>JAPJYX010000010.1:22705000-23257500 GCA_030503985.1 Himalopsyche tibetana | reverse complement strand
CTGGCTGCGAGGGCCATGAATGATATTGCGCTTTATTTCTGCGCCGAATCGTCATTCCTGCGCCATTTGGACACGTTGTTATGTTGCGTGTTTTTTTAAATTTAAATTCAACGTAGGTCAATAGGAAAATAACTAAAAATTTCATGATGTCATCGTGTACGGAAAAATGTTCTTTTCTATTCACTGTTCAACGAGAAGATGTATTAAACAATTTTGACTAAAAAATGAAATTAATCCCATCCCGCATTGAACTATTGAAAATTTCATTTTATAAATTCAATATTGAAACAAGTCTTATATTTTCTATTGAAGTTTACATATTGAGATAGCTATGCTTACAGTTGAAATGTTAATTTTTTTCATACATAGTTTATTTGTTAAATTAGATTCATGAGTTAAAATATTATGTACAGATAATTTTTTTATACAACCAATGTCTTACAACTATCTGTTTTAAGTTCATTCGTTATGGAACTCGGGTATCGGTATGTATTTTCTTTTAACGGGCGCACAGAGAAGGATATATATATATATATAACACAAAAAAGAAAATTACTTTGTAGATATTAAATTTATTTGTTTGTTTGTTTTGTAGGGAATTACTGTTGGATCTACGCCCGAAGAAACTATTGTAAGCAGGGGTGGGCTCGCGCGAGCCCTTTTTTTAAATTTTGGCCCGGCCGGCGAGCCCCTTGTTAAGTTGAGAAAATCAGTACTTAACTGCTATTTCAGTAGACGGTTAAATTGCATTATAAAACATAAGACTTCGTTGGTCCTTTAACTTTTACGTAAAATACATTTGTTTCGGCTGCATACTAAAAGATACCCTTGCCTGTTTTTTGTTATTGTGTAGCAATGCCGATGTTTTTATTTTATTGCTCCGATGTATGGCGTCACATTTTTATGAACCTATGTACTTTCTAATTAACTTAGCACGTGTACACCTTTTTCATTTCACGATCTTCGGCCTTAATTATTTTGCATTTTTTTGTTAAGAACAAGGTCCCAATATTTCTTTGTAGATTTTTTATGGCCTTCTTCTTGGAAGTACACAAATATATTAAACACCGTACATAAAAGCCGAAAAAAATTAAATATATTTAGATTATTTAAGCCTACAGAAATCTTTTGTAGATTTATAGAATTTTCTCCGTTCATGTTGTGTAGAGAGTACGTTTGTCAGAGCCCCAAACAATCTCTTGGGTTAAAAAAAAATTGTTATTTATCAGTGCAACATGAACGAGGTTTAAGGTTTGTGAATAACATAATTACGAGTAAAGAAGCAAACTTTTAATCAAGCACGTGTCATGTTTGCTGATGACTAAATTTAACTTTAAGGTTTTCACTGTCAATCCTTGGTGTAAAGCAGGCATGCACAAACTTTTTCATCTATCAGGCTGCAAAAAAACAAATTATGATAGTTTCGGGTCGCAAGTAAAAATGAAATTTAAAGTACGCTCAATCCTCGTTTTACACGCGGATACGTTTCATGAGAAGCAGCCGTGTATATGTATATCTATCTATACAGGTATAGATAAATGAAAGATAGTTTCCATTGCATTCGGCCGTGTTATTTTGAAACCGTGGAAAAGAGGATTCGGTGTACTTATATACTTTTTTTTGTTATTTTTAAATATTAAGCAATACGTCTAATTCAAATAATTTAATTCAAAAGTTGATACGACCTTTGCCTTTGTAAAATAGTTACTAATTCTTTAGAATCTGTAGTATTAAGCTGCAAAATCAGTTAGCCTATTTTTATGAAACAATTTATTCTGCATCGTCAACGAAAAATCTCGCTCACATATGTTATATTAAATTAAATAATTTACTTAGAAACTGTGTGCTATATTTTAATTTAAAAAATAAACACTTGAGTGTTATAAAAAAAAACAAGTGGGCCGCATGCCACGGGGTACGCCTCATTCCTGACGTAAAGGCATTATGACAGAGATTAAGCGAGCCCCTTGTTAGAATATTGGCAGCCCACCGCTGATTGAAGAGGACATTTAACTTTACTTTCTTTCTCAGCCGCAGCACGTTAGGACAACGGAAAACAATAACAAAGAATCATAAGTATTTTGGCTCTAAAATTATTGTATGATTAGACCTGGATTATTGTATGATTAGACCTCGCATATAAATATTATATATCGGACCATATCTGAGAATAAAAGAATGACACGAGTTTTCATTTGCTAGATCAGCGAAATTTTTATTTAGTAATGATTAAATTTCATTGACAGCGAATATTTCTTTTTCCAACAAACCAATACCATAATCATTTTTCAAACATTAAA
Source organism: Himalopsyche tibetana (assembly GCA_030503985.1). Taxonomy (NCBI): domain Eukaryota; kingdom Metazoa; phylum Arthropoda; class Insecta; order Trichoptera; family Rhyacophilidae; genus Himalopsyche; species Himalopsyche tibetana. The sequence continues at coordinate 23,255,200 of JAPJYX010000010.1, read as the reverse complement.
AGCTCTGTTCTTCTGCGTACTTCTGATGGTTTGCAAAATGTCAGCAAACCGTCAGCAAACCGTCAGAAGAGCAGAGCTAGTCACATTCCTGGTAAATTATCAATTTTATGTTACGGCGGTAAGACTAGTGAAATGTATTATTGATAGCCGAAAACTCGAGTTTTATTATCTATATATATAAAAATGAATGTTTGTATGTTTGTTACCTATGCGCTCCTATACCGCTCATCCGATTGCGATAATTTTTTTGGGGAGTTGTTATGCGGACGCCAGAATAGGTTTATGAATCAGCAGTGGGCTGCCAATGCGTTAATTTGTTTGTTTGTCTGGTATGCGTTCCTATACCGTTCATTTAATTGCGATAAAATTTTGGTGAGTTGTTGTGCGGACGCCCTTGAATGTATATAAATCAGCGGTGGGCTGCCAATGCGTTAATTCGTTTGTTTTTTCCGTATGCAATCCTATACCATTCATCGGACTGCGATAAAACTTTGGCGAGCCGTTGTGCGGACGCTCGCGAATGTATATGAATCAGCGGTGGGCTGCCAATACGTTAATTTGTTAGTTTGTCCCTGAAGCGTTCCTGTTCCTATACCGTTCATCCGATTGCGATAAAACTTTGATGAGTTGTTGTGCAAACACCCGCAACGGTATCTGAATAAGTACAGCCAGCGGTGGGCTTCCAATACGTTAATTTGTTTGTTTGTTCCGTATTCGTTCCTATACCGTTCATCTGATTGCGATAAAGCTTTGGTGAGTTGTTTTGCGGACACCAGCAAAGGTTTTTGAATCAAAACATACAACGATGGGCTGCCAATACGGTAATTTGTTAGTTTTTCCTTTATGTGTTCCTGTTTCTATACCCTTCATCCGATTACAATAAAACTTTGATGATTTGTTGTGCGGACGCCCTTAAAGTTTTCTAAATTAGTACAGCCAGTGGTAGGCTGCCAATGCGTTTACAAAGGGCTTGCTTTATATCAAAGCAATTCTCGGTATTCTAGGAAGCAATGAGTTTTTTATCACTCTGATAGACCACTTAAATAAGCAATCGATTTTTACATTTACAATATGTACCAATACGCAATTTACTGTAAACTCATCAATGTGAATGGCCGAAAATGTAATACTGTGTATACTGATGCTGTCATAGATAATGTATGTAAGTCAGAAATTGCAGTTATGTACTCATTTGATTTGAGAATATTGTTTTCTCTTAAATTAACAAGGGGCTGGCCAACCTTAGCAAAATTTCACAAAGGGCTTGCGCGAACCCCTCTGCGCTTGCTCCAGCCCACCCCAGAGTGCAGCTATTTTACAATCAAAATTTTCGCCGAATAAAGCGATCTGTATGCCACGGCTGTCAGTTTCATGGCAAATCATCGGTCGCGAAAAGTGAAATTTGGACCCGTTGATTGGCTATTTTTAAAATTCTCTGTGGCGCATTTTCTAATAATTATCGCCTTTTCTGGTGACTTTTCTCAATTTAGCAAATGTGGGTGTTTCATAAAGTTTAGCGTGTCTTTGGTGTGAACATTTTTGGATGGTGGTCGAATAGCGCAGTCAGCACCGAAATTTCATTTTAATGCAAATCACTGAGGCACTAACATGCAATATCAAAAAAAATCGGAATGGGTGCAGTACTTCAATCATGCCAACTCATAATATGAGGCGAATGTACTATAGCGTACAAAAAAGCATTGTAAGCTGTATACTATCCACTAAAAGATTTAAGAGGAAATGAATAGTTGTCTTTGGTGGCGCATTTATTTTATTGTCTGGTGATTTTCTACAAACCCTACCAGTTATACCACGTTCAACTTATTAAATGCATGTCTCAAATCATCAGTTTTATGGCGACACGTGCAGAAATTGGCTTTCAAGGCCAGCATGCGTGTAGAACTACAATATGACACATCCGCTGAACGTTTCGCAAAATAATTGTTGAATATTGGGAATGGAAAATTGGAAATAGATGAATCCACACAATGTATTACATTGCCAACAAACTTCTGTAAAATTACAAAAACAATAAGAGAATTGATTCAAAAAGTTTTCTCAAAAATATCGCAATAAATTCTTCTGAATTCTTAAACTCACTTGATTTGCCAGCCATGCCGTCACACGTTTTAACATTGAAAATTGGCGTACCTATCATTCTTCTCCGAAATATAAATCCACCACTTTGCAACGGTACCAGACATTCATTGAAAAAGATAATGCACAATATCATTGAAGCTAAACAATTAAAAGGAAAATATAAAGGGCACAATGTACTGTTGCCAAGCATCTCAATGATTCCAACAAATATGCCATTCAAATTGAAATGTTTGCAGTTTCCGGTGCGACTCGCATTTGCAATAACCATCAACAAAGCACAGGGACAATCGCTACAAGGGTGAAGACTAAATTTAGAAAATCTATGCTTCTCACATGGACAGCTGTATGTGGCTTGCTCACCCGTTGGAAAACTTTCAGATCTATTCGTATACGCACTAGACGGAAAAAAGATATCTAAAAGCACTTCAATAAACAGAATTAAAATACAATCACTTTCTTTCTTAGAATGGCATTGCAACGCTTGCCGGGTACCGGCTAGTTACATTATAAAAACTAATATTTTATGTATTTTAGTTCTCGTCATCCATTGACGTCTCTTCATTTATTATGAAAAAGTCAGTGCTACATTTTTTTTAAAAATCAAATTTCATTCTTGAACGTTTATGTATGTATGTATGTAACAAAAGATGTAGTATTATAGCAATCATGATAAGTTTACTATTCTTAAGCTTTTTTTTATCGTATTTTTTATCATGAGAAATATCATTGATTCTGAATTAAGAGAAATCAAAAAAAATATCATAAAAACTTTTAAAATAAAAAGCATTTATAAGAGGTACCAGTGGGCTCAAAAGTATTTTTTTTAAAAATAAATTTAAACGCCTCTGCGAACCGAGCAATTTATCGGTTAGCTGTGAATATCGGTAAACTTCATTCTGAAGTAATTGAAAACTTCTATTGTCAAACAAAATCAAACCAGACGTCAAAATAATAATGCTGCTTGTAAATATTCAATTTCACAAAGGGTAATATTATAAAATATTAGAGTGCATGGAATTTATGCAATATCTTTCTTTCACTTTCGTGTCGCAAGAATGTAAGATTTCAATGCTATGCAAATATTTAAACTTTTATAATTTTAATTTACATGAAAGTGAACGGAATTTAGTAATTTGAAAAGTTTCTATATATATTTTATTTAGAGTGAAACCATTTTTAATGTTGTTTTCTTTTATATTTTAATAATACTGTTTTTTTCTGATTTTTGAATAAAAATCCTGTTTTTTTGTCTTAATAATAAATAATGGTTTAATCAGATCGAAAGGTGCTTCCGATAATGGAAATTTTTCAATATTCCTTCCGTTACATTAAATATGAATAGTGATACAATTTTGTGATGAAACCGTTTCCCAGACTGCAGTCGACATACCGCTACATCAATGCAACAAGGCCAACATTGACCAAAAAACATGTTTAAACTATGAATGCCATTATAGACAATATATAATGATGAATTAAAATTAAATACAACGGTAGGATGCACTGTAGTTTTAAAAAGGCGAACAATACGGATATCATCTAACAAAATAAGTGTAACGCAAACCAGTATGATTAATGCCTACACAAATATAATATTGTTTGAATTTGATTGATACAATATGATCTCTTTGGCCTAGTGGTAGCAAAACATTTATTAGTTTCCTAGACGTAATTAATGTGGAAGAAACACAATATTAAATAATAATTATTCTTTACTAGTGACATCCATTCATTTAAATAATATGTCATTCTATGAATAAATAATCACTGAAAAGTAACGGTTATAATTCTTCGGTCCATAGGTTGACAGCAAATTTGCATAATATACAGTTGTTACGACAGTCCAACACACATTGTTAACTACATAGTACATTAAAATGTTCACCTTACACCTTGAAGTAAAAAAAAAATACTATTGTTTTTATCGTTCAACGAAGATTATTTTCGCAAATTTTTTGTCACTCCATTACCTTGTAGCAATGGATATCGATTTAATTTACCCGACATTATCCTAAAATGAGCTGGAGAAACCACAGTTGGTCAATTAATGAGAATATAATATCGCTCGTAGCAACAGATTATCATACTACACACAGGGCCGGCGCCACCATACAGGCGAAATACAAGGCTCCTAGAGCGCATAAATGGAGGAGTAAAATATTTTTTATACATAAAAAATCTTTTCTCTCACAAAAAGTACTGCACTTTATAGTGAAGCAAAATATTGAGCGAGAGCTAAAAAAAAAGGTCCAATTTTTATTTTATTTTGGGAGTTCCGCAAATTCCTGGGTTTTTGAAATCGGGCAGCGAGTAATTTTTTTTTTAAAATTCCCCGCGAGAGCTAAAAAACGGTCTCACCTTTTTTCATTTTAGGAGATCCGCAAATTCCCAGGATTTCAAAATCGCCGAGCAAAAAATTCTAAATCCCGAATTTTTACAAGATTTTTGAATGTTGCCTAAGGCGCCAAATAGTCTCGCGTCGGCACTGTATACATGACTGACGGCAAAGAATGTGACACTTTCGTTTGCCGATCTCTGTTTATTTACAGGAGAATTTAAAAAATATGTTTTCAAATTATTAGCCGACTCGGAACTATCTATAAGCGCCATATGTGCAACTATGAAAACAACTAAAATAGACAACAGTGTAAAACTAAATTAATCCAAATAAAACAAAAGCTATACAGAATCATTAATATCTTACTGTTTGTTTTTTAATGCAGCGTGCGTGCGTAAAGTCTACCCGACGACGATGTTTGTTATTCTAAATTTAAACGTATTCCAATATACTATTATGAACTCACTAGGATTTGTAATCCCGAGATGAAAATCTTTATAAAATGCATTTTTAATCCACAGCGTGACGCAGCGGAGTATGAATCACGATTGTCATACATATTTTGGTATCAATTCGATTGGAAATCATTTTCAAAAAATCCGCTTGTCAGTCAAACTAAATGTCATAGATTTTTTTGATTCTGATAAAAATGGAAACATGTCTTAGGTCTTATTTATATACTAAAAAAAAACAGCTAAGCGTTGGTTGATATTGAATAATAATATATTAGTGGCATCATTCTGCAACGTTTATATGTTCGATGGGCATGGTGGTAACATTTAGAAATTCATATTATCATTCATGTATCGCCCAACACGTGTCACATATAGTAACGCAAAAAGTGGAATAAGACCATCTTTATTTTTATACTTAAAAACTTAATTCACGGGTAGTCGATCCTGACTTACATATTATATTTCCTTAACAATCTTCTTCGGAGCATCTTCCAACGTAGTTGAAAAGTCATTTGAATTACTGATGTACCTACAAGTATTATACTATTAACCGAATATAAAATATGATCTTAAACAATCAGTCTATTGATTCAATTATTTTAAAAGAAGTCACTCACTCTTACGTTGGGTATCTTGTCCGTGATCTTAAAATACTGACTATGTAATGTTTTTGTTCTGTTTATTGGATGAAGTCATATTTTACGATGCTGGATTAATCCTCACTCCTCGATTGCAAAATAATCAATTTAATCATTTTATTTTTCTTTTTGTTTACAGATGACATGCGGTGTTCCCGAATGCACTCCAGTCGGCATAAGCTCAACAAAACTACGATGCACAGACCTTATAGGCTCCCGTTCATTAAAAAATAGTATATACATACTCATTAAATTTTAAAAATCACATTAGAGTAATATATTTAAATATACCTAATAAAATAGATATTTTTGTATCGCGTCCCCAGAGTAGTGTAAATAAAAGATAGTAGTTTAAACTAGCTATCGGTAGCTAATTAATAAAAAATATTTAGATAATATAAAAACAAGAGAAATTGAATAAAAAAGTTTATGAAAATTTATTTACAAAAGTAATTGCTGTGTTACTGACCGCGCCACTTTGCCTTGTGATAACCAAATCAATCAAACGAAAAGAAGCAAACTATTGACATTAACGAATAACCGGTGGTTCGCTTTTAAATTATTGTTTTATTATTGTTGACAAAAGTGAGACTAGCTTTCAAAATGCCGGTGGTTTCGCCGAGTCGTTACTCGACGGCTTCCAACAACTCGCTTTCAAATTCTCTGTCGTCCGGCTCGTACAGATCCACGCTGAGCAGCTCGAGCTCGCTGGACAGGCCCTATTATAGCTCTGCCAGCGGTTCATACATAACACCTAGAACAAGCTCTCTGCGAAGTGCTTACTCTGACCGGACATCAAACTCAGTAACAGAATATAGAACTCACTCGAGGCTAACGTACGATGGCGACAGAAAGATGTCAACGTATTCAAGTGAGTACACCAGATATGTCCCGAACGCGACGTCCGATTCCGATTCGGGGATATCTGGTGTCTCCAGATTCGCGTCTCGCTCCGGTTCGAGATCCAGAGATACGTCGGTCACGCGAAGCGAATCCTCGAAGTCTTCTAGGAGCGACCCACTGCCGAGGTCGTTCCTGGAAATGTCCACGGCGGACTTCTGCAACAAGTACTCCCCGGCGAACTACATTCCTCGGGCGCAGCGGCTCTCCACGGCGGTGACAGGCCCCAACGGAGAGGCCAACAACAAGGCCATCAAGGCTTTGACCTCCAGGCCGCCCACCTCCGCAAGGAGGCTCAGTCGAGACGAGGTAAACACGGCCAACCCGCCCGATGTCCTAATAAGACCCATCAAACGCCTTCACGATATTACTACTAACAGCACCCTAGTTAACAAGTGTGTTTCCCAGTGTGATACAGGCAATACTAATATGCACTCGGAGAGGCTGGCCCCGCAGCGCTGCTCTTCGACGGCATCCAATCCCGGGGCGTCTACCACAGCCAAGAACATCGACTATCTGGCGCAGAGACACAAGGCTCAACTCTCCGCGGCGAATCCAAGAAACTCCACGTACAGGAAACCCAATAGATTGCCGGATGGATATCGGGACGGATCGACTGTTTCCGATGACAACGGTAACGATTTGCAGCTTTCTGTATCAGAAATCCGTCGGAAATTTGATCCTAAAATGACTGTTACCAGATTGCCAGCCAGGGATACCCTCTACGATTCTTCTAGCGATAATATTTACAATCGTGTGAGGAATCTCGACAGTGGAGTGTCCTCCGATGGTAAATACGGCAGCCTAAGGTGGGAATTTTTGTCTCCGAGCCCCAGTCCAAATTTGGATTCGAAAACTGGATCAAATTCTCAAGCAGGCTACACAATTAAGCATGCTACCGATCCTGGCAGTGATATATCTACGGTGTATATCGCAGGAAAAATGACGGCAGATAGAGTGCCTATAGATTCCATCGTCAAAAGCCAGTTGCAGCCTGATAATGCTGTGGGCAGAATTTTGGAAAAGTCCACTACCGTCTATGTCGGAAATGGAGACTCGAAACCAACTAATGTCAATAGAGAGAAAGAAGATTTTACTAAAAACGTCCTAAACATAGAAATAGGTCAAAATGACAAACCAGAAGAAGAAATTCCCATTAAGAAAAATGCAGCGAATCACACATCTGATTTTGCTTCATATATACCGATTTCAGCCACGAACGGTATTCAAACTAAGCTGCACAACGGCTCTGAAGCTGATTCTGGTATGTCCAAGTATGGAAGCTATTCCGAACTTAGCAATAATTGCACACCAGAACTGCCGTCCAAATACGAGAGCGGTGCTTCGACAAAGAGTATTAGCTGCTTATTAGCAGTGGACGAGTGCGATGGAACCAAATTGAGATACATAGATTCGGAACCTGGTTCCGAAAGCGATGTGAGGATGTTTGTGGACTACAATGGTAAGGATGACTCATCGGGAGAAGAAGGATTCGAAAATAAAACATTCGAACACGAAAACGGGCATTTATTGAGGAAAACGAACGATAAACTCGTAACCGAGTTCACGACGCCGGTCGATTATAAAAAAATGAACGGTACGATGGTAAACGGATTCAAAGACCACGAGGATGAGATCGAGGAAGAATGTAACGGGAAGTCTACTTCGGAGGATGCGAGTGGTACTGTTCCAGAAACGCCGCTCGCCAAGAGGAGGAACGAGCCGGCGATGACCAACGGGGACCTGCACTACCAAAATGTGAGTATATTTCTCATGTGAATGGGTTATTTGTGTGATGAAAGTAGTTATGATCATTTCTCATTAACAGTCCCTGTTTGTTAACTCTTGATTTTTGAGTGATGTTTCCGTTTATTCTATATTTTTCTGATTTATGAACTATCTACCGTTTTATATAATTATGTATTTTTATAAATATGAATCGAATACTTTATGCATCCAGTTAAAACAAGGATTCATTGTTGTGCCATTAATATTATTTACTGCTAGGTATTCGCTTATTGAATTTATAGTGGAAAAGGGAAGACGACGACTTATATTGAAATATTTTGTTAGTATTCAGAAAAAGGGCATCTAACAATTTTATTTGAAATTTTTCGCCTGCGTCAAGAAATTGTATAATAATCTTTTTGTTTTGTTATTGTGTGTAATATGTTTGTTGGTTGTTATAGATAATATTATATAATAGACTGCCGTAGTAAATTGCACCAGCACGTATTTATGCCACCTTAGTTTTTTTTTTTTTTTTTACCGAGTTTACTATTTCTCTATCAAATTCAATTTTGGTAGTCATTCTACAATACATTTTTTATGTCGTATACTTTGTCGTGGCGGTGTTTGACATAAGGGTAATTTTCAGGGTTAATCTGTAAAATCATGTATTTCTGTGTTTGTATTGCCTTGACAATTATTTTTCTGATATTTTTGTACGCTTCGAGTTAAGTTTTCACTACTGGCTACCCGGGAAATACCCGTCGGTTATTCGCCATTCTTCAATATCGTAACGAACATACAGTGAAACCCCGATGTCAGCCCTGCAGCGCCGTTTCATTTGAGTAAATTTGATACGTCATTTATATTTTTATTTCAATTATGTTCACTGTAAGATAAATCGCGGGCGTTTGAAGTTACTTTCTTACATTGATGACGTACTAACAACTTTCAAAACAATTTGTTGAATGTAAAGAGTTTTATATAAACAAACTGGAAATATATATAAACCGAATTTTGAAAAAACTTCGTCGAAATTACGTCGCATATCTGCGTTTTCCCTTTTTTCTTTTTTCCATCCAAAAACTTTTTATGTGGGTTTCACCGGAATCGCGAATTGCAACTGCAACTATTCGAAATACGCATACCATATTCATATACCTCATAATAAAATACAATTATATCTATATGTATATTGAAGTAAAATTCTATACACATTGTGAAGATTGCTGACATCATGGATGAACGGCAAAAAATATGACCCATTCAATTCGTGTTTGCTTTACTGACAAGTTTGAACCGTCTTATATTAAGTAACCTTTCTCATCTAGCCTGGTTAACAAGTCTAGTATTCTTACCGATTAGACATAGGGTATTGCCATATCTACTACAGCACACTTTATTATTCTCATTATGAAATGCGTTAACTTTCTCATATTTTCCGGACATGCGCGTTCGGCCCTGCTCGGCCACGCGGCCCCCTTGCGAGTCAGAAATAGAAACATCATCTAGAAAACACATTTCGTCCTGCCAATCTCACGTTTTCTTCTTAATGCGTTGCTTTCTTTGTCGGAAGCGGTTCACAACCGACGGATCATGGCGGAGATTTATGTTGTCAACATTTTTCTTGTCACGCTGCCAAGCAGATTTTGTGCCGTTTTTTTGACAAGCTGGACGATAATTTGATTCTTCAAGTATAAAGTCACCGATCGATGATGGCGAATTTCTTATACCCATTCGTTCGCAGACAGTTATTGTATTTTTCTTGTACAGCTGAAAATTGGCAATGTTTTAAAATGAAATATTTTCTTTTCATCTGGGTCACATTTCATGCAAACTCTGAACCCACTCTGTGTATAGTATCATTTATTTTATTGCGTTACAATTAATTGTAACACCCGATGACAGTGAACTAATCTTCACACGAAGAAGTCTCTTTAAGAAAGAGATGAATTTAAAATAGTCGGTGAACCTTATTCTTTTAGATGTTCTAATTTAGGTGCTTCTTCTTCGCGCTACAGGGTCGGGTGTTGACCTCCTCCCCGATTCGGACTAGCAATCTTTTCGGATCTGGCTCAATACAGTTCAACCATGAAAGGTTGATCAGTTTTCAGTTTGCTACTGGCTTACAAACTTTTTTTAGTTTTTATCGGATTAAACGTTCATTATGCATCCGAGGAGAGCTAGTTAATCTTAAGGGCTGTCGCAGAAGGCAACGGCAAGTTGTTGTATTTCATCTCCACCCTGATTATTTCCATCAATGACAGATCCAAAGACATCACGTAGCACACCCAGATGAAATAATTCCAGTATTGGCAGTTTTCTTGTATATGATTTGTTATGAATCAGGTATCTGCTCTGCATTTATGGCAACTAGTTGTTTTATTTTCGGGATGACGTCACGGTAAGAATTCATGAGCCAGTGCGAAAAAAATACGTTAGTTTCCTAACACAATTCATTCATCTATGCGACGTCTAGGTTGTTTGAATATTTTTTAAAGCTATCGATTTTTCGACAGGTTTTCAATGTTTTCTTATTATTACATTCTGAACTCTGAAGGAAAATTCAAATCAACAGACGAGTAACATCAAATACATACATACACATTTGCCGTGAAACCAAGTTGATTCGAAAATTGTAGGCCAGTGTAAACCCTAGTTATCCCGCGGCTTATGATAGATTCTAATATAGTTTCTTGTTGTTGTTTTATTCCCGCGGTATCAATATCGGCCTAGTAAAACAGTTCGTAGAAATATGTACTTTTAAGATAAATGTTATTTGACGATAATTTTATTGGATGTGCTATGGGAGGAGGAGGGTGGAGGTTAGATTTAAAATTTCCAGCGTCGGTTTTCCGGGCCGGAACGGAAAGTGGCCATGCAAAGATCGCGGAGAAGCCAGTGGGTATTCTATTCCCGTCCACACTCCAATAATGTCTGCCAGCCTGCCGATGTCTGCAACTTCACAATTAGATCTTTGAGAATGTGCTCCATGTGGAATTGAAATCATCACGACAAAGTATCTGTACTGACAACTATATCGATTTGGCGTTGACATTCTAAAATCCTTAGTAAAATCTTTTACCCGTGTCATTACTACTACTTCTTGTTCATTACAGCGATTGAATTGCCTGTATGCCCAAACGGTTTGTTGAAATATACGAGACTTCAAATCGCTACAAATTTCTCGTATTTTTAGTGTAATGATAAATAAGGCTCATAAAAATATGGAATATATACTGCATAGATTTGCTATTTATTCGCCGCTTACTTGGTAGAAACTCATTTTCAATATACAATTTAAACTTTTGATATTCCACTAGTTGGAATAAGTGCAATATCAAATTTATCATTTTAAAATTTACCTTACAGGAGACTGCCATCATTGAATTCACGTGGAAAATAACGTTGGTACGCTATAGATACATGGCATAGATGGAGCATAGACAAAAATCTGTAGACATGTTAAATCTTACCTACCTATAAATATTTTTTTGTCACTCGCTAGCCAGTCTAGCGGCCGATGTCGCATTTAGCCGGCCGCGTTTTCCGCTTAACCCCTCCTCTGCCGAGCGCGACCTTTAGCCGATTTAAATATATCGCGAAACAAAATAACTAAGCACAGACATATATAATCTATCGGTTCTTAACCCTTGTGTGAGGGTTGTTTCTATTTTAATTTTAATAATAACTTTGCAAGTTTTTTTAAAAACAAATTATTAAGCCATAAAAATCACTATAAAACAGTACCCTAATCATATTGTAGATATATCGTGTGATATTTTTTATTGATGATTGAATCTCTCGCGATGTTTTGATGAATGCCAATCGAAGACTTCTTTATAGACTTGTTAGTTACTTATTGTAAACAAAAGACTGCCAAGTGGTTTTATATGGCAGAATAATATATAAAACAAATAGTAATTAGGTGACAACTATATTTACGATAAACTTTCTAGTATTCTGTCCCATCTTGTGATTTACTCAGACCCAGCGTTGCAAATAATTTTGTTTTCCGGGTATTATTCCCTATCGAGTATTCTTAAATTACATTTTGTGTCAGCGGTTTGAAGAAGAGAAAAAAAATAATATTAAACGATTAAATTGATAAAAATTTCCAACATACCTGAAACCATACTTTCGATGGATTCGGCGGTAACTTTATTTTAATATAAAATAACTTAGATTCGTGGAATAATATTAGTTATTTTATATACCTGAAACCGGTTAGCCAGTATAATATTGAATTATTACTTTATATAAAACAGATCTTTTCAATAAAGTTACCAAAAAGATTACAAATTACGTGAACTTGTTAACTATTTTCATCTCTTCAAATTAGGGAATTTTCCGATTCGACCTCGCGACGTGGCGGAAGTAAACAGGAAAACAATGGGCCGTTTAAAAATATGCTAAATCTTCGCTTCCGTGCGATGTTTTAAATACGTATTTATTTAACTGATTATTTCGGGTTTGTTTCGTCCGCCGAGTGGGGGTGAATTATTTTTAAAAATAAATCTCGTTCGAGGACAGCGAAAGCACATGTTCACTATATTCCGACCGTGTGTCGGCCACTTTACTTTCGATCAGACAGGCACTGGCGCGCTTTAATTTTTAAAACAAATAGAAAGATGCCCGTTTTTCAAAAATTTCCTAAAAATTCTCTTGAACTGCCACTCTTGTGTCATTGTAGCAGTAATGCAAGATAATGTAAAAATGTTTTTTTTACAAGTAATATTATTTTATTAATCTGTTATATTTACGTTATCATTATACACAAATTAAACAGCCTTTGAATATCAAATATTTAAAAAAACATATTTAAATATTTTGAGTTTGGAACATCGAAATTATTTTGTTTTCCTTCTTAAATTTATGACGCAAAGATATTTACATTTTATATCGAATTATAAATAAAGGTGAGATCTTGTAAATACATATTGAAGGGTTTAAATCTTAATGTTCCACATACTGTATTCATCTCACTTTAACACGAATAGTCTTATGATAGATGCAGAATTTTGGGCAAATAATACATTTGCACCACTTTCTTTCAACAAGTAATTGGTCGCACAAGTGTGTCACGCATTTTACGTACATAAGTCTTCAGAGACGTGTTCCAATTCTTGTGCGGATTGTGAAATATTTTGCAACAATTCAAGATAACAGACGATGTTAGTTTATTAATTAATTATTTTTTATTTAAATATTCATTTATAAAATCATACTTATTATATTATTTTATTTATTGACTCAAATATAACTTAGCTATTCGAATCTGTGTTATGTTTCTGAAATTCCATTCAGCATATTAAACCATTCTGACATAAAATCTGACTTATAATGATAATAGTAAGGTACATTTAACCCTCCAGCGACGAGAGCTTTTTTTTTGATAAAAAATATATTTTTAAGCCATATTGAAGTCACGGATAACTTTTATTCCTAACCAAAATTAAAAAAAAAAAAACGCCAAGTCGTTGTATAGAAACCCCGCATGACTATATGGTCATTGTTCATCCTTTTATTACCGTGCAATATTGTGTACGTACAATAGTAAGGTCGAGCGTGACCGTATGGGCACCCAAACATTCGGGGTTGAAATATAGCTAAACGTGAATTTTTCTAAAATATTTACAATTTGACCTCTTTAGATCAACATAATTTCAATACAAATATATTAGCAAAATAACTGTAAATAATTTGATGTTTTGATAAAAAAATAACTAACAGTTTCAAAAAGTCCATTAAAAAAACGGAAATTCAAAAAATCGCATGTGCTTTTGGTGGCCGTTTCTGTCCCCGCGGCTGATCACTGACTGAAGTATGTAGCCTTCTTAACCAAATATGAGTTACAGCAACAATATTCAGGTAGAAAAAGGATGAATAATGGGATCAATAAACAACGGTGTTTACTGTGACCATATGGTCACGCTCGTCCTTGGAGGGTTAATATATTAAAATTAATTTGAATACATTTTTAAATCATTTTGTGTATTATTGATAAAAAATAATTCTGCGAAATCTGATTTTTATCTGAGATAGGTTTATCAAATTCAACTATCATTAAAAAATATGATATGATGTTTATAATGTATATATTAGGTGAGGGAGGCGTGCGTGCGCGTATCTAAAATAATACATATTAATATTTACAGATAAGTACATTTTGATAGATAATTAAATAAAAAGTTCTACAAATATCATTAATTAAGAGATTGAAAGGTGAAAACTTTATTTTTCTGTGGTCTGTATGGTCACAACCATATGTATATTATTTTTGATTATTTTGTAAGAACGAGTTTGTGTTATACGTATATGGATGTTGTGGCTGATATTGCTATGGGTGGGATGCGGAGTAGCAGCCGTTGCCTCCGTCTGCGGATTGATATCTGGCCTGACGACCCCGTCGAAAACTTATCAAGGTATCAATTTCAAGATGTCGACTGTAAATTATTGGTGAAAAGGCATTATATTTATAAAAAATATTTTTTTGAACTAATTCTACAATTTTTCAAAATTATCAGGATAATCGTTGGAAAATCTTCCGGATGAGTTAAACTGACTATGATCATTGATAGCTCTGTTCTTTTGCGTACTTCTGACGGTTTGCTGACGGCTTGCAAACCGTCAGAAGTATGCAGAAGAACAGAGCTATTACAAACTATGGCGCCAGTGCGAAAAAGTGTTTAATTTTTTAAATATCAAGGTATATTTGAACGTAAAAATGCTGGATAAACCAGCGTATACCTTTTTATTGTTGTGGAATACCAAAGCTTTTGTACTTATCGATAATTTTCAGGAAGAAAACATACGGGGTACATATCATACAAATTCTTAGACAATTCTGAATATAATCAAACCAATATTATAGGTCCAAGGCGTTACGATAGCAGGGCTATTCAAACGTGTCCTCCTGCAGCGCAATCAAAATCGATACCGCCAAACGGTTTGCATCGAAGGCAATATACTTTGGAGATTTTCACTTTCTGGATTGATTCGGTTAGTCAAAAGGCTGGTCGCATTAATTGTATTGTCTTTTTGTAATGTATATTTCTATCCCTCCTATTAAACGGTGACAGGAATTACAGAATTTCTGAAGATAACAATGTACTATTATTTCTATGAGTAAATCTTTTTAGTATCTTCTGTTTCAAAACTGATTTGCAGTTCAGAAATAATAAATCTGTACACATTTACACATAGTTTAATCCAATTTTTTATTAGATATAACATAGCACTATAAAAAGGATACCCAACACTTTTGTGGTCGGGAGCTACTTGTCATCTTAACGTTCATGGCGATCGGTTTCGAATAGGATTGTTTATTGATGCCTTTTTGTCTTGAAAATATTCATTTTGAAAGGAAAAACATCGTTGGATATCCGCAAATACGATTTAAGATATTGGATGCAAGGAAGAATAAAAAAAAATTCATCCAGTTTTTCATTAATTCAAACATTCACAATTAATGGGGTCGACTAAATTTTGCTTCGCTATTGACTGGTTGCATGCAACCCTCGCATTACAGCTCGGGTGCGAGACTACTTTTCAATCATAAGTTTTCTCGCCATCGACTCCCAACCTGATTCTTATAAGAAATTTTATTTTGGGTTTTTTCCCTGCTTCAAACGAACTATCAATAGATATGTGCTTACAAAATAATTGAATTTTAGTATTTTTTTAACATATTGTTTTTTAAAAATAACTTCTGTTTTGATGGAATAATAGTTTTCTGGATCGACCAGTTACGCACCCCTGCATTGCAGCATCAGTTTATTTAAAAGGTTTTCTTTTATTTGCTGCTACTATCTTTACTCGTACGTTGACGAATTACTTTTTTTTTATAAAATTTTAGCAGTAAATTACAGTTTGTCATGTTTCTCTGACAATTTAATTTTGATGTATGCAAAATTTTATGATGATTTTATTCCATAGTTCTAAATTATTAATGAAAGATTTTCATAAATTTACAATTTGAAATAATGTAAAGAATTCGAATACCTATCATGTAACCAAATCTCATAATATTGCGGAAACAATGTTTGTCAATCAATTAAAGTAGTTGCGGGTGGGTGTATCTGTATCATGACTTTTTCGGAAGATAAAAAATGACAGTCTCTTATTTGTCTTTTCTAGTCAACTAATACTATATTTATATTTGTTTGTTAACTAACATAATATGATTATTATTTCAGATACTATAAATATTTTAATTTTGTATTTCTACTGTTAACAATTTAAAACAATATATTAATATTATTTGTGATGTGCATGTTTTCGGTTGTGGATGTTTTTGTTATTAAGGGTTTGATTTTCTAAATATATATGTATCTATATAATTTTATGACTACTTTATTGCATACATAGTAATTTAAAGAATGGTAAAAAAAAGTATTTAATTTGTATTTTGATTTGGTTATTTCAAAATGTATAAAAGGATGACAGTTTAATGCAGGCGAAACATATTTTTGGCATCATAGCCAGTCGCCGATGCGTCGGATATATTTAAATTTTCACTCGAGATGAATGTAGATATCAACTGGAAGAGAAAAAGCGTCATCTACGCCCGTGTCCAAGGTTTCATACGGTAAATTGAAGAAATCTGCATTTGATATTGGCCTTGTAAAGAATTTTAATTGTTATGCAGAGCTCTTATGCTGAAAATTATAATCTCTTCAAAATATATTACAATTGTTGTGCTTTTCTTTCTCGTTGTCGGTTTAACTGTCATCTTTTTACAAAAAAAGTCTAACCTTTATTATATAAAAATATATCATATTTGTTTTTGATTTTGAATGACAGTATATTATTTACAGTATGAATATTAAAAAATCGAATGTATTTGATAACATTAAAGTATATGCATTGTGTTACACATAATCAATATTTTAGTCAATGAAATCTTTCGAAAGGTGAAAAATTTACTAGGATCTCTTACGACGATTCAAATTATACTCTTATTTGTTTCTCATAGAATAAAATATTTCGTGGAACAGTTTTATTTTGATAAAATTGAGTAATTTTGTCAATATGAAACTATTTAAAATGGATGATTCAAAGGGATTGATAATATTTTGTCCTAAATTTCTCCCAAAAGTTTAATAATGTGTGTAAAAAAAAACGAACTCAAACAAAGCTGTGTTTATCTTGTATTTAAAAATACACTCAGTGTCATAAACATATTTTTTTTTACACAGCCGAAAGCAACTTAACATTGTAATTCATATTTTCAAAACTCTTCCCTGGGTTTATTATTTGAATTCGTTTTTGTTTTAAAATTCGTGAATACAGTAAATGCTTCTGCTATTATCAACATTTGAGCTGTTTTTTTTTAAACTGCATCGAATGCTAGTCGATTAAAACACATGAATAAATTTCATTTTATAATTAATTAAAAAGTAGACCATTTTTAAATACCATGATTTCTTTTATGTTACGCTTGTGATAACAAACAATAGAATAGTTCAATCAATAAGAATGATGCTGGTTAGTTGTAGCTCGTGGTCAAAATTATTAAGGGTACATAACAAAAAATTCTAATAATTGATATAAGTTTTAAAAAAAAAAAGAATTATTTTAATTATCAATGGGAATGTGCATCACAGGAAATCGTGTTTTGCAAATATAATGCCATATCTTATCAGATCTCAATAAATTCAATATAGGATTGTTGTGTTGTATAAAACATTCCAGCCAAACTTATCACCGACCCGATGAATTATTTGATAAAAAAATATAGAGTAGAGGTATATGTTTGTCAAATTTCTTTCATTACTCATAATGTTACAATTCAAACTTTATTACTACTGGGACATGGTAAATAAAAATGATTTCACATTGTTTATTGAAAAGTTCACAGCCATAAATTAAATAAATAAAATTAAAATTAAATTAAAATTTCTAAATTCATATTGCACAATATATTTTGAAATATTTCATTTTAATGAACTTTTTTGAGAAACTTCAATAAGTTATTTATTTAAAAAATGCATTTAGTTTTGCCTCGTATTCTGCATATGCAGACGAAAACAACAGTCATCTTTTGATTAATCTTAGAACCTTGAAATTATCTATTTAAATATACTTAAAAACTATTTACTTTACATACACAATTTATTATTGTTAATCTCAATACACGTATGTCTCATTGCATTCATTTCCTTCAAGAAACAAATTTTGTAATATTCTACATATTCTCATAGCTATGACAGTTCAATGAAATCAGATGTAGCTTGTCAAATGTAATTTATAGGTTATGTACAAAAACGGAATACATTTTTTTTCCCCATTCATACTCGATTGTGATTTCCAATTATATGTAATATTTGCTTTGTCTGATTGAATCCAGGATTCTGAAGCGAGTTCGTCGACACCGCCCGCCCCTCCTATGCCCGCTTCTCCGACTTGCGGCTCACTCTCTACGTCCAGTTCGAACAACATATCCGGCACCATCGCCAGCAGGAGAAGATCCATCGGCGACTCTTGCGCCTCCAATAATAGGTCATCGCAGGGACAGGAGCAGCTCAGCAAGACTAGTGGTGAATGCGCATCATCTGTCATTAGCTCTAGTCATGGTTACACTATCTACTATCAGCATTCGATAATGTTCCCCTTCTTCATATTTTTGAAACAGCAAATCGGCTCACCATTATGATAGACATCTGTCATGACCCGCTTACTATACAAACCATATGTAGAAGAAGTGGGTTAACTTAAGTTTAACGGTGGACTAGCGAACCAATTATTAAAAGTGACTGGCAGCTTAACAGTCATCAAAATAATAAAGAAACTTTTGCACACACTAGTGAAATATCCAAATTTCAGATTTTGTGCATTGAGTAAAAAAAAAAAATAGCTAAGTAAAATGCGTTTCACACTTGTAGCGTAGTGAAGTAATTGACTTTGAAAAATATTGCATTGTAGAAAGTAAGATTAAAATGAAAACTCGACAATTTATCAGTTCTTTAATAAAATATATACATCCATCCAGATGAACCTTCTGTTGCGCGATTTCAAAACCAATCTGAAAATATGTAAAAGGATTTTTAATTTCTGAGGCTTGTTTATGTGTTTTTCTCGTGGCCTGCATATCGTGAAAATCGAAAGACGCATGTATGAATAAAATCGTGTAATAAAATATGTTCTCTACAAAGATAATAAGTATAGTCTTAGTGATAACACAATTGCTTAACATATTCTGAAGGTTATTTCCTATATTATTTTTAGACTGTAGTTGAATGGTAATTATTGTACATATCTTAAGACAACATCAAACAATGGCTCACTGCGAGAAAAATATGCTACATAAATTCTTATTATTATTTTTAAGGTATGAAATAAATGAATTCAAATACTGATCTAAAATACTTCATTTCCAGGTTTGAACGGTCTCCGAAACATCGGTAACACTTGTTTCATGAACAGCGTGGTGCAGTGCCTTTCCAACACGAAACCTTTGATGGAGTATTGCGGCAATCTGGATCAGTTCTCGCCTGACATCAATACCACCCTCAGCTGTATGAAGGGGGCCCTTATCAAAGGTATACAAATAGAAATCCATATTATGAAAATTTTATATCATCTCAATATGTTACCATATTTAATTAGAGTTTTTACATTAGTTAATTGTGTACATTCATCTCAGTTGAAAGTATGAATCGCTCAAATTTTTTAACAGGTGGAAAGATATTTTTAGGACCGGTGGTGGCAGCATATTGGCTATGTAAAATCTTAATAATAATAAAAACACAGTATTCCTTTGTACTTTATTCCACTTTATTAAAAAGGTCAGGACCGTTTTCGCTCATTGCGAACATTGTTAACTGATACATAAGATATATCTGCAAAAATCAGATGAAAATGCTCAATGACCTAGTGAAACTGGTCTTGAAGATATTACAAATTGTAGAATGAATGAAATAATATTATATGTAAGGAAATGTCATGGAATCATCATGTTAGTTTTCAAAATTTCACAAATATTTCCAACGTAAATGAAAACCTCCACACTGGTTATCAAATTTTTTGGTGATATGTCCATTCTCTCGTAAAATTTTAGGGATGCTTTACGCCAAAAATGGTAGTATCTATAAATAACAATGCTTTGCAGCTTTCTCGACTGTGATATCCGAGTTATGGAAAGCAGGCGAGTCAGATGGAGTGGTCAACACGACTGCACTGAAAGCTCAGATTCAGAGATTTGCTCCAAGATTCATGGGATACAGTCAGCAAGATGCACAGGTTTGTAAGCACAATAATTAATCTATCTCAATAATACATATTGACGCTGTAATAGTGAGACTTTCAATTTGTGCGGCGTGGAATAATTCATTCACAAATTTGTCTTCTTTGAAGTTTCAAGAATCAAGATTGACAGATAAGTATGGCGATGGCATTGTAACCATGTAATGATTAACGTCTTATTAATTTACCTAATACCCTAACAGGTACAGTAAATACTGTATTCTTCATTAAAAATCTTGCATATTCTTTTAGATCATTGTTAAAATGATATTTTTAACATTTTTATATGCTATCAGTGTTAAACTATGATGGACCCTATCCCATCTCCACCACAGTATCACTTTTGTGTGAGCAAGTAAGAAAAATAGCAAACGAAATCTTACATAAAAAAATGACATCTTGCTCGCTCCTTTCGCTTAATGTGCAATTAAGCTAGAAATGTTATAATATATAAACACAGTACTCGCCTGATGTATACATACATACTATAAATAAATACAGTTTCTAAATTTGAAGTCAAATCTTGCATCGCAAAGTTCTTACTAAATATTTTTATTTCTAACTAAGTATAAATCTGTCGCTGTTTTAGGAATTCCTGAGATACTTACTGGAAGGTCTTCACGAAGATGTCAATCGAGTGACCATAAAGCCTAAACCGATTCTTACCGAAATTGACGATAATTTAAGGTAAAAAATGATCAAAACATACAAGTGTAACATTCCTCAGATTGACGTTTGTGGAATTTAAACCTGTTATTTAGTTCCCAGAACTTTTCTTATCACAATACTTTGAAAGTTTGAAAATATCTTATTTATCGTATTTGTGTTGGTTACAGTAACATGTGAAACATTTTCAATGCTGTAAATTAACTAGGCATTGTTAGCAAATTTTAATTCAATTGTTATTATTTCAGTGACGCTCAAAAGGCTCAAGAAGCATGGCAGAGATATTTGAGGGCGGAAGACAGTCGTGTGGGAGACATTTTCGTCGGTCAATTGAAATCTTCACTTCGATGCACACACTGCTCGCATACTAGTGTTACTTTCGATCCTTTCTGGGATTTAAGGTATGCATATTTTATCATTATTTTTTAATATCATTAGTTTAAAATATTCGGAAATACGCTTGTCGTGGCAGTAGTTGTACAAATATATATATTTAGTCAATGATAGAAGTGTCAAGAAATCTCGTAAAACTCTCAGACCGTTTTATGATCATGACACGATTGCAGATGTTAGAATTTATGAATACAGTCAACTTTCTTATTCGTCTCTCATCTCTTCTTTTAGATTGTCCATGAGGAAATTTTAGTGGTTTCAGGGTTGCGGTATTAACATCAACAGAGCCAAGAATACTTAAATTCATTGTATACACGCAGCAACAAATAACATATAAATTAATTTGTTACAATGAAATGAGTGTAATCAATACTCATTTGATACTTGTATACAGTTGTGTTTGTGGTCTGCGGGATTCAACATTTAGATTTAGCGGCCTAAAATGCTGGCGATCACTGATCTAATTCACTAAAATAAATTTTATTCATATATACTATCAAAATTGAAATACAACTATAGTTAACTGTGAAAAGATAGAGTACGCATTGATTATTTTGATTTCTCTTTCAGTTTGCCGATCCCTAGTCGAACCGGCCAATTGAAGTTGACACAGTGCCTCTCGCATTTCACAAAAGAAGAGGACCTAGACGGAGATGAAAAACCTGTTAGTCATTTTATAACAGCGCAACTACTTTGTTTTGGAAATATCATTTTGAAATAAACAATTGAATATAATACTGATAAGTCAGAATTCAAGTCTTCTAAAACTACACATCTGAAGTTGATTTGTTTCGGTGATCTATTTCATTTCTGAAAAAAAATATGGATTATATTATTTTCATAAATAATAATAAAATCATACTCTTTTTATTTATATCTAATGTAGCATTTCTCAATTCAACCGTTGATATTATTTGAACAGTTCCGAGGTACACTTATCCTCGGGCGTTATTAACAATAATTTTCTTTTCCATAGACCTGTTCGAAATGCCAGATGCGCCGCAAGTGTGTGAAATGGTTCACCGTACAGAAATTCCCTCGCGTGCTAGTAATCCATCTGAAGCGATTCTCTCCCACTGAACGCTTCCGCGGCAAGCTCAATGTCCTCGTCGAGTTCCCTCTCAACGGGTTGGACGTCACGCCGTACTCTGCCACTAATCAGAGAGCCGTTTATAATCTATACGCAGTCAGTAATCACTCAGGTGAGGCTCAAAATAATCTTTCTCAATTCACGTTTACTACGTTCATCAGCATACATTGAACAAGTTTTATAAACAAAACAATATTTTTTTTTTGTCGGGAAATGTACACAAGTGAGCTGTGCACCCGCACCTGCTGTAAATTGAAAATTGCTTTCCTAATTCACATACGGCGAACGCCAAATTAGTTTCTGCGGAAGAAAAAGGCTCAAGTCCAACGCTAATTATTGTCGAAAGTTAACTATATATCTCATGTTATCATAAATTTTTCATCAACATGAAGATATAGTTTTTACCATAAATATGATTGTTTCGTAGATGGTAACTGAAAATTTGCTCTGCAAATACTTAAATAAGCTCTGATGTCTCTATTTACACTCGAAAGTGTAAATGTTGTAAAAAAGACATATTTGCGTTAACGGGAAAGCGTCGAATGTTTCAGGTACAACTCACTCCGGCCACTACACAGCATATTGCAAACATCCATACAACGGAGAGTGGCACGAATACAATGATTCTAGGTGAGCTATAAAATTCAATGAGCACATTTACTTGAATATTTTTCAACGCTTTTAATATTTAAAGGTCAAGTCTACCGAAGTAATGTTCAACAAACCTTGATTGAACTCGGTAAAAATAGAGAAATTGCTGGACCGGTCCCAAAAAAATAATCTTGTTTTATTACAGTCAACACATATGATGTGCATGAATTATTTTTATTTTAGACTAAAAAATACAAAATACTTTGCTGCCTCGTTCTGTTATTTTCCTCCATTAGATGTTTCAAATCAGAAAAGCAATTAGCTATTAATGTCAAATAAGGATCTGTAAGAAAATAAAATAACATAACAGCGAACATTCCAACACTAGGATTGATTCGGGTTATTTTCATATTCAATCACACCAGCTTGCCTTGTTCATAGAAAATATTTTATTATTAAAAGACCTTAAAACTAGTTTAGTCACGACTATATTATTATTTCTATTTTATTAGAGAATTGGACAGAGTAAAATTTTTTTATGTTTTATTTTAAAAATTGCCTATTCACATTAGTAAGCGCAGTCTAGTTATGCAGTAAATAAATGTATATATTATATGTGTACACTGTGATAATTTTTTTTTGATATGATTTTATGATAGCGGCAGCAATTCACAGAACTGTCAATTTTACTTTGCTAGGACTCGATTGGTTAACTTAGTTTCATTACACTCATGAAGAATATGTAGCCTTCCTTATAATGATTGCATTTTGGTATATCACTATTTAGCATCGCAATCCTATATCTATATTGCTTATTCTCAATTGTCTAGAACAGGGGTCTCCAAACTACGGCCAGACATATAAAACTACAGCGTGTTGGGATGATGAACCGGCTTTGTCTTGGCCCTTTAGACTCAGCGGAGGAGTCAGTGTGGCCCTCGGGACAAAAATTTTGGAGTTCCCTGGTTCAGAAAATTTACCCATAAATAGTCTACTCTGCCTATAATATGTACAATATAATTTAATAGTTTCATAGTCGACTATTACTAATTTGT
Source organism: Himalopsyche tibetana (assembly GCA_030503985.1). Classification (NCBI taxonomy): domain Eukaryota; kingdom Metazoa; phylum Arthropoda; class Insecta; order Trichoptera; family Rhyacophilidae; genus Himalopsyche; species Himalopsyche tibetana. Next base: position 23,231,000 of record JAPJYX010000010.1, on the reverse strand, counting down.
TGTTTCGCTTTTCAGAGTATCACCGATCGCATCAAAGAATGTGGTATCTAGTGAGGCGTACGTCTTGTTCTATGAACTGTCGGGCCCTATGCAATCTTCCTAGCGAGCTCACCACACATTCACAGCGCCTTGCAGTCTCTATTGAAACAAATTAATAAATTACAGTATGTTAATTTCTGTGAAACGATACTAAGCAGACCGTTGAAGTCTTCCATTGTAAATCTGTATGGACAAAATATCATTCTGCGAAGTAAACCTTGAAATGGATTTTATCTTTGACGGCTTGGATGCGGTTCGTTTAAGATTTTGAGACCATTGCGCGCTTATTATACGGAATCTCGGCTTAAACTCGATTCACAGACTGGAACTTTGTGAATAAGTCTTGTAAAAATGTAAGCGTAAGTAAAGAGTTTCCGGTCGGGGGAGAGTCAAAGCCGGAGGCCCCCCACCGTTAATATTAATTTTTATTAAAAATGAAACTAGAAAATAGATTTCTATATCGGATTAGGAAATCTGTACCTGATTTTGGTTGCACTTTATAAACAACAATGTAGTTCGACGGATGTCAATATTGAAAAGTGCGCTATTGATATGAAGCAATAGAATTTATAAAGAACAAACATATTTATTTGAAGGAATTAAGTTTATATATCCTCGGTATATTTGAGCCTGTTTTGATATTCGATATCGCCAAAGTGAAATCATTAATTAATTGAAAGATGTGATATTTTGTTCATGTGGAATAATTTGGAGAAATAAAATGGCTGTGGAAATTAGCGAAATATTTTGATAGGCGAAACGAATAGAGCAGATCTTCCGCGCGTCCGTGAAGTTTCACTTTAAGACTTCAGGAAAATTGCTACCGTAATATACAATACAGGAAAATCGAGTGCGGCATAAAGGAAAGTGATCAGTTAAAAAAGTTTACCGGAAGATTACGGGACTCGGGTAATTAGGACCATATTTGCAATTTCTAGGAAGACGTGAGTGGAGTTATAAGCTTAACTGTAGTTCTCAAACGGGGCAACGATGTCGCTGTTTAGATTTTCAAATGAAGGAATTTAGAAATAGTTGAAGAGTTGAGGTTGTTTTCGATTCATAACTGAGAGGAACAGTTTTCTTTGCACTTTAAACTTTTTCTACAGTCAAATGCAAATAGAACATTCGGATACTGATCAGGCAGTATTAAGGTAATATTTTAAAGTTCAAAAAATTGTGCCCACTGCTCAATAGACGAATGCTACCCGTGTCGATTGAGTTAGTTTGGGAGACCTACAGAAACATAAATATTTAATTGCTATCCGGAAACTATCACGCTTCCTGTAGCAGTATTCTAAAGTGAAAATAATCAACGCATATTATCTCTTTATATTTGAATTGATTTTTTATTGAATTCTCAGTACAAGTAATTTGATTAAAGACGCCGTGTCGGCCTCTACTATTAATTATTTACGACAAAAATACACAGTGAGATTGGTATACAAACGTACTCTAGTAAAAAATATGAAAACAATTTTACAATGTGCTGTGTAATTAAGTAATGAAAAATGATTATTAAAATGTTTGACCTATGTATTTATTTTTACGAGTAGATAGATAGATACCGTACCGCTTGGGAAGAATTATTTTAAATCATATAATATTTTCTATCTAAATAGTAAAAGATCGACATAAAGATACTGTGTGTTAGGCTCGTACTGTACATAAAATGTGAACACCGTTTAAAGTTTTTGAGTAAACGCTTTGCAATATTTTGTGATATCTGATATATTTTTCTTGCATTGATCATCACGGTTGCTTAAACACTTGTGTCATCTAAAATTAAAAAGCGAGTGAGGCACGATCGATTTTAAACCTCTCCGATTGCTCGACGATTTCAGTTTGTTTGATGTTATTATTGTTGGAGTTTTATAATGAAATGAATTAGCAGAAAATTGTATCGCGGTTTGAGTGAGTTAATTTTTCACTCGTGCATTTGTACAATATTAGCGTTAATACACCGAGCACTGTCCTGTCGGTAATAATAATCACGAGGAAATAGTGATAAATTTCTGTCAGAACTCGCCGATCGATTGGTATTCTGTAATAAGTAAAATGTATATTATTCGATGAATCGATTTGCAGGTGAATTATTTACACATAAAAATGACGAATCTCACTGAAGACGTATATTTAAAAGATATATATTCTGCCCGAACTTATATAAGATATATGTACGAGTTTGGGCGATTGTATTTTCTGGAAATGAAAAAAGTTCTTTTCCATCGTTCAAAATATTATTAATTCTTATGACCTGTCCTGACTAATAAAAGAATCTTACAAAATGTATCTATAATATCTTAGATAAAAAATATAAATTAATACAATGTTGTCATTTAATTTTACGTGCGTTATCTAGTCAAAATATACTGTTAAATATCAGAATATATCAACAGATTTGTGTAAATGTTTATTCTTTCGAATCACCGATGGCCGGTGCCATAACGATACGTTGCGTATATCAAATCTTACGAATAATTCAAAAATACTTCCATCAAATCCCTTCTGATACCTTATACCTTATGATGTATGATGTTTAACATATTTAAAAAAAAACACATAGATCATTATTAGACTGAGCTCTCGTAACAGCTGTCATTTAATATTATCGTAAAACTGATTCATACCAGTATATTGTTAACATCGTTCAGCATTATTATGTTAAATATTGTTTGTGACAACAATCACTTAAACGCGGGTACGCAGTGACGCTTTGTTTGCGACATTTCTCACTCAAATCTATTTCTATGAACAAAAATATATATATATATTTATACCAGATAAATAATTTTATTATTATCAATAGGTAAACAAACGAGCCGGGAGCCACTAGAATATTGTATTTATTAAATCTAATAACAAATTGGAAGCGATATTTTTGCACTCGTGCGCTTGCGACTAGTAACAAAAGGGAGAGAACGTTTCAAAGAGAAAGCGTGTTTTAATTTATTATAGAAATTATTATTTATAGTAATATTAAGTAGGTTATAAAATAAAATATTACGATACACGAAGGGTAATATTGTTTTGTCTTATTGCTTCGGAAATATTTTCAGTGTGAAAAAGAAACCACCCTGACATATTTTCATTCGGTCGATCGTAAAAACAATTATTGTCTACGGTATTTGATTATTGACATTGATTCTAGCGAAAAAATTCAGCAATAAGACAAAGCTGCTTAAAATTTCTCACGGAATATATTGGCAAAAATGTTTTTTTCACATATTTTTACGTGTTTGCGGCCAGATTATCAACAATTAGTCCAGATATTTTGGGCGTAGGCACCCCCACTAACTAGGTGATTAATTGTTATATTATGTTACTAATTTTTTTCTTCTTCGATACAAAGATATCGATGATCGAACGACATCTTCATCGCATCCGTATTGCATTGACTCTGCTTGAAATTCATTTCAATGGACCTGAAAAGCTTTCAATAAAATTGTCATTTAGTTTAACATTTCAGCACTAATCTGCGTGACATTTTATGATCAAAAATGTTACAAAATCGTTTTGTTTTATTATAAATCTAACTAATTCATGCTCGATAATGCGAGCCATCCAGTTTTATCAGTGTCACCTATGAAATTCCCTCTTATGCTTATTCTTTAAAATTAAAAGTATCTTTGTAATATATTAGCAATAGATCAGTCATCTACAATATAAAAAAATCCTCATGTGTACTTTTAAGTATTTCTAAATATATATTCTTTGTTTAGTCGATTTATTTTGTAAAAAACGGACAGACATGTAAATGAAAAGAATATGGCGACACCAAAAAAATATTTTTGTAAAAAAGTATCGTTACCATTAATTGTTTAGATGTGGGGTTTGACACTTTGCCGAGTAGAGCTTCTCTTTGTATAAAAGTATTTTGGATAAAAGATTTTTTTCTCATGTTGATTGTTCTTTTTTTACTAATCACTCATCAAATTGTCTGATTTTGTCATATTGCGAGTTTTTTTCAGATATGTTAATTAATATTTATATAATTATTGTATCTTTATATTGTATTGAATATAAGTCCTGTTGTGTTTTTATTTATTTTAAAATTATTGTACATCTGTATTATAATAAAAAAATGCATATTAATTACATTAAAAAATATAAAATGTGTTTGAAAAATATTGTTTTATTGTTGCCTTTTTGTCTATCCCTCGGATGTTCGGAGCTACAATATACAGTGAAGATTAAAAAAATATAGATAATATCGACTGTGGAAAGGAAAAAGGACTTAACCCACACATATCAAATTTTACAGGAGGCGCTTAAAACGAGTTTTGATGATTTTGTGACATATACAAATTATGAATTATACACAACCCTGAAGTGCACAGAGACTTCTAAACTGGTGTTTAATTGACATAATCTAATATTAATTAAAGAAATTGTCTAGGAAAAACCTTTATTTCAGTCTTTTTTCTTGGTTTTAGTTTTTTACAAGGTCATTTTTTCAAACTAAAAAGCTAAATTTAGATACTAATTCGGCATTTGCAGCTTGCATCCTTTTGATAGAACGTGTATCAAGTTTGATACATTGTGATTATCGAAAAAAACCTGTTTTGAAGAAACTGTGGGTTAAGTCCTTTTTCCTTTCCACAGTCGATATGCAAATACTTATATAAAATGAAATCAGATTTGCGGTAAAAATATAGGTTTTGATCCATTTTATTACCATGTTAAAATAAACTAGTATTCTTAAGGTTATGTAAATAATATTAAAAAATCTATAATTGCTTTTATTGACTTACTTTTGTCTAATGGTTACAATTTTTATCTTACTCAAATCACGGGTTCCCAACCTGGGGGTCGCCAATTTTTTTTAGATTTTAACAATATAGCAAATCGAGGATTTCAAATTCCTCAGTGAGCTAAAAAAAAAAGGAGCTTCGGAGACAATCCGGGCAAAAAGTAAATCGAGGATTTCAAATTCCTGGGGGGGGGGGGTCGCTAGTCACACGGCTTTTATAAAAAGGGGTCGACACCCGAAAAAGGTTGGGAACCTATGCTTAAATAGTCTTATTTAATATACTATCTGTTGAATTTCCATCGATGTTTACATTGTATTTTATTATCTTCACCGCAATTCTAAAATGTTAATTTTCGACTGCAACAAACTACCGGCTTCTTGCACTGCCAGAATATTACGCTGGACTTCAGTTTCCAAATTAGTTCCACAATGGTTTGCTGCATTTTCAACAGTATCTGTTTGGTGTAGTGCGTTAAGAGGTGAGGCATGGTCCTATAATGATTAATTACATTAATTTCCAATAATAATTCTGATATTACTTATAATTACAGCATTATTATATATGTATAGAGAATACTTAGTAAAAAAACAGTGATTTCAAAAAAACCGTGATTTCAAAAAAACAATAATATGAATTTTTTTTAGCTAATATTGATATATCATTCAAATTTGGTCGCTGACAGTAGTCGGAACTATTATTTGATAGCCAATCTGAGGCTTGAATTTATCAAACCTTGAAGCTCATGAGTGCTAATGAAATTTATTTTTACTAAAACTAAATATGAATCGCAATGCAAAGTCATTCTTAAAGACTGACAGTTGTCATGAAGTCTCAAAAAATACTTACTAATTCCGATTGATAACTCCGTCGATCGCATAGCGGTCATGGCAAGTGAAGTTAAATGATAACATTATAACTGTGATATTAGCCGCCCTCTAAGCGGACAACTTACAATTGTCAATCTGTACCAAGATTAGAAGCTGTTGTGTATATTTATGATGCATACATAATAATTTAGTCGCAATTGCTGCTGGCACTAGGGCTACTGCCAACAGTGCAGATCATATGCCTGAATACTAATATTAATCACATTTTAAAATAAAGAATAAATCGGTGTCTAACATCAATAATTGATATGTTTATTGATTTTCATGAGATTCTGCTAGAAAAAAATAAATTTACATTACTTGTGAGATTCTTGATAGAATTCTTCCAATCCTATGAGATCTTTCGTGCCGCGCAAGTCCATTGGAAGATCTAAAACTGCGATCGCAACTGCTGCAGCGGTATGTTGATTTTTCTCCTGTGTGCAATCTGTGCATAAAAAATAAATATTGAGCAGTGGCGGTTCCTGACCTAAAATCTTGGGTGGGCTAGAGAAAAGCATAGCATTGTATACTATTTACGAAATTGTGCATGCTTCCACTTCACCTTATACATTAATCTACAAGCAAATAAACAAATATTACGACACTACTGTAAAACATAAATTACTATATAATAAAATCAATGCTAATTTAAGTAAGAAATAATAAAATAATAACCTTAAATTCGACTCTTTCAAAGTGAAATAACAAGTACAAAAAGCGATACAGAGCTGTCACTGAAAGTCAATACCTGTCACTTTCATACAATACAATGATATTGGTATTTGTGTATGGGCAGATTCATTTTAGCCCCCAACGAATGACAAAAGCTAGTTAATTTGAAACACAGTCGTGTGCGTTTGATGACGTTTCCGTACATACAAATACAAAAAAAATATAATCGTGCTTGATTGTGCTCCAGTGTAAAGAAATATTGCAGGATATTATCTGTGGTTGCGGGCTAGAAAGCTCAAGCCCCTGCGTCGTTAATACGTAGGTGTTGCCAGACTGACGTCACGTTGCCTGTTCTCTATGAAGTATTTTTAGGGTTATTGTTTTTTTTATGCTGGCTCAGTTTAAAATTGTAATACAAAACACAATCTAGAATACTATTGTAGGTAGTCATGGCATTGTCTTATATTGACAGCGGAAAATTTAAACAAATATATTATATTCATTTGGGAAAGGTTAGTTACGCTTATAAATGTATTTATTTTGTTCAGCGGCCGAATTGCTGTTCATTTTTATTCAACCATCTAAAGTTTTGGGTGAAAAATGCAGGTCGGGCTTAGCCCACCTAGCCCAGTACCTAGAACCGCCACTGATATTGAGTATCTCCAATCAGTTCGCATGCCCGCAATATTTGAAAACGACAAAATTTTAATGACAGAATAAATGCCCATCAGAAGCACTTTCTAATGATGGGATCAGTTGAAAATATTCCTGACTAGCGTAACCAGTACAGATCATTTCAAAGAATTGTGGAATTGGTTTAAAAAAATGTGTTTAAATTATAAATATAAACAGCTTTTCCACCAAAAGTTAGCTTAGACAGCTAACACATTGAAAGTGATGGATAAATCTGAAAACAAAATATGTTCAAATATATATTTTGCCTGCACAGTAAGTAGGAGGTTTGAACAAAAAAATGTAATCTAAATAATGCCGTGAAAAAAAATAAATAGCCTTGAAACAAATGTTGACACAATATAGATATGATTTATGTAACCAAAGATCAAAAGGAAAGAATTTTTTGTTTCACCAACGTGAAGTATAGAGCATTTTGATATAATGCATTTAACAGGAACTGTTTTTTCGTCAGACATTTACACCTTTTTATTAATGTATGGAACTGTTAACCTCTGTCTGCCCAATGGTCAGCGGATTTGCGTCCTTCAATGCCCAGTGATTATGGTACATTTTGCGATTGGATTAAACTGATTTATGATAATAGTATTCAAAATATGAATATTAGCTTATATAAATAATGACTGAGATACCGAATCATAATTTTGTTTTCGGTATCGATTAATATTTTTGTCATAATGAGTAATGCAAACATCTATGTTACAAGGATGACTCTCGGGATATACGTTGCGATATGCTAGGCGGACCATAATAAATGAGCTTTTTTCCACACCATACATTATATTTTAATGCGGATGGGATACAGATTTTTTCCATAACTAGAAAAATTTATCCTTTGGGGTTTTAAATTCTTTAGTGTTTGGTAATTTTTAGAGTTTTAATACTTTAACTTTAACACTCAAGCAACCGGCAGTTCCGCGACAAAGTTACGCTTAAACCCGCACATTTTGCACATGCAGCCGGATTCGCGCGTTTTTTCTTTAAAAAATCATATCTTTTTATTTAATCGACACATTTCTTTAAAACAAAAAAGGCTCGGAAGCAAAGAGCCCGTACCTATAAAAATAAACAATGAATGGTCTTGTGAACGAGTATGTGACGCGATAAAAATGCATAATTTCACTGATGTTGACATCATTGAAAAGAACCGAAAATAATAAAAATTTGACACGCGTAATTCAAGTAAATACCCATAAACATGTGAAGCAATAAATTATAACTCTTAATTGTTTGATTTTTACGGCATCCAGAAAATCTCAAACTGTAATATTTGTTTGCGTTGACGTATTATATGTACTTTTTTTTATGTTATTTCAAAAGTCATTTTCACCCATAAATAATAAGATAAATCGACACAAAAAAATACACATACGCAGCAAACCCTCTTGAGTAGCATAAAAAAACAAAAACCTGAAATAAATTAGTTTTGCCTTAACGTATATCAATTACACGCCCACGTGTGTAAACCCGCGCTAGCGCGGGGCCGGGGTTTAACAGATAACGACCATTTCTGCGTTAGTGCGGGGTCTTGAGTGTTAATGTAAAATTGTAAATAAAGCAAAAAAATATTTGATAATGCTTCTTACTTTATCCAAATGAGTTCACTAGTTTTAGAGAACTTTTTATTCACAGCTGAGGGCTGCAAAACAATTGTGCGAAAAAATTCTCGGGCATGGATTCAAACCGTTGCCCCTAAGTAGAGTAGGACGAAAGCCGGGGATAGCTTTATCACATGGCCTCGGTACAGCCAACTGACGAATGAAAATTGAACAAAAAAGAAAACTTTTAATACCGTTCGTGTTGTCGCAATGCTTGAGCTCGCTTGAAAGTGTCAGGACAGAAGTGACAATTGAAGGGACGGTCTCCGGAGTGTATCCTCAGATGGCTGTTTAATTGACTTCCAGTGAAACAGGCTGTAATAAATATGTTGTAATAAATAAATAGAGACCGCAAACAGAGAGGACGGTGCTGACCACTCAGGTACAGACCAGTCATATAGTAGAAAATATAAATATATTGAAAACTGTCCTATTTTCTGAGAAATGTTGCCGATTGTCATTCCACAACTGCTGTCAAACGTTGGATGAAAAACACATCTAAATTTTAACTGTCTGGTACATCGCATCATTATCACATCGCATTGACTTACCGATTGGACAGTGAGGGCATTTATGCTTCTTATCGCCATGCGTGAGCTCGTGTTGCACCAAGTGATGTTTCTGCATGTACGTTTTGGTACAGACAGGACAAATATACAGTCGCTCCTTTGTATGACAAACTTGATGTCTGAAAGGAGTGATGTTAAGCAGTAATTAGTACAAAACGAAGATCAGATTCGTACATAATTTGTTTAAGATACAAATAAATAGATGTACGCAAGCAAATTTACAACAAAGATGGTGCATGCCAGAAAAGTTAATTTTGTTGTGATTCTATTCTAGTAGTTTTTGGTAATGATATAAATTACATAAATTATTTTACTAAACAACTTACTTCTTCAGCATTCCTTGATTAGAAAAGTGCATATTACAGGTGACACATCTGAAATGTGAATACAATCGAAGATGTCGTTCCAGGTGTGCTTGCGATTGAAAACTTTTTGAGCATCCATCGTTGCATTTTATATATTCACTGTAAGAAATCATGAAAATAAGCAGCTATTTAACATTAAGCTTAAAATCTTAATTTTGTAGACAGAAATTCAAATATTAAACGTCGACATTGAAACAAATTGAGTTAGAACATCCAAAATTTTTTGCTCATAGCAAATTCAATCATAAAATGACAGCTTGCAATAATCAACAAACGAATATACATTAAAAGTTTGATTATTGTGATGCTGTAATTACAATTGTTATTTCTTCCTATGATAGAATTACAATCTTCTGGCTTTGGTTTGTACGTAAGTTGCTTTGGTGTATTAATTTGTCTTTATTTCAATTATATTTTACTTTAGTGAGTTTTCGATTTTAAAACAAATCAGCAAATAAATATTTTATACTTGACTCCCTACTCGAGAATGTGTAAAAAAAACAATAAAACATTGATTACTTAGGATCAATCGTCTTGGAATGTGTAGATTCAATGTGTCGTCTTAAACTTTGCTTAAAGTGAAACTGTTTAGGACAGGAGTCGCAAAAATATTCCTGCCGTTGACGATCAGAAAAAATCTTCAAAAAGATTTCATGAACATCTTTAGCGTGCTTTATCACTTCAGAACTCTTTGTAAAAACTTTTCTGCACTTTAAGCAACTGTATGGATATTCCGAGTCTGCGTTTATTGTCGATTCTGTATGCTGATTATTAAAATGGATTTTAAATGTTTCAAAACAATCAAACGATTCTGTACATTGTCGACAGAGTAATTTTCCGTATTCATTTTTCGCGATTAATTTTTCATCGAACAAGTCCTGAAGGAGGTTTCTATTGACAGAAGTCGGTTTTGTGGAAATAGCTTTCAGTTTGATGGGCCGACTGATGTGAACACGTCTCCTATGGTCACGCCATTTTTTTTGGGTGTCATAGCTTTTTGAACAGAAATCGCAAATCCATGCATTTTTTATAACACAGAGCTGTTCATCCTCAACACTTTTAGAAATCAAAGATCTTTTAATGGATTCCGAAGATTCCTCGCCCTTCAATACAGAATTTCGATTCAAACGGGTTCCGGAATTTTTTAACGCTTTATTTATAGTTTTCGGAATGCACCTGTTGTTTCTTATGATGACCTTATGATACAGCCTAGCGTGTCTCATTAAGTCGTTACTTCGTCTATAACCCTTTTTGCACGGCTTACAAACAAAGGGATAGTCTGGGTTGTTCAGATTCGATTTGAGATGAACTCGCCTCTCGTGGTCGGCCAAACTCTTTTGGATCGCAAAAACTTTCGGACACCTGCCGCATTTGTATAAATCTAAATTTTCTCCACCTTCTACTGTGACCGTTATTCTATTTAATTGGTATCGGAACGGGTCCCTCTCAAGTCTTCCTTTACTGACTGCAGTTTCATTTTGTGATTCTAATAGGTCATATTTATTTCGCCTTCCGGCAACCGTACAATCTTTAGTCAATATTGATGTACTATTTGCAACAACTAATTTGCTATCCACTGACTGCAATGATTCCTGCTCGATGTCTAATTGTGAATTAAAAGAATCTTTGTTACCCTTATTAGATATAAATGTATTTTTAGTTAATATTTTCACTTTATGAACAGAATAAGTATGCCTTAGAAGAGCAGTCAATTTTTTAAAACCAATTTTGCATAATTTACATTTAAATGGATATGTCTTTTTTGTCTTTGGGTGTTGGATTCTAAAATGTGACTTCATGCATTTATACGAATGAAAAGTTTCAAAACATTTTTCGCATTTAAATGATTTTTGATCTGTTGTTTCTGGAATATTTTCAATATGCCTATTGACGATGTGCAAGTCAGCTACACTTTCTGATTCACAATTGCTAACGAATGATTTTCTCTGATTATGTTTCTTATCTTGATGTTCTGTAAAGTTTTCCAAATGTTTGAATGTTTTGAGGCATGTCTCGCAATTCCATCGCACTGAACTTCTTTCATTTCGAATGTCGCATTGTGCAAGATGAACATTTTTATTGTGATCTTTTAATGTTTTTTTATTTCTAAATGTTTTTCCACACAATTCACAGCCGTGAGGATCTAATATTTCATAACTCGTAATCATTCTTTCATTATTTTGGTTAACTCTTTCATACTTGAAACCATAATCAAAAATACCATGATGTCGTTTCTCGATTTCAACATTATTTATATCATTAAGTTTTTTAGATAAAAATTGTACGCCGAAAGTGATATCACAACCGTCAGTTTGTTCTTCTTCGATTGTATTTTCAGAAAGGGTAAGACTTTTTCCAGAACGAGTGTAATTTATGTTATTAACAATTATAGGATTCAGTTTTATTCCATCATACTCATAAAAAATATTTTTACATTTTTTATTCAATTTCAAAAATCTCTCATAACTAATTAAAAATGATTCATATGTTTCGAACACTTTAAGATTTTTCCACATATTTCTCTGTTCAATTTTCTGTTTTCCATTATTTTGAATTTGTTTACACAGGTCAATCTGTAAAGCGCTCGTCACAAGATGTTCATCTGTTTTTTGCTCACTCGAATAGTCTTCGAATTTGTCATAAACTTTATACTGAACAAATGATCCATCATTTGTTTCCATTATTTCATATTTAGAGCATTCAGTTTTTTTGGAATTACAACAATCGTTGGGTATCTGATGCGGAACAACCGAATCTCTAATAGTATCTCTGGAACATTCATCGTTGTCAGGTAAATCGTCAGGCCAGTAAAAATCATCATTGGAATTGTTTAAATTGCTAATATTGAACTTTTTAGGGGTCATTGTATTAATTTTATCAGTGTTAGATAACTTCTCAATGTAAGGATCATTTTCACTTTTGAAACAGTCGACCACTTTTTCAATAACAATAGAATCATTTTTAGCTTTCTCTTTTTTATCTATCGGAGTTACTATATTTACAGTCATACTATTTGAAAAACATTCCAAAGTATTTGCTTTCATATTTATCCTTTTGAAGCTTTTTGATTTATTTGTAAAATCTGATTGTAAATGTGCTTCATTTTTTATTGTAGAAACTTTTGGCACCGGTAAACCTTGCGCTGTCAACTGTGCATCTATTTGTGCCATTAATCTATCCAGCGCGTCAGGTTTTCTAGACGTTTTATGTTTTTTATGAAGCTTTAGATTTCGATCATCATCACCGGAATTTAATAATTCGTTGTTGCGAATTATTTTCCTCGGTAGCTTCGTTTTAAATTTCTTAATGTCTTTCTCTATTTTCAAATTGATAAGCAAGGACTTTTTAATAGGGACTATTTTGCCATTTTCAACCTGGTAATAAGGTTTTGAAAGATTTACTCGAGACAAATCCACAATTTCTTTTACTTTATTTTGAGATTTAAGTCGAACAGCGGCAATCGTCTCGTCTTCGGAGCTCGATTCATTTATTTCAATAGTAGATTCTAAAGGGTCCTCATTCATACTGGAATACATGACGGCATCATCGGTCATTTTAATTTATTAATTTGAAATAAATATATAATTCAACCGTTATTTATACTATACGAGAAAGCATTCTCACGTTAGTTTAATTACTAAAAACTGACAGCTTTAAGACGATGTTTATATTGTCTCTGACGATATTTGACATTCCGGCTGGTTACATAGTAAAGATACGGTATCCAAATACTCACTTTGTATAAAAATTGAATATCGAGTACAAGAATTAGAAATAACTTCTTCTAAACACATCTGTACTGATTTGCTGTGCAAGAATATAGAGCATTAATTTTTATTTAAAAACAAATCAATCCTGATTCAAAATTAATAATAAAAAGTAATGAAATGTTTCATAGTTATAATCGTTATTTGAAAACATAGTTATAAAGTAATCAATGTTGACCGCTTAAAAAATAGTGATTGGTATTAAGTTGAATTAATATTTTTTTCAAAATTATGACAGGCTGGAAAGAGATCGTGAATTCAAAAATATAATATCAATTAAAGGAATGCAAAACTATAAGCGGTTAGATTTTTGGAGAAATCGTCGTACAATAAATAATTGAAAACAATGTTAACCATTATCAGATGCGAGGAAAATTAAAAAAACCTTGTAAAGTACATATTTTTAACATTATAATGGTTTCGGGAGCGATAGTATTGATATATTTCTTGAGAGAATAGGTATCTCTTTTTTACGGGGAGGGGCAAATGTTGCCGACTTGTTTATTTTTATTTCAGCATTGCAGTATCCTGATACCTTTTGTCAAGGACCACCTCCAGTGTCAAAAAGTCGTGGACCCTTTGCAAATAAAACTTTTTTCTTTGAATTACAGTAAATAGGTAAACAGTTAGATTTAAATTTTAAAAACTTTACTTCTTTTTCGTGTCCGCTCCCATTGTGAAGCATATGAACTTTCAATGGAGTTTATCACTACAGATGCTATTTCTAAAAAAACTACTAGTTACTCAGTTGTTCAACCTTTCTTTTTCGATAGATAGAAGAATTAGGTGAGGACAGGACCAGTGGTCGCTACGCCCCATTTAAAGATATAATAGGTCAGCGTCCGGCAACTTATGCCAAGCGAAAGAATTTTTGGTGATATACCTTAAATTTAAAACTTCAAACTGTGAAGCAAATATTGAGGTATTAGTTTCTAAAGTTGAACCTCAAGGAAGTCACCAATGTTTAAATATTGTTATTTTTATGTAGCGTGTATTATTATAGTCAAATAAAATTGTTTTAGTATAAAATAAATTTACTAGTTTTATTTCAGTGGCACGCTGAGTGTCCAGTATTTTGAATTGTTTGTTTTGTGGCACGCCAATGCATTTGAGTTGCCAACCGCTGCAATAGATGATGGGAGAGAAAAATTGACTATCACGAAAAAAAATATATTTTTTTTAATAATTAATACAAAAAAAATAATTATCGCATATATGCAATGTTTAAGCTCAGTTAATTTGTTATTGCATCTCTGTTTACTTTAGAATTAGACATAGGCTGCCGGCCGCTGTTATAGAGAATTGTGAGAAACATTTTATGGATAAAATATTCCGACACTCCACATTTCAATTAATGTGGCTAGAAGGTTTAGAAGAGCTTTAAAAATGTAACGCCATAAGGCAGGTGGTCAAAATTTTTATGACAAAATGGGATGTTGATTGGAGGGGTTAAAAAATTATAAAAACCGTGTGATGTCATGAAAAATATTGAATATTTCTGAGACACCACTTTTTCCAGATATCTCCGTCCTTGCATATCGGTAATAGTAGATTCTTTTGTGATGCCTGTATTTTTAAAAAAGGGTATAAAAGATGAATAAAAGAGAACTGTTGACACAAAATAAATAATACCGTTTAATGGCACAAAACGAACATACACAATATCCATTTTTGAACATTTTCTTCAAAAAAATTCTCAATACTCGCTACAAAGGTGACTACAAAATATGTGACACTCATGTCTTTGGTTTATTTGTCATCTATATAAAAATATGGCAAAATACAATTGTCTATATTCCCTATCATCTAGGTTAGTTATCATATTATTATTTTGCGGAATATTCGCAGTTAATTCCACATAACTATAACATACACTGTTAATATTTAAGTTCTAATTTTTCACACACAAAGCTTATCCGCAAAGACATCATAGAAAGTGAATTTTGGATAATTATTGATATTAATGGAGGCAGCTGAATATGAGATTTGAATGTTAATCGTTAGTATGATTTTAAGTAATTCTGTATCATGTAATATTACAGGTATCATCATTTTCTTCTTTGAATATAAATTATGAGTATGACGGATTGATAGCATCTTTCATTTCTATAGTTATCCAAATTTCTATATTCCAGCGTTTTTCAAAATTATTATTTGATTCCACAAGAATAGTTTCCGAGAGTCGTGTCAAATAAATGAAAACTACCTATACACACAATAATATTATAACAAATTTTCATCCGACTGACGCTTTATTTCATTATATTTTGAAAATGAAATCAACCAGGTCTGGAATTAATTTTCTCTCGATTGTCGTAATGTATATGATATTTGTGACAGGTAAAATCATTTTTGATTCAGCTGCATTCAATACTTTGGTTATCAAAGATTTATCAATTAAATCTCGCAGTTTGTTTGACCAAGAGTAGAGTTATAATAAATAAGGTTTAAGCCGAAGGGTTGCGTTTCCAGTAATTGAAATCACAATGTGTCAATTGCTAATAAATCAAATATTGATTTATATTTCGTGGATACATTTCATTACTTTCTGACAATTCTTTTTTAACAAGTTCTTCTGTAATTATTTATTTTTGGATATAAATTAAAAATGAGTTTGCTCATATTTTTTAGGCGGCATGGATTTATATGTTTAATTTCATACATTTTTCCAATATAAATCTAGCCATTTGTTTTCACATAAAAATCTCGCTACATCCTACGGTAACCGAAGGATTGACAGTAAACGTGTGGGATACATTTTATAATGACAAACTTAATGTAATAAACGAAAACAGTTCAGCGATGGACATAGGAACTATATACTATTTGATACTTCTGTTTGATAATACTGGTCACGTTGATAGTAGCCGCTCGGCATCAGAACACAGACTAACGTTTAAAGTCTAAGGCTAAGCGATGACATGATAAAAAATAGATTTACTCTATTACTAAATTATTTTCACACACTATCACTTTTCGTGAAAATAAAAAAATAGCGAACAGTCAAATAACTTTCACTAGTATGCTAAAAACATAACAGAACACGGTTAAATAAAAAATAATGCCAGATAAAATGGTGCAAATAAAAAGTGCTCACATTTTGTAACATGAAAAATAAATTAAAAAAAACATACAACAGTTTAAGATCTGCACTAAGAAAATATTTAATGAGTATATGGCTTAAAATCAGATTGCATAACTGGGTTAACATTCAGAGTATAAAAATTCTAAAAAATACATGTTTTACAAAAAAAGCGATAATAATACTAGTTAAATAAATAAAATTGATTGCACATTCGATATATATTATATAAACACAAAACAGCTTTGACTGAGAGAAATTAAAATTAAATTTGATAATTTTATTATTTCGGATCAATCTCATTTTTTTATGTCGCCTAAAACTAATGCTACCTTTAATTTGAGTCGTAATTATATTTTGTGTGAGGTAAAACCGGTCCTGAAATAGATCATTCGGATATTTGTACTATTGTGTATAGCGATAAATAGCGACAACTAAAATTTGAAGTCATAAATAAACTTGACTTGCAATATATACGACTGCAACTGTTTATACCGTAATAAAGAATCGCCAGGTCTTCGGTAAATCTTACCTATGTTGTACACTGAGCTGCCTTGTTGCACAGGTTTTTCAAGCCGGTAGGATATTTAAATGCGGCAACTAATTTTAGCACTACTGACATGCACAATCATTATAGTTTCATAAGAGTTATCGCAGAGAAACAATTTTACCTACGTAAAAAAAAACACATTACAATCATTAGTGCCTAGACAGATATGATACACGTCTTTCTTATGTTGATTAAAGTCAAGCATTAAAAACAATTCAGTAAAAAAAAATTTAGTGATTTTAAAATGAGGCAGGTACAAATTGGCGATCTCCTGACGGGGTAATGCGACCTCAACACATCTTATGCGGACAAAAAAACAATTGAAATTTGCACATTTTGAAAACAAATCATGTTATTGAGATAAACAGCACAATTTTAATCGACAATGTTTACTGAGATATATTTCACTATTCACGTCCAATTCACATGCTGCCAGTTAATTTTGTTATCATTTCTAGGAAAATATTTCTTTCTCTCTTTTTTTGCAAGCTGGACTTTTACAGAATTTCTCAACCTTCCTGCAAACATCGAGGGAAGACTGTAAATTTTAAATATGTACAATTCAAATTTGAATGTTACGTATGCGTCCATTTTACACGGATCTTTTCACCAGATCAGGAGGAAAGAATCAAATTGATATATAAAAAAAAAACTACAACACAGGCAGGGAGCAATAAGGTGGGATGTCTGAATGATTGAAATTCAATGCGTCGGTTTGTTTCACAAGACATGTTAGCTTTGTATACTTTAAAAACTGCCTCATTTTACAATATTATGATAGTCTATTTTGTTCAAAAATGTAGACTTCAATTCTAAAATAAAAAATCATTAACAAGTGTTTTTTTGAAAGCCGACAGATAACTGGTAGATAAGAATAGACAACAAATATTCAACTTCTGTTACAATATTCACTATGAGTACGGAACCTGTATCATTATATTCTAACTGCACGTACACTGTATCCTAACTTATAATATCTTTTTAAATACAACTATGTACCTATAATACATCTAAAACATCACTGTTGGTAAAGGTATATCTTCTAAATAGTTTAGAATATTTTTCATACTATTTATGTACCGTTAAATATTAAAGATAATTAATATATAAGCATTACAGTAAGTTTCGGTTTCAAATTAATAAAATGTTTAAACATCAACACAAGTCAGATAAGTAAAAGACGGTAACACTTTGATAGTTCATTTTTTTTGCTTCGCGTTATTTATGAGAATCAATTTTGTTGTTATTGCATAACGTCTTTTGGAAAGCTGGGATAGAAGACAATTGAGGCTATTATTTGCAAACCCGGCTCGTTCCTAAATTGGTGAAAGAATGAATGTAATTTAGTAAGTAAAAATACATTTTGAGAGTATTTCTAGAATGCAGTCTCAGACCTGGCTTGATAGCATACAAAATATCATTCCGAAGTGATAGTGATGTAAAACTAAAAATACTTCTAAAATGTATATTGTTTTAATTATTAATTAGATTAATTTGTCAATCATTTAGAAACAAGCCGGGTTTGCAAATGATAGCCTCAGTTATAGTTCTTTAGACTATAGTGGTATTTGAAAGTAATTTTTTGTATGTTTTGTTAAATATTATAAATGCGCTGCCGTGAAAATCAACAATAGCTTAATACCATTATTCATAAAATTCGAAAAAATATCACAATTCAATTAATTAAATTGTTACGATAAAAATTATTTGTGTTTTAGCATAAAATGTCTTATAAGTTTAATAATTAAAAACATATAAACAATACCCACACAGAAATATCACAATATCGAAATATATCGCAATATCGAAATATCAGGCCTACAGAAATAATGCAATGCATCCGCTAAGTGTCTTTATAGCATATAGTTTCTGAGAAATTCTCCTGAAATATTCATCAGCGAAAACACAGACGACAAGAGTAGCCATTCAAATTACTATCTTTTACTTATGAAACTCGATAAAGTTGTTAAGTTTACTAAGATTTGGTTTTGTCGCCTTTCGGTATTAAATGTGCATGTTAGTTAATACAGAAAATATTAACCGTTTCGGAACAAACAACCGCAGGACGTTCAATACTTGCCGTAAAGAAAAATAGAAAAATGGTGTTTCCATAATAATATGTTAAAGTCATTAGCCCAGTTCAAGTCTTAAGATAATGTACAAGGTGCCCAAAAAAGGCCGACTGGAGTTTTCAGTTTACATCGCAAACATTTTATACAAGTACAATTACTATAAAGCACACGATATTCATGATTGCATAGTTTTATTATTATTTTTTTGTCCACAATGAACAAAAACCCAATGATGAGAGACCGAAAAAATAAATAGCTTCAAAATGCTGAAATATTATGTCTTTCGTAGTCCCCAAATTTTATTATTGTTGCATTAATACAAGCCAACGTTTTGACAATGTTATATTAGTAGAATTTAATTTTTTTAAAGATTGAAGCGTTGAAACCGGCACCGCTCTATTTTACTACGATTATTTTTATTACATGCAGAAAAATAGGGTATTTCGACGAAGTTTGTACAAAATATTTACTGATTTATTACAGCATTGGATTTTTGATAATTGAACATAACATTGTTGATTCTTTAATATGTGTCATGTTAAGAAAAACAACACAATATTTGCAATACTGTTGAATTTCGATCATCGAGAATATTTGTAGTATCGTGGTTTTCCGAAAATCGTTTTCGCCCTGGCAAAAACTTCAAATCCAAAAAGTCGTGTTTTTTACTGTACCAATTTTATTTCATTTTCAATAGACTGATTGTCTCAACTTCTGCTTCAAACAGCCATACTATAATTAAAACTTGCAGATAAACAAAAATAATACATTGTAAATCAAATAAAAAAATTGAAAAATTGTATTCGAATGATGTAAATTCACATTCACAAATTAGTTTCTCCAACTTAACATTTTTTGCTAGAGCAATAATGAAATATTGTTACACTTGAGAGTTAATATTTAAATCGCATATAATTTCATATGCAGTAATGGAAATCGACAGTTGGTGTAGTTTTACACATGGCAGATATTGTGAAATCAACAATATATATCCAAAATAGAAAAACAATTTTTTTAATAAAGAGATATTAGGTTGTAATTACAGAAACATTAGGTCTTGCAGAGCAAACATAATCGTTGGTATACAATACAATTGGTAAAAATTATCAGCATTTACAAGGTGAAACTGTTCATATTTTTAAAAAAAAATTGCTTTAGAAGATTCTTTTACGACATTTACGATATTTCTCACTGATGGCAAGATGGCGTTTAAAAAAGCTGTATTATTTCTCCGAATGTGATTGAGGATTTGGACACCGGACCCTTTACAGGCCTCTAAATCAGCATTAGGAGACCCTCCCGAGGTCTAGATCAGGAAGTTTGTAATGCGCCATGTGATACGGGGGCTGGGTGGGGCTGGCGGGCTGCTGCTGAGAGGACGAAGACGAGTTCGAATGCCGATTGTTGTGGTAATGATGATGGTTGTTGCTGCTCAACGACGATTGCGGGAGAGGATTTCCGTGAGGAGAAGGGCAGTGTTGGCCGGCAGAGCTGCGTCCTCGCTTTCGTCGAGGCAAGATTCCTTTTCGGGCCATGAAGAACCTGAGATGTATTAGGTTGGAGATTTATAATTGCATTCAGTCTTAATAATTAATTTAAAAAATAACATTAATATCTACGTACGCATATACACGAGAGACAATGTTATCAATACAATTAATTTGTTTATGCTAAAAATGGATAGTTCACATTTTGAAATGAATAATTTTAACGCAATTCAACAGACTAGCCAAGAAAGCTCTGTATGTAACAATGTAACATCATAACAATAACTAACATGCAGCCCTCGCTGACAGTAAAGACAGTCTAAAAATAATTAAAATATGTCTCCCCCATCTGTGATTTATCTCTGATAAATTCACTCAGCAAGAAATAAGAACTAGATAATTTTCACAATTCAGTAAGGTCACTCATAACATATCTACCAGTATAGTAAGTGATGAATCAATTTTTGGTCTTACAGTTAAAATGAATTTTATAAAAGTCATCAACTATTGATGAACAAAGTAATGATTAAAAAGGAATCCAAATTATAAAAACTTACCTAATTGTAGATATAGGTATGTTGAATTGATCTGAAACGGTTTGAAAGGTCTGTCCCCTGCTGACACAGTCAGCAGCTTGCTTCAGCAACACTTCTGACCTCCTTATTCTTTTCGTGTTTCCGGGATCTGACATAAACTGCTGTTGGCTGTGCAAACTGCTGGACTGTTGCTGCAACGTATCGTGGAGATTAGAACTAAATTGGTGATGATTGGAGCCCGTCTGAGGCTGCTGAAGCTGAGAGCTGTTGCCGCCGGCGGCCAGGAGTTTTCGGCTCATGGCCAACAGCTGCTGGTTGAGATTCGCATTGTTCGGGGCCAGTATCGTGTGCGGATGATCCTGGAGAATGTTTCAAAATTCATCAGAATTTTATAACAGTTTCGATATAGACATATTATTTATTCCACAACCCCGAAAAGGTGGACAATGCAGATGTTAAAATGTTATAAACAGAACTGTTTCGACAATCACAGCACATTCCAATTGCAGCGAATACAGTAGAATGGGTTGAAAATAAGGATCGCAATACCATATTAATAATATTCATAGTGTTTTTTCAATACTGGTTTCGATAAATTGAACATTAAACCAAAACCGAATTTTGAATCAGTGGAAGTCATCACATATTTTAATAAAAAGAGTTGAAATATTTTAAATCTGCTAAGAGTTTTATCAATATTTACAGGTTCTAGAATCGGTGATCCATTTTTAGTGGTGTATTATTATTTCAAGAAACCACAAGTTGTTTATGTAAATCATGTAAAATTATGTACACTTCTTCACGATGGTATTTTATATGAAATGTGAAATTACCGATTTTGATTTACTCGCCCGGTGTTGAGATCCTAATTGATTTAATATAAAATTTTCGGTTCATGTCAAATCTTTTATTATTTCCAATGAATTAAGATTTGAGTAAATACCTGTTTAATGATGAATGCTGGCGGTTCACAACTGTCGGACGAATGCATGGTGTGAGCGTTGTAGTTGTGATCTTCATTGGAAACTACGGATGAAGTCAGAGGACCGGACAGCGGAGACGGCGACCGTGACGTATCGTACTCGCACGTCACGTTTGCTATTGCAAAATCTGCGGAAAAACTGTACCGTTAATTTCAACAATAATATAAAACTTTCTTGCTTTTTGCAATTGGATACTATTGATTTCCATGCAGTGACAATGCAGAATTATTTCCTTTAAAAAATACTACACTGATAAGTTTTGTCCAAAGAGAAATTTAAGAATTGAAAGGGTGATATTTTTTTGCTAACTAATAAAAAATTAGAGGAGATTTTGTCATTCTGACAACAATAAAGAGAAAAAAATAAATGCTGATAATTTGATACGTAGGATATAATCAAAAAATTCAATTATTGTAAGGTTTGCTTATGTTTTTCCAGATGCTGCAGCTTAAAATAAAACAAGTATGTATTATAAACACCTAATCCTCTTATTACACGGTCCGAAGTACTTTTGCCCGGTTGTGAGATGTACGCAGCGTTTCATTGGACAAATAAATTTTACCCTACAATCAAATGGCGAATGAAAATTACGAAGAGACTTGCACCAAATCACATCCTGGGCATGTTTCATTCCTGGGCACGGTGGTTTCGTTGGCTAGCTCTTCAGGCTCAGGGGGACACACAGGATGCCAACCACATTCTCTGGGATTATCGTTAATGACACAGGAATGTGAAGAGTTGATCACCTCTGTCATTTCTTAAGCTGGGACTATCAGCACAGTCTTGGGTAACTTCTCCCGAGACAATCACAACACAAAAAATGAACAAACACACAACTGCTAGTACCAGACGTATGGCCGTGGCGGGTTGAAATAATGGAATCTATCGTTGATTTATCTGTAATACATATGTTCACTTCATCTTTTTTACACGGTTATTTGCACAGTTGTTTTGCATAGAAAAGTAGAAGTAAAAAGAGCATTGGGTGTGTAGAAATAACTGAAATCATGTTTTTTTTTTACCAGAACGAGGACGATGTATTGATTAGTGAACGTTCTGTATATCTCCTGTATTTATATTTTAAAAAGGCAAGATATTTGTGTAAAAATTGTATGACTGTAGTAATAAACACTTTTAAGAATTAAAACATTTTTACAGTATAATATAATATATATTTCTTATTCTTTATACAATCAATCAACACACAGAAAATGGAAATGATTTTAAATCACATCAATACATAGATAAATATTTTAAGGGTAAAACAATCATTATAATATACTTACGCTCTTATAAAATAACTTTTATTTGACCATGGACATAATTTTTTTTGTTCATTTCTTCTAATAATAGTATTCTCAATATTTCTCGCCAGTATTGAATGATTCAGTAACCCTTTTACAGCGGAAGGCAAACCGGATGGGTTACTTATGACAGAGAGCACATTACTTTAATTTTGCTAGATGAGATTTTTGGGAGCTTTATGTAAAATCAAAACACATTCAAATCAAGAGTGCCTAAAGCGATACACTTTCGTGAGTAATTGTATGCAATGCATTAATTTCTCGCTCTACTCAAGCGTACAGCTTGACTGGCGAGAATGAGAATAGCAAGATCATCGTCTATCTCAATCTATCTAGCAGTTTAAATGTATAAAAAAACTTATGTCTGTGGCAGGAATCTCGAATACACTTTTAGGGCACTCGGAGCCCTCGAACACAGTGTTGCCGACCGCCAGTCTGTGTATTGTGGTTTTATTTTTATCTCTCAATATGGGTGATAATTATTTGCTAAAAACTAATTATGAAAATTTTTCAGTTGATTGAAAATGGCACCAATTTCTACTGGCAAGTAAGAAATATAATCGATGAGGGTGAAAACCCGGGCTGTGGAGTCGGAATTTTAACTAGATTCGAATTCAAAAAAAAAGCTAATAACTATGTAATAAAATATTTCTTAAAAAAGTCGTTTTTTAAGCTTAGGTTCGAGTCGGAGCCGTCTTATTTCTTAACGTCTCCATAGCCCTGGTGAATACACAGAATATAAATCTGTTTCCAATATTATCAGATGTAATTAAATTTCCGCAGATGATTGACAGAGAACGTTCGATTTGGATGCTACAATATTATTGTTTTAGAATATTTCGCAATCTTCCGATGAAAATAAATCAAAAAATCACATTGGTCTTTTATGAAATTTTGATTTATTCCCAAAATTCACACTCTCTAATTTATTTACACCAGTTTTTTTTTTTTTTTGATTAATTTCAGTCAACATTATTTTATTTGGACGTCTATTTATTCTATACATTTAATAATATATTTTGATACAATAAACCTTTTAATAAAATTAAATTTGTCATACACCTGATAGATTTTGGTTCTTTGAAATATTACTGACGATTCTAATTAATTTGTTCGAATAACACTCGACATTAAAAACTGAGGGACCAGTTTGTTATGTAAAATTTAGGCCATTAAAATGTGTAAAAATAATGATTCGTTATTCATATCAAATTTTGAATATCAACAATTAGTTTGTTTATATTTATGGAGTTTATATTTGAAAGATATTTTTTTTGAAGAAAATAATCATTCATACTATGTATTTTATTTTTTGACAGTTGTAACACAATATTAACCCTATAGGCATGTATATTTACAATAGATTTTCAGTCCCAGGGACGGATAAAAATTTTATATGGAATTAGTGGTAAATTTCACATTAATATTAGGTAATACGTTTGAGAGTAAAATTTTATCTATCAACACTGAGCTTCACTAGAATATTTTATCTCAGTTCCAATGATTAACAGTATGAGCCCTACATGAAAACATACACTGAAAGATAAATCAATTATGTTTTGATAAACATTTCCGGTGACATTCTGGAATTATATACCAGTGGCTGTCAATTTTTTTTTATTACGCTCAGTCCGGCGCTATGCGATAACTATAAAAAAGGTCTGACAAAAGTATCGAATTATAAATAAATAGCACTTAGAAATACGGTCTCGTAAACATTTTTGTTTGTGGAAGCGGATACCTGCTTGAACTGTAAAAAATATTTTTTTGACTAGACAAACTCTGTCATGTTTACTGCATTACACCAACAGATGCTTGAAGAGTATAAAATAAATACCTTTCATAGATGATAGCTACCGAGACACAAAACTTACAGTGTGGAAGGAGGTCGTTGACATTGATCAAATATCACAAATGGTATGTAGCGACAGATCAACGCACAATCGCATGAGCATCAACGAAATGTGCTTTAAATGCATAATTTCTATAATATTTTAGTATCTTCTCTATTACATGTGAATATGGTTAAATACAAAACTCCTAATATATAAGGTAACATTATTTATAAATATAATATTGGGATGAAAACAATTCCAATCGAGAAATATTACAGATTCAGTCGATAATATTAAAATGAAGTTGTTATTAAAATTATTTTGGCAATGTATAAGTTTAATTTGGATAAGTTAAGGAAGAAGTTAAAAAATTAATTTATATAAAAAAAAACATCAAAATAACATTCAATGAAACATTGGAAGATATCTAGATCAGTGTAAATGAGAGCCAAATGGGGAGAATATAACTAAAAAATTAGAAAACAGATAGATCTCTCAAAAGATAGATCCCTGGAACTTAGGAATAGAATGTAATTAAAGTTTAGTGATTTGGAAACAGTACCATGCCAATTCTACAACTTTTGCAAAAACACTTTTATTTCAGATGACTGCTGAATTGACACTATTCTCGTAATTTCATTATTAGATCAGCATCATTCATAATCTCCGACATCCTCTCGTCTTTCTTCTCTCTAGAAAACTGGCTTTTGATGTTATACTTTTGCATCCAACTTCTCAGAGTCTTAGTTGGAATGCCATACTTCTTGGCTGCTCCGTAAACACTGGTGCCATTTTTTACAGCTATCAAGCCTTCTTTCAAATTATCGAGAGTGTAACGCTTGTACGATTTGACCCGCTTGAGGTCCATGGCGATACTGCACGCTAAGAAATTAGTATCGGACATGTCGGGCGAGGACAAAAGCGAGGACGACAAGCCCAGGAAGGCGTTCTTCATGGTGTCGCCTGCTGCGGTGTCGTATAGGGAGCGCGTAGGATTGATCAGCGGGGGCAGCCCCGGATTGTAGGCTTCGCGGCGCCGTATTCGCCGCAGGGCCGCCACCTCAACTGCAACAAGTACGGAAAGAAAACAGCCCTTTAGTAATTTTGGATTATTGTTATCGGATGTTTGTCTCCTCAGACTTTTAATGATTCGAAATTGTTTAGTTCTTAGAAAATAAAATATTGTTTTGCTTTAGTAATTAATGGCAAAAGTAGAAATTATTTTGCCAATAATGATTTCAAACAGAAATCGTACTTTGATTAGAAGAAATGTACAAAGTATGTTAACAGATTGAAATAAATCAAAAATATTAAAAATAAAGGGCTATTTTTCTACCGAACTGTTGCAGTTTATCATTATATCAGAGAAACATTGAAGTCAAGCATAAATAGTTGAGCTTTATTGCGAGCGTCAAGTATGTATTTTATGGCTATTAAAATATGATTGAGCAAACAGCGAATATCCTATTGCACACGCGAGTCCGTATATCTCCATGTTTCGACGGAAAATTCTTCAACTGTAGAAATTAATTTTTGTTACAATATTTCCTTCTTTCTAAATAAGTATTTAAGAAAATATGATAAGAAGTATTTATAACTAAAACTTCAAACTAGTCTTCATAAGAAATCAAGTTGTTTGAATGAAATCGGTGAACTTTTGCCATTACAATTGGACGTCAAAGCAGAGCATTACATTCATGTGCCGTCCACATCATACGGACTTGAGGGGTTAATTAGCATACAGTTTCACAACAACCAGGTATCATACGACAAGCGTGTTTGTGGGATCATGAAAAATAAACACTATGTCAATGTGGAAAAGCACGAGTGTAGAGACTAATCGGATGACCCCAGTCTAGATCTTCAAGGGAACACGGCTGCAGATGCATACTGATTATTTTCCCGGGTAATTAGGATTTCTTACATGAATCAGCCACCAGTCCTGAAATGCGATGCATTGAAAAAGGTGCTTTAGATGCAGATCACTCCATAACCGCATGAGGTCCACGCTTGGGGCTAACAATCTTAGGGGCCTCAAAATACCATATATTTTATAAAACCTATATATTTAAAGATTCAGCTTTAGTAATTCGAAAAATAGGGCCTCCAAATTTGATTGCCTTTCGAGTGCTTAATCTGTCTCTGTTTAAATGTGTGTTAAAATTTTATTACAACAATCATTAATGCAATTCATAATAATCATTATGATTGAAATATAAAGGTTTATTAAACACTTTTTTAGTTAGTCGGGTTTATTCTCTGCAATATGCTTATATAAATAATTCCCTGATATTTAGCCATAAGATAATGGCGGATGGCCTTCTTACAAATTTACGAATGCTGAAAGGCGTGAGTGTTTTGGGGATTCATTTGCATGGGAAGTGAATAATCACAAACATTAAGTATCAGTCCAATCTTTATTATTGAATATATAAACCTCACACAAGTATCAATCAATTCCTAAAAATATGTCACATTGCAAATATAACACAATATTTATATATATATGATAATTCCGATACATAATAATATATTGTTATATAATTTTAAAAACGTATAAATTTAGTACACACATGTAGGTATAGATATAAATATATTATTTCAAAAACTACGCATGACATTTCATAGAGCACCTTCCAAATACCGAAACACATGTCCTAATTATGAATATTCTAGACTTGTTTCTATTCTTATGAGGCAGCAAAGCACTCTCATTTGCGGTTCTCCTGTGGATCAATTTTGAATATCTTTTCAAATGAAAAAGATGTTCAAAATTGTTTCATGAAAAACATTTCAGATGATGAAATTTTTTTAATAAAAAAAATCATATGCCAAAACAATCCAAATCTATAAAACTGTTTGTATTCACCGATAACTTGCATTATTGCATTTGATTATATTCTTATAACTTAACTGTTTCAGTGACACGCTGACCAAAAGAATTGTTACTAATACATACATATCGACTGTGGAAAGGAAAAAGAACGTAACCCACACATATCAAATTTTACAGGAGGCGCTAAAAACGTGTTTTGATGATTTTGTGACATATGCAAATTATGAATTGTACACAACCTTGAAGTGCACGGATACTTCTAAATTGACATAACCTAATATTAATTAAAGAAATTGTCTCGGAAAAACCTTTATTTCAATGTTTTTTCTTGGTTTTAATTTTTTACAAAGTCATCTTTTTCAAACTTAAAAGCTAAATTTAGATACTTATTCGGCATTTTTAGTCTCCATCCTTTTGATAGAATGTGTGTCAAGTTTAAACATTGTGATTATCGAAAAAAAGATGTTTTGGAAAATTGAGGGTTACGTCCTTTTACTTTTCCACAGTCGATATGATATTAAGCACCCCGTTCTTCCAAATAGAGCTCAAGGTATTGTTATTGTAGACATGCGTGCGATTCACTATTCTTTGGGATAGGCAACATAGGTGATAAGGTTACGCTAATTTTCGAATACATACGACAGCTTAAAAAACGAATTCCAATTTGAAGGGTATCGCAAAAAATGAACTGTCAGAAATGTCACAATGCTATCATTTATACTTCAAGCATTTGAAAATTGACAGAAAAAAATAATCTGCTTAATATTTAAGTGTCGCACAACAGTTCAAGTAGTTGATGAGGAATGTTATTATCATCTTTTAGTAATATTGGATAAGTCATATTTAAGATCATGAAGTGCAATAAAAAAATTGTGGTATGTATTAAGCCAATATTCAGTGTGTAAAAGTCTATTTATGTACTTGTCTGTCGGTAATGTGGGAATGATTCATGCAGCACCAATCTTAATAATTTCATTCAATGTACAAGTATAGTAGAATCTCGATCTATCGCTTTTAGAGAAATCAGAAGCACTTTCATACGATCACATAAAAAAATACAGCACTGAAGCAAAGTGTATGCTGAGATGCTGGTGACGCAGTGCAGAGCAGCAGGCATGTGCAACCAGCGTATGCTGCGACAGCTGAATCACGCAAGGGAGATATATGAATGACACATAATGACCCACAATAAATCTGACATTTCAGAGGAGTCTATGCGAGTAGTATTGTATAGAAAAACGTATAGTTCACACTAATACATTACTTTATCTGTCATTTTCGCGGCAAAATCAAAAGAAGACATCCTAATGCATACGCAGGTCTGTGTTTCTTTATGTAATACAAAATCTGTGCTGCGTCTCAGCACACGCCTAGCCTGCCCGTTTCATTAATTTCATATTGCCAATGTTACAAAATATTAATTGGCAAGAATTATTGACCTGGATCATTTCCGTTACTATATCAAGCATTGAAATGACTTTTTGTGTTGTTTCACTGTTGATTGGCTCCAATAAAAGAAAATATAAAACGGATACTATATATTGTTTCAATTGGTATCTTTACAAGCAATAGATCGAGAATGTATTATCTATACAAAGAAATTGCACATTTACGGTCATATTAAACAATTATCAGTAACGGCATTAATGGAATAACAACTAGGTATAAAGAAACCTCTACTAAAGGAAACATTTGCGGTAAAATCATATTTAGCATCTATTGCCT
Source organism: Himalopsyche tibetana (assembly GCA_030503985.1). NCBI lineage: Eukaryota > Metazoa > Arthropoda > Insecta > Trichoptera > Rhyacophilidae > Himalopsyche > Himalopsyche tibetana. The sequence continues at coordinate 23,201,267 of JAPJYX010000010.1, read as the reverse complement.
AAAATAAACAGAATCTGTATACTCTTCGCACGAGGTGTTTAAACGTAGCACTCGATGTCTGCGTAATACATACTTTTTGGAAAAAACTTATCGAGACTAAAATTCTTAAACAGCTATTAAATAATATAGAACTCTAAAAGTACGAAATGGTTATCAATCTTTGGTTCATTTAAATAATTTAATGGCGATTTATTAAATTAATAAAAGTGTAAATAATACAAATGATTTGTAAAAGATTAGGTTTGTAAAGAATCATCAAGTATCCTTATTGCTGTTGGTCAATAAATAATACAAAAAAGGTAAAAAATTCTTAAATATAATATACAAACGGGAATTAAAACAGTACGCCTTCAAGTTTTGCAAAATATTTTACTTAGTCTTTAAGAAAAAATAGAGAAATATTACACAGCATTAACTCTATATTTTATATATTATATGCGTATGGCTTCGTCAATATTGGAATCGAATCAGCAGTGTAATTTTATTTTGAGAACTCGTATGCAGTTTCACACAATAAATATATATTAAGTAAATCAAACTAAACCCAAAAAGTAATAAGCTATCGATGAAGTTCAATCGAAATATTCTTTTCTGATGAATTGGTATATTAAATAAAAGGGTATTTTATTATCACGCATTCGACAAACCAAAGCGCCGGTCGATGTGTGTATTTCATAATTTAATAATTTGGCCCGATTCAGTAGTGTTAAAATTAAGTACCCTTTCCGTTATACCGATGTAACTTTTTTTGAACAGACTTCTGAAAAAATCTCGGTTTTATAAATTTCTTTCCAAAAAAAAAGAATCTAACTGAATTATCGTATACCCACTCAGGCCAATGAGCCGTCCCAAAGGGGAGACGGAATTTCATTATATTGTACAATTCTCCATTGTAATTTTGCTTTGAAAAAATAGATACAGGTATCTAATGATAACTTACAAATAATAAATAGCTAAGGCTCACTAACAATATGGCCATTTCGAATAGTAGACTATCTCGAACACCTCTATCAAATAACCCATCAAATTATTACCATTGCCTTTATTGCGATATAAAATATTTCTGAATCCGTGACACAAACAGAAAATGGTTTGTCATGAAATTTTAAGCTCATCATTGAAAAAAATACTTTCTAGTGCTAAGACAATATAATGTCATCAGAGCAAACTTTGAAGGATCATATAAGTCAAATATGTCACAGCAATAGAGCACAGAAGGGAAAAATGGGAACTTCAATGCGATTGGAAGTTTTTGCTCTAAATGTTTTGATGATAATTTGATTATTATTATAATTGACTTGTATCGATCATATCAACATCTGTAGATTTATTTTGTTTCTTTAAATATTCGCTGATGTACAATATATTAAGCGATTTTGCATTGGCATAATTTTATTGAAACAAACGAGTCGAATCCGCAACAGCTCGAAAAGTCAGTGGCAATAATTTTAAACGGGCGATCCCTCCTTCCGGACGTCTCTCCCCGAAAATACATTCCGCTTATTGAAAAATAAAGAATCATTGAAATTCTCACCGACTACGCGATCTTTGTGATAAATATTATCAATAATAAATTTTAATACATTATTTTATGGCTACACACTCAGTCTTAAGGAATAAATGGGTCAATTTCCTCACTAAAACCTACGAATTCTATTCAATATCAGTACGAATCCAAGAGACGGTGTTTTCAATATCTAGCAATCACTGACGAGACGTTCTCTCAAGGGTCTTAAGTCACCATCCACATAATACTTAAGAACGATAAAAATTAGTTCGGTTCGTTAGGCAGTATAAGCTCTATAATTTACATACGACATCCAGCATAAAATAGTTATCAAACTTTCTCACTAATATTTAGATTTTAGTCAACAATAATAAGGTTAACTTTAAACAAAGTTTTTCAAGTAATTTCCTCGTGTGAAAATGCAAATATGTATTTCATTAGAGCAATGTATAAACATATATAAAATAATCATAAATTATTATCGATACAAATTTATTACTTGCCCCTATGTTTTAGCAGACTATTTTATCAATGAATATTACGGACACTTAATAATGATTAAATTCAATAATGTAACAAAAATCGCCGTCAGAGTACAGTTAGTGAAAAACCGAAAAATCACTTCGCCATAAAAATTTTAATCAAGCGTCCTGAGACACGTTCTTTATTTCATCCAGACCTGCCAACTGTTCTACGTTAGAAAACAAAACATGTTTTTTAACAACAGGAATTTTATTTACGTCTGCTTTTTTAAGTGCGTTGACAGTGACAACTGCCGGCTCGGGTATACCCGCATCCTTAAACATATAGTCGTCTTCGTTGTGAGAGTCTTCGTGATTTCCGCCGGCGCCTACGTTATCATCGAACAGAATGTTACCGGACATGTCCATTATCTGAGAAAAGTCACCGTCTTTTTCTTTTTCATCCACACCGTCAAGCTTACTTAAATTTTCTGGAGCGTTCTCTTCGTCATTTTTGTCGAGATCTCGAGAAGTTTTATTTAAATCGAAATCCGATTGCGCAATTGCCACTGTGGGCTTTTTAATACTGGCGATATCGTCATCTTCACTCGAAGCAACATTCAAGCCGCTTCGAAAGAACTCGTGTGACATTTCTAAGAAGTGTTTAAAAGCTTCCGGATCGTTATTGTCATTTTCTCCCTTGATTGTGATATTGTCAGCGGTCTGGCCAGGCATCAAGAGCTGATTGCGGGCCGTATAGGATAGAATGTGTTCCCTGGTCAAATCTAATTTGTGTTTTTTGTTGTTTTCAACGAACTGCTTGAGCTGCTGAGGCATGGGGAAGGATGATTTAATATGCCAGCGCTTCATCCAGTTTCTCAAAGATTTCCTCGGCACTTTATGAGTCTGGGCAGCCCTGAAAGAGGAAAATATTCTTTGAATAACTCACTGCTTTATTTTTCTTTGCAAATTAATAAACAAAAATGAATATACAGACAGCGTAATTATAGAAACAGGAGTGGTATATTACTGACCTGTAGATACTTCCGCCCTGTTTGACGTCCATGAGGGCAGCCCACATGGCCTGATTGGAATATCTGCGGTTCGGATTATACTTTCCCATCATCGCTTGTTCGATGGCTTTCCTTGATATACCGGACGAGCTGACTTCTTTTCCCGCCAAAAACTGTTCCAAATCTGAGGGCATCAGCAGATCGACCAGATCCACGTTAGGATCTATAATATTGCTATCGACGATGCTGTGCTTATTTTTCTTCTTATTAACGCTGGAGACCGCTACAAAATTAACATTATTTGATTTTTTCGGCATCGGAAGCTCTCCGGTGTAATACTGCAACCATTTTTTTTCTTCACCATCGCTGGACATCTTTTGATAACGTTTCAAACTGCCATCTTTGTTTTTCAATTTTGAGGCCGTTTTACAATCGACCAACGGCCCCGTCGATAAGCTCACTTCCAGTTCTTGATTTTGCGCCAGCCACAGTTTGAGATATTCTTCGTCTTCGTAAGCGAGTTCATCCAAATTATCATTATTGATGTAATTATTCTCCGAATCCATTGGAATACCGTTGGCGATCGAATCGACATTTATTTTATTGTCAATGTCGATTTTCGACGCTTTCGGTGGACGATTGAGAATATTAATATCAATATTGCAGTCAGGATTTTTTACCACAAGATTTGATAGGTCAAAGTTATTGTTTTGGATTGCGTTATCGTTGGTAAATCTGTCTCTAAATTCTGTACTCGATAGCGATTTCTCAACTGCTTGGTTAAATTTTTTCATCTTGTTCATCAGCGGGTATTGAAGCGATTTGATACTTCTTTTATTGCATAGTTCAGATTTAGATTTCACCCTGAGCTGTGACGTTTTCTCCTTATCTGAAAAACAATTCGGCATTAATAACATGATCTCGGATGGATGCTAAAAATGGATGATACGCGATATTAACAAATAATTTAAATAACAAATAGGATAGAATTAAACTATTATTCGAGCTTAAAATAAATCTATTTTATCTAATAGCGATAATTAATAATGTATAAATAAACTACCTACCTTTATTCTCAAATGTCCATTCACAATATGTTCTTCACTCTTGAAATTGTTAATTTTTTAAATCACCGAGCACATTTTTTTAAAAATCACTTCTGTTTAAATCTAACTAAAAATAATAAGATTGACAAACTGGTTGATTTTTTTTTATCACACTGGCAAGAATGATACATTTTACAAAAAAAAAACCGAACGCAAGTGGATTATTTTTTAATGGCTATCCACTTATCATGCGCATGGAACGGCCAATGAAAGCGGGAAAACAGAGAGAAGACACACTGCAAATAAACATTTCCATTTTCAACATTTTGTAAAAAAATAAAAAAATACTTACCGCTTCAATTAATAAATAAATCAAATCATAAAGCCGAATCCAAATGACTACTGGTTGTGTGTAGGGAGAGAAATAATGAAATTCAGGTGGTCATTTGCATCAATTTATCTACAAGCGGCCCTAACTATTATCAAATTTAAAACCGATTCAACTGAATATTTTTATTACGAATTATATGAAGAGTTCTTTTGAGGAGCATTAAACAAAATCATGCCGTAGACAAATCAAATAATTCAGAGTGATGTCCTATGTGAAGACTATTTTCTCAGACTGCAAACAAAGCAAAAAGCGAGGTGGGATTTTTTCAAAATACGTATAAGGATTGATCAATTCGACTCACCAGAGTTAGGTAGGCCCGTGGAACCCGTCTGGAGCAAATCTTCTTCAGTCTGAAAAAGAAAAAAAGTTAAGATAAGACCAGTCCTTTCCTGTTTCAAAATCATAAGTGTATTCATAATATTCTGTATACCATTAATATGTTAATATTGAGAAGACTAACATGATATTATATTTTCCATAGCTCTATTCATTTGGTAAATTGTAACTTCTGTATATCTAACATACTAAGCAATGATACTGGTGCAATGCAAACTATAAAAATATTACAATTTTCACAAAGCAGGTGCTATGCATCAGTGACTACAAAATAGGGTAAGTCAAATTTAAGTTATATTCAAAGTAATAATGTTTCACATTATGATTATCAGCTCTAAAAAATACACGGATAGCGTGAATATTTCACTTCATACCTGATCGCCGCATTCCATATCATCGTTTTCCATTTCGCCATAAAACAGTCCATCCTCTTCTACGGTCTCTTCTTTGAAGACTCCTGAACCCTCTCCGATACTGCCGCTTCCCAGTAGATTTGTAGATCCAGCCTCGCCGTTGATATTGTTCAGTGAAGACATGTGCCGAGTGGTAGTGCTAGTCGTCCGTTGATGATTTCTGCCATTGGTATTGACGGACGTATTGTTGTCGAGTTGAGATTCGTTCGATGTGGCGGTCGAAGCGTGTTCGGAGTTTGCGGGTCTGCGCGGGGTTTGCGCTACCTGTCGCTCTGTTGAGCTGCGGCCGGCCGACTGATCAGTGTGATGATTTGAAGACAGCTGAAGTAATGAGGACTTGCTCGCTGCAAATGATAAAACGTTTAGCTAAATTAAGAGGTTCCTTTTAAAAATTGAAAATCAATCAAATTTATAATTCATAAGTGAATGGTATTCAAACCATAGGTATGTGTTGGTTTGAGCTCTCATTGCCCGACAACAGCTTACAACTATTCTTACTCACATCCTTCATCATATCCTCTACGTAGAAAATAAGCTGAGAAGTTGACTTACAGTAAGTCCTCATTGGAACAAACCAGTTAGGTATCATATTATTTCCTTAAAAAAACATATTTTCCTTTGAAACATAAAAACATGCTCAGTTATTCTAGGTATACTAATCCCATATTTCAATACTTACAATTGCTGGTATCTTTGAAAGCGGGCGAAATAGGCTTGTCATTCGTTGGCGGCAGTTTAGACTGTTCAGAACTTTTATTTGCAGTGCTAGTGCTGTGGTGAGAAGCCGAAGAGTGAATCGGAGAATCAGATTCACACCCTGTTTGACTATTCCCACTTCCTAATCCGCCAGAGTCCGATCCGCAGAGACCTAGGCATTACAAAACAATAAATTCCAACGCTGTCGTGGTAATCAGAAGTATCATTATCGATGCGGTTGTGTAATAATAATGTTCAGAACGATAGCCGGCTGTTGGCTGGAAAAAATTCCTCACCTCTGATCTGCAAAGCTTCAGCAGACTTCAGTAGGCTAGGTAGGTCATCTTGGGACACATTCACTTCTCCTTTATACATGAAATCTACTAAAGATTGCATCTCTGAAAACCTGCAAAGTCGAAAAAATTTTAAACATAAAAAACTGAAACTACTAAAAATCAATTTAGATTCTCTGCAAAGTGATATCAATATTCATTTATTAAAAACCAATAATTATGGGAAATTCGCAAATATTGTATGGATTTATATATAGAATTTAAAAAAAATGTCATTTATCTCTAGGCAACACTCGTAGATATTTATTTTAGATATTGAGAAATATAAGTGTCAATAAAAAATCAAATAGCCTTTTGCAATGGAACCACGATACATTATTCTAAGAACCATGTCGTGGGAGGAAGTAAAGTTATTGTGAGTATAGTCACAGTTCATTTATGTAGAAGGAATTCTGATATCAAAAGAAGTACCACTCGGTTGTATGGCGAGTTTACTATATATAAATAAACCGAACAGCACATTAAAAATATTGGTAAGTCAGTTAGTATGAGAGCTCTATAAGTTTTGAAAGACAATGAAAACTTACCTCATATCTTTCATGAAGATGATTGGATGTTTGCACGGATTCTGGATGAGCAGCCTCTCGAAGTACGTAGAGCACGCGCTCAGCACAACTTTGTGACATTTAATTTGCCTGTTTTCGCACGCCAGAGTCACGTCCACAAAATTCTCAGTCGTCAACAGTTTGGGGAAAACCGTTTGCAAATTTGTGTGGTACGAATTCCACCTCACGCAGAATTGCTGAGGCGCTAGAGACATCTTTGGTTTTTTGTTTATAATATATATTTATGCTTAAAATAGTTAATTTATTCTTATGTGCAAATTTCCGTCTGAACTGACATCTTTGGTAGTTTTATTTTTTAAATCTTCGATTTATATTATAAATCAGCGAGCGCACAACAAGTTTGCCACACTTTATTTATAATTATTTTGTTTATTTGATACAAAAATATATATTTCAATAATTACTTATTAAACCCACCGGTGTGGCGTGACTTGAATTAAATTAGCACTGGTTCGAGTCTGTGATATTCAAATAATCTTTGGCATATCTTCTTGCACGTTTGTTTCTTTTTTAATGCTGACAAGCGTCAAGGTATTTTTATTATGAGACTAGGGGTTTGTTTGGTTAAAATGACTATATAGTTAAGTAGCTATGTATATTGCAATAATAATTTAAGTTTTGGTAATAAAACTTGACTAGTTAGTTTTATAGAGCCATTATTTTACATATTTTATAAAAAAATATAATATACACAAACGCGACACGCACAACATATTAAAACTTAATTAAGACATGTATATTTATATCAAAAAATCAGTCCGCTTTTTGATAAACAAAAATTAATACTTATTAAAATTGCACGGTTACGCAAAATATTTCTCTATTAAGTACACAATTACTTTCATATCGTATTACGAATGAGAAAAAATCTCGTCGATGCGTCCCGATGATGTATGACGTTCATTTGTTGAAATAATACTGAAATTTTTATTTAGCGTGTGGATCTTTCAATACAGACACGGCGACACCCACACGAGTAGGACAATATTATAATTCCACATGACAAAAATAAATATTTAAGTTAATACTTTACGAGATTCCTATACACTTGCACAATAAACTCATTAAAAAGTTTAAGAGTCCGTCTGCCCGTGTAGTGGTGAGCGAACATGTGTCGGACACATTTGTTGCTACGAATATAATTATTTTGTATATCACATTGTAAATGAAACTTTTTTTTGCGTTTTAGAAATAAATTCGTGACTAGATACTTTATGGGTGTTCAATTATGACGGTGTTCACATATTGTTGTAGAATTTACAAGCAGGGGGTAAACTGAGTGATTATATTTAGACGGATCTATTTCAGAGAATGTTTAATAGTTTAATTGCTTGATTTATTAATTTTACGCTGTGAATTGTTGGTGAGGGAAACCTGAAAGTAATAATATATAAGTTGAAAGTAATAATAATATATAAGTTAAAATCTATAACAGTATACATGTTGAATATGAGAAATATAAAAATACAGTCCCATAGCCTTAGACTAGAACAGGAAATAGTATATTTCTATAATAATTGAAGAATTTATTAAATTTATATTTGTATGTTTTTTTCCTCACTGGTAATTAGTGACAGCTGTGTAGGTGTTACAATTTGATAAATGAGGGTATTATTTGCAAACACGGCTCGTTCCAAAATGGTTAATAAATGAAACTTGAATTTCATTTAGTAAAACAATATACCTGTTAAAAGTATTTTTAGTTTTACATCGATTCGGAATGATATTTTGTATGTTATCAAGCCATGTTTGAGACTGATTTCCATAAATACTTTGAAAATTTGTTTTTATTTACTAAATTACATTTGCAGTTCATGTTTTAACAATTTTCGAATGAACCGGGTTTGCAAATGTAAAAAAATATATTTTAGGAATGAAATAAAATTATGATTGAGTGAATTTATACAAAAAGTTCTCACTTCATGTGAAATACTACCTGACAAACGGACATTATAATTTTTCTAATGTACGAGTCCTCTAAAGCTCATTTTTTGGACTCACTGTAGATTTTTACAAAAGTGAAGATGGTTGATTAAATTTTAGATAGGGGATTTGAATTATGTTTTTACTGGTGTAGTTCCAGAGTCGCACTACATCAGTAATAACCAAAAAATGAATGAGATCAACATGCAATGGAATAACAAACCCTCTATGGCAAAAGATAATTATAAACACGAGAAGACAGCTGAACAGTTGACACGAGACAGTGTTGAACGAACGGAGGTAGAGGATGTCTCTGTCTTGTGTTGACAAATATTATAATATATTTAGATTAGTAAAATTCAAAATATAAAATGAAGTTTGATAACTTTATTATTCAACGGATTGACAGACAATCAGTAAAATAACAAAGTTATCAAATCCAGTTTAATATTTTCGATGGATTCGGCGGTAACTTTGTGAAAGTTCATTTTAATATAAAATTTAAGTTGATAACTTTATTACTCGACAAATTGTGATACCTGTTTTGTCTCTTTAAGAAGCATCATCAGACCGAATATCGCAAGGTTTACGAATGAACTAAAAATTTATTCAAATTGTTTTATACTACTTAAATAAAAATCGTATTTTGTAAGATTATCTAGTTTAATTTAAAAAATGACTCCCCACAAAGTTACCAGCTTACAAGTTCATTCAAAATATATTAGTATTTTTAAATATTTTCTTTAAATTATATAAATTAATTTTGACTTCAATTTAGAATAACAATAAACATAGTAGGTAAAACATTATTTATGATAACCCATAAATTTCGTTCAGTACTGATAAAGCTAACTTACTACACGAAACTGGTATTGATCTTTAATATCAATGTAATGGTTTTATTCTCTACTAAAGATAATTCTGAGCTTTTGGGGCAAATTGTTGGTTCAATTTTTTAATATTGCATTTCTAATTTTTAAAATAATACAATCTACTTAATGAATATTTTTTAAATTATGATTAAAGTACAGAACAGATTGTATGTAACACATTATAAATGATTATTACAAAAAAGATTGAATAAAACGATCATCAAAAGTATCAGTTTAAAGTTTGCATTTAACAAAATGCATTCATTGGCCCTGAAAATATATTTTGAAAATCGGTTTTCCTATTAGTATTTCCGTTTCCGATTTCTACTAAATAAAGACGCGGTTTTAAGGATTTAATTTATTCTAGAGAAGCCCTCCTTGCCTCTTGCCAATAAATATAATTATATAATAGCTGCCTAAAAATGTTCTTGGCATAATAACAAAGATTTATTCAATGGAGTATGCAGCACATTTTGTAAAAAGATATTATATCATTATGTTGACTGCTTGGTACCTATTTTAATATGAACAAAAATAGTTTATTACAGACCGAGAATGTGTTTTAAACTAACGAAAAAAAGTGCGTCACCCACGGTTATAAATAAGACAAAAATAGATTTTATTTACCAGGAAATCGACGCACAAAAAGGGGATAAAATATGTAAACATTCGATGAAAGTGAACTAGGTATGAGAGCGAGATTAAACAAATTACATATGTATGACGCCATTTTGCTAATACACCCTTAAAAATTATAACAAATTAGTAAAAAAATGTTAAAAAAATGTTATATTTACCCTCATGACGAGTCTAAAAATAATTGTTAGCAACAATCATTGTTGATAGTATAATTCAAAACGGTATTCATGTTGATTTCAGCATTAATATGGCTTTGAAGAGTAATAAATAAGTTAGTAATTAAGTGCGCGGCCGAAGAACTAACATTTTTTTACGATGAAAAATCAATAATTTTAAGAACTGAGGTCGACGATTTGTTATAATTTTTCCGTAGACATACTGCGCTGTCTCTCTCTCGTCTTCAACCGTCAATTTTCCCGCATTTCATGCACTAAGCAGAGCGAGACGACAATATAACTTGCATTGTAAATAATATTGTCAAAGTACATTCGCAAATAAACTGTATAGTGGGGGATGAATATAACATTTTTCTTTTACAGAGTAAAAAATTAAATGAATTTTCACTTACCAGGCTGTATTGGTGCACGATATTTAGTACAAAATAACACTAATACCAATTATAGCATTGTTTGTTATGATATTAGATCTTCACCGCGATACGAGACCGCAGGCGATTATAATAATCGACGCCATTTGCAAATTTATGAGGCGTCGTTACGATTGGTATTGTCATATGACTAGAACCATAATAATGGAGTACATATTATTATATGTATATTAAAGCATTTATAGTTTTATATGCGTGCTTCTCACTCATTTCCATAGTGTATTCAGTATTTTCTTAAACAATTGTAAGGTTTTGGAGAAGGTAATTTTGTCCATTCCCATATTTGATTCTGACAACACTGTATTGGAAAAGTCGCCTTGTCGCATTTTTTATTTCAAAATCTTTTAATTTACAAATTAAAAACATTATTGCTACATTTTCAGTGCTGCAAGGGTTCAAGTGAATTTTAGTGGTTCAAATTTTTGATGGCAATGCTTCACTAATGAAACTAAATTCCCCTTTCCAGGATTAAGTATTTGATTCAAAACTGCGTATTGTCTGTATCAAAATCATTGAAATGTACTCGAAAACCTTATCAAATTCAATTTGTAAATAGTTAAAAGCGGGGTTGGCGTAAAATGTTTTACCGCCACAGGCGAGATTGTTTTTAACAGTCCATGTGAATTTTGAACGCAAGGATTAGCTTTCAAATTCGCCGGCTGCTGCCAAAGCGTCTTATAGTAACAAGCCATGCTATGGAGTTGAAAACAGGGGTTTTTTGTAGGTGAGTGGTCTGAAGTTATAAATTTTATAGTCATACCAAATCAATATGAAACAATTTGTTTCTGTTATTTTATTAGTAATTCATAAATACATATTTTTTAATAAAATATGTTTTCAGTTCACTTGTTTATATATTAGGAGGACCAGGAATTAAATCATTATTTTATATTTTCGCATAAAAAAACATTAAAACAAAAAACTATTAGTTATTATTACAAAATATGATTGCCGTCATTATTGATAACCAGTGGCGGCTCGTGGAAAAAATATCTGGGGGTGCTGCGGTTTTTATTTCATTGTTAAATTCATTAATCTGTCTTTTTTGCTTTAAATTGACCGTTATAAAAAAATTGTTGCCTGCGTGCCGGTACTGCTGAAATGGCAGTACAAAACTAAGCGTTTAACTGCAAGCTACCTCTTCGCACCCTTCCCCGAGCATATTCCATCGAAAACGGTACTGCACAAAATGTACTTACGTATTGGGTCACTTTCTGATATTAGTACCGCGGTTTGATATATATTGGATATATCGATGCGCGGAAGAGCTTAATACACGCTTAAATCATATTGATATTTACATGTAACGTATATAAATTTATGTACATAATATTACATTTTTTCAATTTCCTTGGGGGTGCTGCAGTTCCGCAGTGCGTATGAACGAGCTGTCACTGTTGATAACTTCATTTTATCTATTTTGTCAATTTTAAATTTCGTTTTTTGTAACAAAAATAGTAGTTTTGAATTCAAATATTGGGTAAGAAGATTTTCCAGATCGACCATATTTTGGAATTTTTATCTTTCAAGAAGTGCTCCGAGTAGACCGAAATAGATGATAGTCAGACGAAGCAAGGTTTGGTGAATATAATGAGGTATAACTTCCCACTTTGATTCTTGGATTTTTTCGCGGATAATTTTTGCTGTATTATGGCGTACATTGTTTTAATGCAGTATTACTCCACTTCGGTTGCCTGTATTTGGGCGTTTTTCGATCAGCTTATTATTATTATTGTTTCACACGGTTTTAAAAACTCGAATGATCTCTAGAGTATCCCACCATACACGCAAAATAACATTTTTTTGGTGTTTGTTTTTGCGAAATCCATTTTTTTTCAGCTTAAATTATCACAAAGTATCCACGTTTCGTCTTCTGTCACACGTTGTACCAAAAAAGGTTGGGTTTTTTGTTCATGCTTATGTTCACGCGATTCTTTGTTCAATTTATCACTAATAAATGAACAGTAGCGTGCTTAAGCAGTGACCTCGTATTTTTTTCAATAAAACATTGCATCTCAACCAAAATGCTCTATATATTTTTGCAAAATTTATTAAACATTCACAAAATCAAATATATTCATGCTACATAACATTAACTTTTTATTTTTTTGAGAATCCTTTGTTTGACAGTTGCTATTCGAAAAAATCAACCCTACCACACATTAAATTCTTTTGCCATTTACTAGATTTTTTACAAAAATATCAACCATTATTTAATTTGCACATCTTTCAATGTAATGTATATTATCAATTAATATCACAAATGAATCACAGAATCCACTAACAAGAAATCATTTAAACATACATATATTATGTTATATTCAACGAAAAATGAGCTCATATATCGGAGCTTAGAGTCGATCTACATATAACTGGCATATAATTTGTAAGTAAAGGCTGGAATTCAACAGACTATTCATGGTTTTATGATTTTTCTACAACAGTGCCTTAAACTTAAGACAGCTATGCTGATACCTAATTCTGAGACTTTTAAATATTCTGTTTTTAGCATTACAAATTTAATAAATTAATAATTTGTAATGATTTTGTAATGTAATGTAGTAAAAATAAACTAAATATAAGCTGCCGCCTGTGTGGTCAACATCGTTGGCTACCGCTACGGAGGGCACGGGTTCGAATCCCAGTACGGGCAGTTTTATAAATTGATTTTTCAATCGATTTATAAATTTCTGTTCAAAGGCATGGATGTATGTGATGTCTTGAATTCACCCCTCCCACCCATCCTATCCTATGAACAGGGCGTATCGAGAGCGATTAGCTAACCACTAGTCCTGTCCTAGCCCTTTCCTTCTATTCCTACTCTCTTTGGAAAAAGAGAGGTTGAGCAATTGAGTAACAAGCAGTTCTCGTAGAAACATTTCTGTTGAGATAAACTCCGTTAGGAGTCCATATGCTCCATATTGGGAGCGGATAGCGGACAAAAATATAAGCTAATGGACAATTGTTTTGAATTAACACATTGGCTACGGGGCGAATATGCCCAAAGTATAATACTTGATAAAAGTGTGGTATTCTTTAGATTTAAATCACCATATATTTTTTAGTTTAAATCAAAAATATTTTTTCAAAATTTGTGAATATATTAAGCTATTCTTTTTTATTATAAAGGGTGATTCATTAAGAGGTACTTTTTTCAAAAGACAAAAAAACGTTTATAAAAAAAAATATTGCATAGTCTTTAATATAATAAATAGACCCGTTTTCTACATTTATTTTTTAAATATTATTTCTTTTAAATGTTGGCCGTAACTACGCCTAACATAGTCCATTCGAAAGTTGCAATTTTGGATGACGCGTTTGAGCATTTCGACTGGTATTTGGGTAATGATGCGAGTAATGTTGGCCTCCAATTCCTCAATCGTAGTCGGTTTAATTATATAGACTTTCGGCTTTACGTAGCCCCAAAGAAAAACGTCTAGAGGTGTTATATCGCAAGATCTAGACAGCCAATTCACTGGTCCGAAGCGTGAAATTATTTGTTCACCGAAACGTTCTCTTAATAAAGCCATGCTTTCACGGGCTGTGTGGCAAGTAGCGCACCATCTTGTTGAAACCAAGTGTCGTGGAGATTATGGGCTTGAATTTTAGGCACCAAATAGTCCGTTATCATGGAACGATAACGGGTGCCATTCACGGTTACGTTCTGGCCAGCCTCATTTTTAAAAAAATATGGACCGATTATTCCACCAGCCCATAAACCACACCAAACCGTTGTTTTTTGTGGATGTAGTGGCAGCTCTTGAACCTCTTCGGGTTGAACTTCAAACCAAATACGGCAATTTTGTTTATTGACATATCCATTAAGCCAGAAATGGGCCTCATTGCTAAAAACAGAACGCTGATTTGTGTAATACAGCTGAATAATTTGTAAATTCTATTATGAATTGTAAAACAATACTGAACAAAAATAAAATAACACTTGGGCACAACTCACGTGTTATCTATTATCAAATCCCAATAATAAAAAGTACCTCTAAATGAATCACCCTTTATTACAAGGAAAAGAATGGTAATAATATTCTTTTTTGTTGTTCAGTTCTTCGAGTTCTATTGCCGCATGTTTTACAATTTCAGAATTTTTGTTTAAAAAATCATTTTAATGTGTGAAAACTAGGGCTTATACAAAAACCGACATTTGAAAAAACCGGTTTTTGAACAATATTCACATTCGATTTTATCCGGTTATCGAAGTTTTACAAAAAATGGATAATTCAATTAAAATAGAGAAAAAGTTTAAAATTCTTATTTATTTATATACATAATAATACACAACAAGAAATTTTTTGGTGGTACTCTTCAGAAAATTATTTAAGAAAACACAAAGCGTTCACTGATCAATCACTTCAGTGATGATCTAATTTTGTAACAAAGTTGTATTATCACTAAGTGTTGACAAGTATTGTGTTCAGTGTTTAAACAGTATAAAGTAATATCTTTTGCATTAATTTATTATCCCGAGACGTATTTCAGTTTGGGTGTTTGCGCAACCTCCATGCAGCGCGAGCCGCATTCCTGGATTGTAAATAATAGTGTGTATACTGAATATTAAACAATGTACATACATATGTATTTCTCGTTTTATTTGAAACCATGACAAAATCTAGTCAAAATTTTAACGTTTTTATTTAAATAGTAAAAAATATATTTAAAACCGGTTAAGAAATTGAAATAAACCAGTTTCGGAATGTTGCAAATTTTGCCAAAAAACCAACAAGCCCTAGTGAAAATAACGTAATTAGGTATCGGCAGACATGGTTATTTAATCTTTTCGTGCAAACAGAGGTTGATCTTGTGAATACAGTTATAAATATGATCACATATAAAAAAATAGGATAACATCAACGAATTAACTGGAACAACTGTTTTTTTACTCTACCTATTGCACTTGATGGCAAGAATTGAAAAATCAATGGCTCTCATTTTTAAATGAAAATAAGTTAAATAACTCACTGAGTAATCTCAGCCATATTTAGCGATTTTTAAAATAAATAAAATACAACCGATCAATTAACAATTACGCGAAAATAAGTTTGGATGTTTTCCTAACGGCGGTTGGTGACTGGTCAATTTTGTCCACTAATCGAGTATGAAATGCTTTAATGAATATGAATGTTCAACAGATGTGCAATATTATTTTTTTAACTTCGGTAATTGTATAAATGTTTGAGAGTTCTAGCTTGATTGCCCTGCGTAAGTGCTCTGGCATAAATAGCTTCAGTTCATAATTGCCAAGGGTGAAGAAATTAAAATTATATGAACACGCTTGGGTTGTTAACTATAAGTGTCAAAAAATATATTTTTAAAAACATATTCAGAGTTATGAGCTATTAATATCATAACGTTCTGACGAAAGAGTTAAGCGGCTCATGGCGTTACTACAGACACTAATCAGGTTGAATTATTTTACATTCAAAATAATGTAGATTATACAATGATGGTATTCTTTTATGAAAATAATAATAGCACATTCTCTTGGAAGTAATGAATAAAATAAGATTTTAATTTTCAGAAAGATGTGACGTTTTTCCCAATGTAATAAATACCTAACATATTTTTTTTAATTCTTAATGAAACATGTATTCGTAACCATGCAACAGATATATGTCGATAATGTTAATTTCTTTTATATATATATATATATATGTTTCCCATATCAATACTATCGCAACTTATTTTGATTTTGCAGGTATGGAGCAGTACTTCAGTAAAGTTGCCAATAATAGAACTTCTCTAGATGCCAAGTGAAATCAATGTTGGTGAGGGGGAGTGGCCGAAAGAATAATTCATATTTTCGGATATATATTTTTATTTCAACATGATATGTCACCTCTAGTGCTTCTGTCATTAAAATTACAATGAACAGCGAGTAAACCCTGTATCAAAAATATAGCAAATATTTTTTATTTTAGCAACGCTAAACAAGTCCAACAAAAAATAAAGACCAGAAATTTTGTTGTAAAGAACAGTTTTATGTGGTTTATATCTAGTAAATTCATCAAAAATACCTAAATAATTTAATAAAAAAACGTATTCCCAACACGAATTTAATGCAATTTCTTTGCATGTTCAAGAATAATTTTTAATTAAATATTATTGTACGGTGCATATAACAGCGATTGCAAACATTGATTTGGTGGAATGAAACAACAAAAATCATTCTTAATTATTTACTTAGATATACACAGAATAACACAGATCATGGAAGGCACAATGTCAAAGTAGTACGGTGCATTGATGACATAAAAAAATTACTCAAAAACGCTCACATAAATCAGGAGGTAATGGAGTTTTTGTACGCAGGAATGTGTACAATTTCTCATTTACAATGTAGTCAAACAATTGCCTCAGACTCGCAGATCGCTTGTAATTATTTACTAAGGTATAAGAATAGTATGGTACATTTATTATGTACGTATAAAAACTCTTTAAATTAATACTTATTCATGCAATAGAACTGATATAAAAATATTTTCATCTGAAAGACATCAAATCCATTTGATAGTAATTACTCTAAGCGCTTCATCTTTGTAAATAGATATAGAATAGAAGTAGAAAAATACCATCATTTAAGGTGGATACTAAAATATTAAAATGTTGAATGATAACTATTATGCATTCGTTTTTGTAATTGAAATATGAACTAAAAGCGAAGACAGTTCCAGCTCTTCTGAGTATCCGTTTGAGAGAGGGACACTCCGGTAACCAGTTCTGAGGCATTTGAGAGGGTATGTGGCTTGACCGATGAAATTGGGATCGCCGAACATGTCCTCATCCTGTACAGTGAATCTGAGTAGTGCGAAATCAGGATTGGAGACATCAAAATCACAGATGTCGTTCCAAATTGGATTGAAACCATTGTCGGCGACAGTTTTAGTGACCAGTTTGACTCCGGAGTCGTATTCGGCACCGATTAACTCCACTTCCACGAAGGGACTAGCTGTTCCTCTACCCGATTTGCATAGATGACGTGCCCCTACCACCCGCAACAGTACTGTGACTCCCGTCACCCCAGAAAGCGTTGTCTTGTCGTATGGACTGTAGCCTTCGTTGAACATCACATCTGGCCGAAGAATGAAGCCACACCCTCCATTTTCGCGAAACTTACCGGCGTTGATCTGCATTGGCTTATCCGGCGTCTGATAGTTCAAAGCTACCATTTGCACTCCGGAGTTCCACATAGGAGTGGGGTTGTAGTTGGAAGAATCAATCCGCTGACCTTTAGGATAAACACGGCTAAACTGAGTACGATGATACTTAAGAAAAAAAGCATTCTCCTGTTGACAAATCAACTTTTCAGCTTTATTCTCGGGAAATGAGGACATCTCGCTGAAGGTGAGGCCTTTCGATTTAAGACGGTCAATATTGAAAGCTACGGAGCGGCAGTACACGATTAAGTCTGACATGTCTTTAGCAATTCTCCACGTACGTTCCATCTCCCGGTGCTGGAGTGACCGGGCGCTAGCCGACTCAGCGGCATCTCTGATGGCGGCCAGCCACTCTAAGGCCACCTCCTGTGATTGGGCAGCCATGTCAAAGGGTGCGCACATAGAAGGGTTTTGAATCCGGACAACCCATTGTGCTCCAGTGCCGGTTTCGCCTACTGCAAGCTCTACAACAGCCCCTGCTACGTCCACGCTTCCTTTTTGAAACGGTCCCAGAGGCCCGGCACCGTCTCTGTCACCTGTGTGATTGCCGCCCTCAGGTTGCACCATTTCTTGCACGTAGTTAGCTGGAAACCACTGGTGACGCTTGCCGCCGTAGTCTCCTCGCCACCAACCGGCATCAGGTTTGTGTACATTTGTGATAATAGCGTGCTTGCAAAAAGATAGCTCATCGTCCTGTCTGGCTTTGTAGTCATATAAAGCTTTAACTGTGACCTTCGATGCAAAGGATCCTGGGTCCATATAGCCTGGGGTGCCGTGGACCGAGTCATCATCGGGCTCTGTTCCCGCCCATTTGAGTGTCTCTCCGTTCATCGGGCACCGAAGCTTGATCTTTCGATAAAGTGGATGTTTTTCATAATACGCGACGAGCTCTACCAAGCTTTCAAACTTCACCGTGCCAATGGTGTAAAGTCGGCCCTCGAGCTTAATTCGACAATGCTTTATTTCTTTCTCAGCTCTGAAAGAAATTGCAAACGAGCTGCTGTCCTTCTCGCTAGGTCTGACTATGAAGGCGCCATCAGCTGGCACTCGCCTCAACAGTTCTTCCGCTTGGGTGCGGGTTGCGTGAGCGCGATACCACTCTTTGCCTTCGTGCTTATTGGGCTGAGGGACCGGTTCCTGCAGAGTTATCATGAACTCTTGACTTCTGAGGGGATGCTGGCGATAATGAGTGATTAAGCTATATAGGCTGTCAAAACATACGAGGTCTATCAAGTAGTACTTTGTCACCCCTTTGTCTTGCTTCAGTTTGATTCTGCAGTGGTTGACCTTCCCCTGTCGCCAAAATGAAAGACAGTAGTCACCTACGAAAGTGATGCTCTCTCTGACGAGAAAGGTTCCGTCACCGAGATGAGAGTGAGCTCGCAGAAGGTCTTCGGCCTCCTGTCGATTTCCTGCGAGCTTCCCGTGGAACCAGCACTCTCCGAAGTGCAATTCGTCTTGCGGAACGTCTCCGTTGGCTCGTTCCGACTCTCCTTCCCCGTCGCTATCGGCTTCGCCCTCTCTCTGTTTGCAGTAACTGTCAGTGTACAGCAACTTGTTTTTTGTCAAAAAGAAATAATGAGGATTCCATTCTTTGTCAACTGGATCTTCTAAAAACAGAATACCTGACTTATCAGAGGTCCTCAGGTCCAGATCGTGACCTTCTTCACTGCGCATCGAAAAAGAAGCTTCATCTGCACCCTCAGGTAATTTTTTATGTTTTAAAATAATCCGTCTCCTTAGTTGATGCGGGGAGGGTAGATGTGTTTCATTCTTTTCAAAAGGCTGAATCAACAAAAGTTCTCCGAAAACCTCTTGCAAGGCAGCAGCCATTCTTCTCTGTTGTAGTAGAGAACAGTTGTCTTCAATCGATAATATCAGAGGAAACTCTGATGTGACAAATGCGTGATCTTTGATGGTGCGCAGGACGTCCATCAATTTTATTTTGGTTGTCAACGTGTGCCCGTGGAATATCAAAGGATTGCCATCGGGGCCATCCCAGCAGTCCAGTTCTATACAACGGCATCCGGCTCTCAGACAGCGTACGTACGCTTCTACTGAAGATTCACTTGAGAATTGATCACCGGTGAGGTAGGTATTATGAGAAGACGATATCCAATAATGACAGAGGGGTTTTGTCATGTCTTGTGTGACTACATTATGTCTGTTGTCCCATATGCTATTTTGCTTTGAGAACAACATTTCAATAAATTCAACGAGGGTAAAGTAAGGATCCTGCACATCTCTTTGGGGATCATGCAAATAGTCCCTAATAAATGATGACACATCGCTCTCATTATTCCCGGTGATATCGTTTTGTTCGTGAACTAAGAAGTTTTGAAATTCTTTTAGTGTCACCGTTCTGCTATTAGCAGAATACAACATGTGTTTGTCAAAAATGTCGTGCACATTATTTTCATCAAAGATTAGCTTTTGATAAAAGGATGTGAAGTCATCGAAACCAATTTCTCCCCTTTTGCAAGTATCGACATCTTGAAATAGGTCTCTCAAGCGACTAGTTGAAACTTTGCTATTAATTTTTGGTAATAGACTTTTTAATTCTTTTAATGATATTGATTCTCGAACATTCGCCATGGTGTAGAAATCTCTCCGAAGCCACCTCTCGATTTGTAAAGGATACGGAGCGAGAACTGTATCTTCCATGAGATGCCTCAAGCCGCGTATCCAGATCTCGCACTCTCTCTCTGAAAGAGCAGCAACAGAGAGCGTTCTCAGTTTAAAATCAGATCCGTAGAATATAACAAAACACCTGAGATTTTCCATTCTTCTTCCTTCCTCGGGCCACCGTTCGAAATCTTTGGAATTTTTACCTATCCGTATCTCTTTGATATCTCTCAAAAGGACGCAGCCTTCGTCAGGATTCCTCGGCACGGAATTGTTACGAGACCAAATTATTTGGTGAGTCTCCCTACGAATCATCAGTAGCTTTCTTTCTGGACGTTTACGTGGAAAAAATTTCGTAATGAGGGTCCCTCTCTCCAGCTGAGATATGATTTGCTCCATTTCGTGAATCAACCCACCACACATTCGGTTCATACTCGATATTCCTGAGTCTGACGACATTTTTAGTAGGAATACTACAATATATCACAAAATGAAAACTCTTTCTGACACATATAAGCTCAGTTCCATTGTACTTAGATATATATAATACATATTACATATGTCATTGAGAAATCTGTATTCAAAATGAATTATTTATTGAATGGCTCATTTAAATAACAAAATCAGGGTTGATTTATTCCATTTGTGAACAAATGGTTTTCGTCTGCTACATTTGCAGTTTATCATAATTTGTCGTTATTAATTCAATATCTATCTACAGTTTTCATAAAACAATAGCAAAATGATTTTTCACACCTTAATCAAAAAAGCATGTCATTCGAAAAACCATTAATTAATTTCAAAGCCATAATGAAGGTTCTACAGGTCTATGGAGGCCATGGTTTTTCCCAGATATTTAGGTTTCTTAAACATTCTCTTGCATTCTTGATGATATGAAAGCTCCAACATGCGGAAAGAAGCTCAGTAATCCATCTGAAATAGACGTAAAAGTGTTTGAAAAATACTTAATAATAAGGATATAACAATAGTTTTTATATTACTACAGTGGAACCCCGATCTACCATGTTCATATTTTTCGTTTTCCTCCATGGATTGTTTATTTTTTATAGTCCCGTTCAAACACCTACAAGGACAATGTTAAATAATCCCACATTAACCTTTCCCTATTCACTAGCTTCTAAATATTATGGTCCCTTCACAAATATTACCCTGATTGACCGTTTTTGTTGAATATTTTTCATTTCGTCCTTAAATAGTCTTGCCTCGCTTCTCGTTTTGCGATTTTTTCTAATTTACAACTAAAATGCTTTTCTCATATAAAATTAGAGCTCAAGATGAGAAACTTAAAATAATTCAAGACTGAAAAAATCCAGGAGAGAATCAGTTGACTTAGAAAATGATGTGAGTTTGAGGGGTCTTTGTTAAAATTCTGTGTCTTAGAAAAGTGCCAAACTGTAAATAGGAAACTAAGTATTAAGAACCTTTAAAATATGTACAGTGGAACCACGCTCGACCGATCTCGCATTCTTCGTTGTCTTGCATGGAAGCCCCCATAATAACATTGTTAAGTAATCCTGCGTTAATCGTTATCCGATATACCGATTTCCTTAATCCATCATCTAAATATTATCGTCCCGTCATAAATATTATTCTGATTGATAATTTTTGTTGAATATTTCTTTATTCGCACATACTTAGTCTTCCTTCACATCTCTTTTCACGCTGTTTCTAACACACAACTGAAACGCTTAAATGAAAAAAACTAGAACATTGAGAAACTGAAAACAATGACAAACTTAACTGCAAATAGACAACTTAGTATGCATTAAACAATTAAAAAATATATTATGTTACATATATTCTTATATGAAAAGTGAAATAAATAAGTTTTTTAAAAATAAAAAAATATTTTGGTATTATTTGAAGATTTCCTGCATTATTAATTTGTTTATTATGGTCGCTTGAAAAACTTAGAATAAGTGTTTCACTGTATTAAAATTATTTAGTGTGATAAAAATTATGAGATATTGTCAATAGGTATTTTGGCTTTATCTCATTGTCAGATGTAAACCCCTGGCACTGAATCAAGAGAAACATGCACAGTTTTATTCATCACAAGGATATTTATTCAGCAAACAGGAGCTTGTTGAAGTGATTTTTTTTAATCCATGTCTTCTTCTAATGTTATGCATACAGCCTCCTGATATCTCCAAAGAAGTTTTTATACGATAAATGCTTTTTACTCAACTGCGCAACCTCTCTTTTCTAAGAGAGTAAGGATATAAATGATAGTACTAGGACAAGACTAGTGGTTAGCTAATCGATTTTGCTACGTCTCTTTATTTTACGATTGTGGGTTTTTTTAAAAATCATAAACATTCATCCACAGAATAAATAGAATTAAAAAAATACTATTCGTACTGGCATTTGAACTCTGTCTAGAGGTCTGTCACGGCAGTAAACAACATTGACCACTGCACCACGCACCTAGTTTGCATATTACTTATAATTAAAATTAAGTGCTTTTCTGCAAAAAAATTAAAGTAAATCTACTTAACATTCATAATTTACAGGTATATACATACATCGCCACCGTACTGGCAAAAGGTGGTAACAAAATTTACAAAAATGAGTTAAGTCCACTATGAGATTATTGTATATCAATACTTTGTGCATTTATTGTTCCAGTTTGGCAAAACAAGCCAATATTTTAATGAGTAATTATTATTAAAACCGATTTAAAGGCAGGAAATTGTCTCTGACTATTAATTATTTACGTTATTTATGTAAGATCGGCGTAAATCCATATATAATTTAACATTCTTAATACCCACGGAACATTCAATATTGAGGTTAGATGCTTTATTTTAATAGCTGATGTTTACTCAGGATTATCAATTTGTTACTAACCAACTTCTGCCAGTACGGCGGACGATTTAAATAATAAAAAAAACCTCCTACATTTCATAATTTTAGCTGCAGCTGTTACTTAGAGTTATTTGTATTATTAAAATATTTTGATAACTTGAAAATCATTTTTTAAGTAATTTCATCGGTAAAAGTAGAGTATAGCTCGTCATGGATTATTACGGCGAAAAAATTCACAAACTAAGCTAAAAACAACACCACGATTTAAAGTTATTTTTTGAGAGCTTTATAATCGCGTTAAAACCACACATTATTACGAAGAACACTGATAAATTATGCGAAATACGAAATATTTTTCAGTACATCGCCTCT
The DNA here is from genome assembly GCA_030503985.1 of Himalopsyche tibetana. Lineage (NCBI taxonomy): Eukaryota > Metazoa > Arthropoda > Insecta > Trichoptera > Rhyacophilidae > Himalopsyche > Himalopsyche tibetana. The sequence continues at coordinate 23,177,452 of JAPJYX010000010.1, read as the reverse complement.
GATTTCCATTATGGTGGCGCCGCGCGGCGTTTTTCGCCGTAATAATCCATGACGAGCTATACTCTATAATTACCATTTCATCATTCGATCCGTAATCTTCAGCCGTAACATTCATCTTTTCAACTGAAAGCTTTATCAGCATGTAGGTAGGTTTGTTATATAGACGAATATACTAGTGAAAGTATAATAAAAGTAGACCCAATCAAAATTTGAATTCACTCAATTAAATTTCAGCAACGAAATATAATATATTATTTCAGCAGAGCATCCCGCGGTGATCACAAAATTAAAATGCATAATTAATTTTATAACAGATATTTTGTTACAATGCTGAAATAGCTTGTCATTCTTACCTTATAATATAAAACTTTCAGCATTAGGTAATTGCCTAAATATTAAAGCATTTTGTTATAATTTTATTAGATATGCACTATCAGAAAAGTTTTATTCATGCAGACTTCTTGCTGTCATATTTTGACGTACTCTTCTGTCACTTTACATGAGATTCTTGTTATGGCAGCACTGTACAGAAACCTAGGAATGCTTTTGCCGTTTGCAAATTGGTACCTACCTAACGTTGAGTAGATTTTTTTTAATAATCTCAAATTAGATAAGCAAATCTTTTTGTTCTCACTTGACATTTGAGAAGAAGTGGAATGATCTTTTGCTTTGCTAAGTTATAAAATTGTTGACACAAAATACGTACTTATTTTTTACAATTAATTTTTAATTTATGCAGCACCGATCACTTAAAACAAGTATCGGCAACCAGCGGCCCCCGAGGCATCGTGATGCGGCCCGCAAGATTCTCGCCGCAACTAAATTTTTGTCTATACATGTCACATTACAGTGTTATGACATGTGAACCAAGTGCGGCCCGCACTAATCCCTACGTAAAATATTTGTCACTTTTACAACAAAAGGCTGCCGACCCTCTACTTAAAACACAGACTAAGCAGTACTGGAAAACTTCACGGAATCGATCTTCAAAACATCAAAAAGTCTAGTTTAGAATAAAATAATAATAAACGTTTTACCCCAGTTTTCGTCACACAATCTATTTTTTTTATTTAATTAAGATACATAGTTAAAATTAAAATCTAAATTAAACGAACCAAATTTTTTTTTTAGAGAGTAGTGATAGAAATGTAGAGCTAAAACATGACTGGTGGTTAACTAAATACTCTCGCTACGCCCCATTATTTAAGAATTGGAAAGGCGGAAGAATTTTTTAAACATCACAATAATCCAAACCTTCGAACAGAAGCCGATTGAAAAAATCCTGCTGGTACTTAAGCCCGTGAGATCCGTCAAGGAATTCAACCACGTTGCCCACTCCAAAGAAAAGTAAAAATGAGAGGCTTAGCAACTGAGTACCTAACAAGCAGTTTTAAGCAAACTTTTTAGTAACCAAACGAGTACGCGGCCGATTATTATCGAGCAAAAATATTGATCGAGTAAGCGTCTACATGCAAATACATCTTTTCAGCGATTCCATTTATTTTTCGATTTAACATCGTACCAACATGAACAATTTAGTAAAATGAAAAACGTTTCAAAGAACATCGAATTATCGCTACGATGATAAACAGTGGTGCAGTCTGGCGGGGTCGCTTGGGATTGGCGCATCCACACTTTTTTCTAGACTCTTCGAAATTTAGCCTCTTTGCTGCCGTAGAAAAAAGTACGTAATTGTCTAGAACACCGGCTATAATTTAATTAGTTATCGATTTTTGTAATTATGTTATCTACTAGAAGGACGTCTTATTGAAAACTTCTTGGTGCAGAAATTGAATAACACTGTGGGTAGCGGGTATTAAAATATTATATTTAATCAAAGCTCTCAGACTTATTAAGTTACCACTACACCACTAATGATAAAGAGACTGCAAAATAAGTGTGAAAAAATAGGTGAACCAGTAAGATAATAATGTACAATAATATTTTAAATAAGACAGGTGCTTCACCATTGTTGAACTTGTTTCCTTTGGGATTAGGGGTCCCTAATAAAAGTAATATATTGTCAATGTTTGTTTTATACTCCCAAAAAAATCCCAACCTTTATTTTGTAATTTTATAATATAACATTTAAAATGTATGGAAACAATTTTCAGTTTATTCATAAACTTTACTATATTCGTCTGATGATATTTTTTAAAGAGGTGAAGCACGTGTCATATTTTGCATCACAGCAAATAGAGTAACAAAGTTATCAAATTATTTTTTTATTCTGTTTGGATACCTTTATTAGAAAGCCATTTGTTTCACTTTTGAAGAAGGAATGGACTTATTTTTCTGGAAAAAATAAACAAAATATAAATAATTACTGCTTGAAAAATAAATTAAGTAAAGTGACAGAGTTTTTATTTCAATTACAACAAACAATGCCTTGCAATCGCGAAGAAGGAAGTGAAATAATAGCATCATTACCTATCTAGTTAATTTACATAATTTACACGGTGTTAAAAACTCTGTAGATGTATAACAGAGTTTTTAAGATTATCTTATCTTGCAAGTAAGTATTTTTATACAGTTTGGCGTTTCATAATAAAATAAATTGGTGATATAATGGAAAAAATATAATTATACTTTATAAAATAAAGCTAAGAAGTCGATCAAGAATTCTTTTTCTCGTTTTATATACGACATATTTATAAGTCGTACAGGTTCTTGAATACAGAGTCTTCTTACATCATTCTATAATAAAAGGTAAACTCTATTTTAATTCAACAAAGAGGGATACTTACTCTCAAAATTCAGATTGGCAGCCCTAAAAACAGGCGTTCACCGTAAATGTCAAACGTACGGTAGGTTTCCCAGGGCATTTGATTTCGCCGCCCCGTCATTTTTTATCATTACAAATATTAAGCGATACCCGGTGGTTATCAGTGACATTAATAATAAAGCGTATCTTTCTGACAATACAAGAATTATTTCATAAGTAATCTTATACGGGTAAAATTTGTTTTTGAGTCGTCAGTTTGAATATGCTCGTCGCTTCGAGATGTTCTGTCATCGAAAAGTAATATACCGGCATAACGTGATCGTATCGTGTTTCAGTGATAAATGACAGTGCATTGTAATTTATTTTTGTGATTTTTTAAATTGTGATAACTAGTGTATAATGGGTGCTCATGTGTCTAGAACTGATTTCGAATGGGTTTATACCGAGGAGCCCCACGCGAGTCGTCGTGAGAAGATATTAGGCATGTTAATTTGACACAGGTTTATTTGATGTTCCTTAAAGTTGAACTTTCAGTGCCTTCTTAGTTTATATTTTTAATTATTTGAGTATATGTCAAAGTTCACTGTAGTTACATTATTATTTTTATTCTGATGTGTAATCACTATTATTAAAATATGTTAAATTGCTGCTTGAACAGATCGAATAAAAGTTTAGTTAAAGTTTATTTGTATCTCCTCTACAGTAGCTCAATATTTCACTATTTGACATAAGTGATTGTCATTAGCTGCCATTAGCATTTTTATTGTCAAGTTCATGGTTATGATTATTATTATCCTCTAATACGCCTTTATGTAAACTATTTCTGGTGACATTCAGGACAAAATATTTTGCAAACAATTTGATGAATTGAAATACAGTGGAACCCCCTATTACACTACCCCGAATTACGCTCTGGCTTGAAATATTCGCCGCAAATCCATCAAATGAACGGTCACATTCCATTTTCGTTGCTACAAGACGGTCGTCTGTGCGGTGCATACAGTCGAATGTTGGCTAGCGTCTGCGTATTCAACACGTGCCTGGCTATACACGCACAGCCGAGCGACTGTCTATGTTTTGGATTTTGGCGTGCTTTGCATTTTATCACTTAGTAACTAAATATTTCGTCCATATTTTTTTTTGCAAAACTAAGGGAAATCTTAGTTTTGCAATTTTCACAACCATTTGAAAAAACCAAATCTCTAATTTGGTACGAGATTAACTCCCCCAATTACACGATCCCGACTTAAGTGTAAATGGGGGTTTTACTGTATCTAAAGAGTTTTTTTTGTAAATATATAAATATATCCACAGAAAAAAAAGTTCCATCACTTTTAATTTCGCGATTGAAATTTGTTGATTTTCATTTTCTTATTTGTGAAAATATTATTTTTGATTTGTGTTTGAAAATCTATGTCAGCATAAATACGTTATATACATTTTCAAAGCGTGCTGTCTTCATTCAGGTATAAAAATAATAGATATTCAATCTTATCTGATTAGCTAGTTAAAATAAACATATTCTCTCATTGAATGTCTGCAACTTGATTGAAGAACTCAAAGTTTAAGTCACAGGTGCGATGCATATAAAAAACCAGGTGTCTACACAATCTTCGTTCCTTCGATGTAAAGTGATTTTATCTTTTAAAATATATATGACTACTGATTACAATCGGTTAGTATATATTGCTTATCAATGTATTTTATGTCCTACACATATCCGTGTTAATATTTTTACATCTGTGTTATTACTAAGGCGCAGTCTTCTTTTTTTACAATTATCATATCAGCTACTTATAGTTACCAGAAAGAAAGTAAATAATTTCGCGCTACTATTTATGGCGCTCAGTAGCAAAACTGTCGCAATATACATTTTGTTGATTCTATATTTGTAAGGCTTGTTCCATAATTCAATTTTCAGTTGGGTGAAAAAATGTTGATCGAATGCAAAATTAGTTTCTACTGTCAGCATCTAGAGAAATGACTCTAAAATACAACCAATTAGGCATCGCCATCAATTTGGTGTGTTTGCTTTCATCATTTTTTTGTACTATAACTTCCCCAAAACAAATCTAGAAATGGAATGTAAAACCCATCTCATCGGACAATCGGTGTTTGGAAAGGACAGCTTAGTACAGAAAATTTTGTTATAACGGAATCAAAGATGGTATGCAGCTGTTACTTTTTATTTATGAATTAGACATCCACAAGATAGCAATTTGGTATCTTTATTAACCTTTTAGCTGCCGTAGATAATTAATAGTAATTACATAGCACGCCGGCTGTAATTTGCAACTATTAATTTAATTAGTTATTGACAAGATAACTCGTCTCTGGCGTGTTGAGCACGAAATTTTTTACGAGATATCTCGTCTGTGGCAGCCATCGAGTTAAGAGCACTTATTCTAAGAAAAAAATTAGGTAATAGACTAAAGAGTACTCCAACCATGTTTGCGATAAAAGGGGGTAACCAAAATGAACACATTAATTCCAGTTGAGTCATACTCTGTTAATTGACATTGATTCGTTCTCACAAACTTCGTTCTCATAAGTCAATTCATCGGCTAAAAGAACCTATCCAAATTACGTAAAATATAGAACAATATTTAATTTTTGGCTTGATAAATCTACACAATTACATCAAATTCATCCTTTTCGCAGGTACACAGGGTCGAAAAGGAGTTTTTTTCGCTTTGGCTATTTTTCGATCGCTCATTTGTGTTTATTTTCTTTATGAATTGACTGCTTGCCATAAAATAATAAGTTGTGTCGTTTAAATTTCATTTACTGATTTTCCAACCAGCATGTGCTGTATATTGAATATGTCCGTCCAGTCAATAAAAGTTTAATTGGCAAATTATTTTAAATTGGCCATTCTCTGGCTGATTAAGATTCGTGTATGGTACTTACTGCTTTTCATTTTAACTACACTGGCTATGGAGTTTATAGAAATCAAATAAATACCTTTTTGATTAAAAAGTTTTTAAAAATCGATAAAATTGCATAATTATCAAAGTTAATGAATTTACGATATCGCAACATGAAAGCAACGGTGTTGCATAATTCATGTATATTACAGTTCATTTTTTTTTCGTAATCAAAATATGGGTTCGGAGGAGTTAAATTGACTTCCTATAACTAAAATGTAGCTTAATACCAAGTAATTCACAAAAAACCTTGGCCAGAAAAGAGTTTAATTGAGTATGTTTCGAAATATTATACTAGGTAAAAACCCATCTTAATGCATTGCATCTGTGATGTTTGATATGTAATGTGTAATGTGTAGTAAAGATCAGTTATCAATAGACTGTAAAATGTTATAATATCCGGTTTTTTGTTTTTGTTATAATATTTATATTTTTATCATAATTGAAGACCTTGCCATAAAACAAAATGTCATAAAACTCACTTTTTTCAGAAAACTTAATAGCTTTAATTTTATTAATTTGACAATGAGGAATCATGAACGATTTTTAAAAATATCAAAAAAATGTAAAAAAGACTGACTTGGATATTTATTTTGCTTATTGAATCAGACAGAAAATAGAGAAATGCAATAAAATAAAAATTCAAAAAAGTGAACAGTTAAATTTATAGTCAAGTTCTTCAAATATCATTCTGCATGTTATTAAACTTGGCAGATTTATTTGCTTCAGCCTTATTCCTTGATTCCTGAACCTTAAATCAACTGATTTTGTTCTTTTCAGCATGGAATAACAGCTGGGGGAAAAATAAATACACCCAGCACCGTAATCCATTTGAGTAGCCGAGATATGATACTATTTATGTTTACATAACAAATGAAGCATTGCCAAAGAGTACGGATTCATCTAAAAATAAAATATATCCACAAAATAGAGCAATAAATCAGAAAATAATGAAAAATTTCGAATATTTGATTACTCAAACATAAAACTCTCGCCTCCCCTTATTATTCTGAGTAAATGCTATACTTGTTCAGTTGGAATGCATTCCTTATTCATCGACTTCTCACTTTGTTCCATAGATCCTGCCTCGTACTTGTCTTTCAAATAATTCAAGTGTGCGCTTACCTTATCGAACATGCTCACCCACTGAGACAAATTGGACCTTATTCATTGTCATTTTTATTAGTAAAATTGTATTGCTTATAAGTTAATAAATTCACTTTTATTTTCTTGTTTTGCCTGCAGCTAAGTACCCGCAGATCAAAAAATTGTTCGGCTACGATCCTCAATTTAAATGGGTAGTCACAGGAATGGTGATGATTCAGCTTGTGATGATGTTTGTCATGAGGGACAGGAGCTGGGCGATCACCATGATTGTAGCCTACCTGTTTGGAGGCGTTATCAACCACTCTCTAATGTTAGGTAAGTGAATTTTTTTCTTCAGTTTAGCACTATCTTATTATTTATTTGATAACATGTCCAATGTGAACTTATTTTCTCCAGAAATTTACATTATCAATTACTGGACATAATTTCTTTTTTAATGTATGTATAAGTTTTTAATAAATGCAATAGACTTTAGTGATGTTTTTCAACTCAATCGTTCTCGTGTAGAAAGATATTGATTAGTATACTTACAGTTAATTCTCTTTCAATTCTTATTGTTTTAATACTTCTGAAATAGTCCAACAAAAATATGTGTATTGATTCATGACATTAAAAATCATGCAGGTATAACATTCTTATTGTATTTAATATCAAATGATCCCTCAAGAGGTGAAGTGAGCCTAGTAGTAGTATGATAAAACTTTTCTATTGGACTTCCTAAAATACAATCACAGCTTGACTTGGTGTTTTGGTGGATTGCATATTTTTATTTTAGGGACGATTGCAGTGTGTATTTATTGATCTCGCTTTACTCTTACGATACTTTTCCTAAAATACCACTTGGCTCACTTCATTTCTCGCGGACTCAAAATACAGAGTTTCCACAATAACCTTCTCAGACCATCAAGTTAAGTGAAGTTCTAAAACAAAAAAAATTAACTACGTGAGAAAAAAAGTGTGCACAAGTAGTATTATGCAAGAAAAAATAAAAGATTCAATTGGACTACATACAGCCTTTCCGTACTCAAAAACATTTCCATGTTAGATAAAAATGATGATATGTATCTATATATCCGTTGTCACGTATTGGCTATGTTTGCGTTTTTCATATCTCATTTCGTTAACACATCGACTCACTGAGAAATAGCACTGTGTGTGAAAAATGATAATTTTAATATAATGCCGCTTGTTGCGTATGATAAGAGATTTGCTTCTTTTGTTTCTTTTCAAATCTGTGAATAATTAGGGTATCAATTATAGCTTTTTTAATAGAAATCTAAAATATTTGCGCTTTGAAAAAACAGTTAAGTAACGTGAGGTATCTAGTTGAGTTTTGTAGATTGTTAGCTTCGGCCGCGGTGTTATAATCTTATTAAAAATATTTTCAATGCTGCAGAGTGAAAAATGAACAGTAATTAAAACGTCAACATTTATGCCACACTATAAAATTCTTTTATTCATTTTACCCTTTTACACCAATATTTATATACTTTTAGAACAAAATCCTGATTACATATCATTGTTACAAGATAAAATGTGAATTATTTCTATTAGAATTATCAATTGAAGTGATGCTGAAGCAAGAACAGCTGACTTTAAGAAAACTGATAAGAACAATGTCATGACTTACAAAAAATTCAATCATAGTTTGCATTGTTAATTGAACAATTATTTAATTTTAATTTTATCATCATTAGGAGCGTGACAATCCGGGGTGGTTCTTGCTGCACCTCTCCACCTCTCTCTGTCCTGATCCACTCACTCCTGCTCAGTTCCTCATGGAAATTTCAGTCATTCACAGTTCTGCCCAGCTAGCAAATCTTTAGCTTGCTTCTTCTACGGCATATTGAATTAACGGATATTACCATTTTGCTGGTTTATTTGTCATCCATACGGTGTTTGTGAAATATTCGGAGTATAGATTGTAAAGCTCAGCACTATTCTGCCTCCTCCAATTGTTTCCAACCCTGACTGTTTCATAGATACAGTAGAGGATTTTATTTCGAAGATTTTAGGTCCCGTTTATTTCATAGACTATGCTAATGTTGATATTAATATTATGTTTTATAATAATTTTTTATTCGATTAGCACTTTGAGAGTTTCTTGAATTCCGTTTTTTCGGTTCCAATTAATAAAATAATGTTCCCGGCTTGAGCACATAAATTAAAAGATAAATGGATTGTTTTGTTTTGATATTTGGTGACATTTGGTGGTTTGACACCAGTTGTTTTCAAGTATTTTTCTATTTAATAATATCACTCGAACTGCCTAATCGGTATCCCTTAAAAGCTCCAGCCGCCAACTCGTAGGTGCTCAAAAAAAATGTTCAATTTATCTGTTGATAATTTTTTCTAATCAAATAAGATAAAAAATAATCACAACTCAAATTTAAATCCGTTCTTTACAGTAATCAAGTTATTTGAACGAAACTGCTTAACTATTGCTCTTATAAATAAAAGATAAAACAGGGCATTCTTTTTTTTGTGCAGAGCACTTGTCCGTCCCTGGAAGTGGTTTTTGATCTGATTTCATGCACAGCACGTCAACCAGGCTTGGAGGGTCAATACCCAGATTTCAGTGCATAGGCGAGGACAGATTTTTTTATGTTTTTGTAAAGTGTGGTTTTTGTAAAAACGCTTTGAGTAATGAGTTTTTTTTTTTATTTATTTTTACTTTTAAATATAGAATCATTTTTTTTTGTGTTGGTTCAATCTAAGAAGAAAATAATTTTATTATTTCAGGCAGAATTTTTTTTTTGAATTACAGAACGAAAAGTGTACATTCTTACTTTTTAATAATTTTCTTGATGCTATAACATCCAGTTGATAGATCTTTATTACATTTGTGCGTAGGCATGTGGCTCGTCAGAAATTTTTGATCTAGTGCTCCACGCCAGCAGCTTGAGAACCATTTGAAATTGTCTAAAAACTGATTTGACTTACATAATTTGTTATCTCAACACATAATGAATATTTATTTTTAGTCAGCAGTATGAAAATTGGTCATTAACTATCGTTTTTTGTTTATTAACTCATTCGCATCGGGGCATTTTTGCGAAATTTTGCAAAAAATTAGGTACTTTTGAAAAAAAAAAATAACTTTAAAACTATTTGACATTCAAAAAAAAAATTTGGACACCAGTTGTGCAACACTTTGTTGCATAATACTTTATATATTTTAGCCTGCTTTTATTAGCGGTACTCATCTTTTGTATTTTTTAATATAGAAAATCGGGTATTTGACATAGAATTATATATTTCATCGAAAACGTAATAAATAACAAGTCAAATAAACATTTACTCCTGTTTATTTTATTTCAAAACAAAATTAGAAAACATAAAAGCCTATTTTTAGCCTACAATTGCTTATATTTTGGTGGCCTATTTTTTAAAGTTTTATTTTAACTGTCTGCTGATTTTTCATCGCCGAAATCACCGAATAAAAAAAATGTTTGTGCATATATTTTAATATTTTATTTTTTAAATGATGCATCAATCATTTGTTACGCCATCTGCATAGAGAATCTAAAACATTTGTCGCATTGGATGTATATATTTCAACGCGTAAGTCAGACCGGCGAAAAGACTCGTATACGAGTCATCCGTAACCAATGTGTTAAGTCTCAAATTTAAATTGAAAAATCTAAATTTGACATTGACCTTACCGAGAATCTAACCCAGACCCACTTGGTCGGTAGAGCAATCTCTAACCAACTAGACCAGTGCTCCGCAACCGGTGTGCCACGGCACACTGGTGTGCCGCGAGGCGATGCTGGGTGTGCCGCGGCGCGAATCTCTAATAAACGAAAAAAAACATATAGTTTGGTCGATACTACAAAATATTACACTGTCATAGAGAACCAGAAATAATTATTTTTTCGCTGAAAGAATATGTTATATGTACAGTCTGCGCAAGAATGTTTCGCGCAAAAACATTTTTTATATTTTAAAATGTCGTTTAAGAGTACAGATGAATTATTTCTTTATAAATATCATTACGAATTTGTCTAAGCCTGTACCCACATCTTAAATATAAGTGTTTCGACCGTTCTTAACATTTGGAACAGCCAATAATGAGCTTATGATAACTAGGGTAGCAGAATCAACAATTATTTGTATTCATTAAATGTTTTTTAATTTAAATTTAAGGTTATTTTTTTTTACCAATTATTGATAACTTTTAACATCCAAGGACCATTAAAGTGCATTTAATATAAAGATATAATTCATTTGAAATTTAAGACTTTTCTTTAAAGACATTTTAAAATACAAAACTGAACTTTCGCAAAGTGCACGAAACATTCTTGCGCAGACTTACATACACAGTATACCCAAATCGATAAAATGTTTATTTGTTAGTATAACTTTTACCGCTAAATGTAAGAAACATTTTATTAGCTGATGCTGAAAATTCAACTGAAGTGGGAAACTTACGGATTTTTTTTTCTTTGGTGCAGCCAAAAGACTGATTCTTTTTTTTGTAAATTCATCTGAATAATCTGAAATTGTTCTTTTAAGATAATCTCCATTAGGAGTACATGTGCTCCACATTGGTAGTGGACATGGTAATAAAATATCCGTATGGTTCTTTTGTGGTTTGTATCATATATAAACACAAACTAATTTAATTTCTGTATATTATGCACATTTTTACTAGTGATGTGCCGCGAAATTTTTAAGAACACGTTGGTGTGCCGTGGAAGATAAAAGGTTGCGGAGCACTGAACTAGACCACAGCAGGCGTATTTAGTCGCCGAGTAAAATTACCAAGAAAGCACAATAAATTCGCTACCATGAAACTGTTTTGCGATACACATGTGACGTGAATAATGAGTCGAAAAGAATTTATTATATTAATATAATTGTAATGTATTTTTGCATTTGACAACCCTGAAGCTGTTTATAAAATTCACCTATAAATAATAGTTTCATTTTGACTTTTATTCCGTATACAAAATCATTTATCCATTATTGCCACTAGCACAATATTTTTTAGATATTGAAAAAATACTTATTTTCATTGGCGTGCAGTGGTTAAAAATTATTATTGTTTTCATTTGCGATAAATAATAGAAATAATTTCACTACAAAAATCACTCATAGATAGATGTGTGTGGAATCGATATCGAAAGAAATAATAGTATTTCATTAAAAAATATGAGAAAGATAATCGGCTGATGACTAACTGTAGTCTGTACCCTTCTTAACCAAATATGAGCGAAAACAACGATATTCAGGTAGAAAAAGGATGAATAGTGGGATCAATAGACAACGGTGTTTACTGTGACCATATGGTGATGCTCGTCCTTGGAGGGTTAAGTAAATTTTGTACTTCGTTTGCCGGCTTTTTAGCTTAGTGGTTAACGTTGTTCTCTTCGGTGGGGGTTGCGTTTGAATCCACATACAGACAATTTCAAAAATAGATGTTTCAATCGCACCCATCCGATCATCCGTAGCAGGAGATACTTTACTTCTGGTCTTTTTCTATATGTCACATCATTTTTTTTTAAACCGCTTGACAAGCGTTTTTGTTTAAACCGCTCTTGTTGAAATGTTTCATTAGGAGTCCACGTGCTCGACATTCACGATTTGGTGAAAATGTCATGTTAAGTCTTTCTGGTTCTGAGCCCTCAATATGAAACTTATGTTCGTTTCTATGTATTCTTATTTGATAAAAATAATATTTTCTTATCATGTGAACAGCATATCATTTTTTTTTGATCTTTATTATAGGCCAAATATAACAAAGAGTTTTATTTATATCTCATTTCTGTTCCTCTATCTATTGCAATTTTCAAAGAAATCACATGATAGGAATATAATAAATTTATACTACACTCGTAAAGTAATTTGACGATATAAATATTATATCCTGTTGAAATAGATTGATAAGTAATCTTGGTCATGGGTTATTATATATTGATTGTTTTGAAGATTTATTCATCACCTTCAAGTGAGAGTCATGATTTGTGTTACCGAAAATGTGTCCAAAAATAATGCAGTAATGTGGTTGTTATTTGTCAAGTGCATGGCGAATCGGCGTCAGCTGTAATGTCATGTACTGTACTTTTAATTTTTAAACAATAAATAAATAATTTTATTGATGATTTCTAAGAAGATTTTAAATTATACCTTAGAATTCAAAACATTATTTTCAATCGATAATTTTACAAACTCTCTTTTCGCTCTACTTCAAATTGACCAAAAGTGAGTTACTGAATAGTTGATAATCGAAACATAATTTCAAAACAGTTTTTATTATTTTGTTTTCAAAAAATGTTCTATTTAAAAATCCGTTTTTTTTCAATACTACAGTACTATGATCTCGGGTCGCTAGAATTTCCGGATAAATAAAATTATATGCCTCTTGTTCCGCGGGTCATAAAAAAAGCTGAGACAAAATCCCTTATCACCGACGTTCCCACTAAGGTGTGCTCGTGTGCACGCGCACACCTCCCAAAATATGGCCGCACACATTTTTCCATCCCCGCACAGGCCGCACACAGAAATATTGTAAAATACTTATACTAAGCTCACTAAATTTTCCACATCTAGCGTCAGTGAGTACATACCTTATATTTGCGCACATTATGTATTTTGTTGAATTTTTTTTCGTCACAAAAGTTATTGGTTTGCACACCCAATAGAAAAATTAGAGGGAACGTTGCTTATCACCACCAATAATATATTTAAATTGAAGATCTATAGTATAATATATATAGATACACCATTTATAGTGACAAATATCCATTTATTCAAATGTGCCAATCTTCTCAGTAACCATTGATGAAAAAATAACCAATGTGCTAAAAATAACTATCTTGTTTCTGAAACCATTCTAAACAAGCACTCATTAAATTAAATTCCCTCTATTTCTGACCATCTTGTCTAGTGTAGTGGGTGATTTAAAAATGTAAAAGGTATGAATACTTTACCTGAGGATAACCAACCAGTACCTAACAGAATCTAAATCGGACTCACCCTAGGGACCAGACGGGTCAAGATTCAAGAACTGTCGAGGTCAATACCAAAATTTAGTTTCTTCAATCTAATATTTGCAATCTTGGGAATGGGTGTTTTTGATATAAAATTTTCAAAATCCCAACGCATGGCCATTATAAGCTGTCAATGCATTTTATTTTATTTTAATAAAGCTACTGTTACTGTTATCGCATATAGTCACCAGTCGCTGAACCGACTTTAATAATCTTTCCAATGCGTAATTTTTTAACTCGCTTCACAGCCGTGTAAAAAAACAATGGAAAATAATTTCTTATTTTGATAATGATCTTGATTGTAAAAGATTAAGTTGAAATAATCTATTTTTTATTGTTTGTTCATAAAGTTGCACCTGCATGACATATTTTATTATCAAACATTGTTCCTTTTCGTAGAATTGTATAAAATAACAATTTCCCATAATACAATGCGATTCTAAAATGTTACTGACCTTTACCTAGTAATTTTCTGGTTGATCATTACTTCATGTGATTTTTTAAATCTTATCTTATTACATTTGAGTGATTAGAATTAGTCACTCCAAGGTTTCCCAAACTTTTTCTAGAATGGAACACTTTGCAAATCTAGAATTTTTTAACAGAACACTTGAAGTTGGGTAATTCATAATAGTAAAAATGAATAAAGATGCATAATTATAAAACTTCTTTATTTTTAATGCATATTATATGAAAATATGAGATGATTTTGAGTCCTTGTCGCAAATCTTTTTGATATTTACCGCAATATTGGTGAATTGAATTCTTATATCTAGCGTAACATCAAGCCCGATCCTGCACTCTCCATTGGAGCATAATAAGAAAATCCTGCTTCGCATAAATAGTTGCTAAATTTAATTTCTGATCTTAGTGATTCTGATTTGAAGCAAAAATACAAATTAAATCAATACTGGGGTGTATCAACTCATTATTGGTAATTTTGTATGCCACATATTCTGTAAATAGCTGTGACACTTGTTTCAGTCTGAAGATTCTTCTCAAAGAGGCGAAACACTGCTTCAGTAGAATAACAATGATTGTCCACAAAGTTATATTTACAATTACTCCTGAATACATTGAAAATGTTGTGTATACTCATTATTTATTTTAATTACAAAATTTCTAGCTGCCAAATTATATGGTTGTACAGTTGTATTAAGAAAATTTAGATTCTTAGCATCGGATAGGTGCGAGGGAATTTTAGACATTGCATGCATTGAATACAAATCCATGAAATCAATTTTTATAAGTGTCAACAACTGTGGGCTTGGCAAACGAAACCACTGATCTACGGGTCTAGCTTGAAAATAATATTATATAATTATCTTCTGACTGCTTAAAATATTGTTAGAAATTTGCTTTTGAAGGGTAATATTTGTCTAATCGAAACAGCAATATACATTCACATTTTGACTTTCTAAACAAAGCATAGATGGAATGATACTTCCGTTTTCAGCAATCTATGTTTGTAACTGTACTTGGAATCCAATTAATATTCAGCACATCACTCGAATATTACATGCAAATCATTCTGAGCTGTTACAGTCTTATTATGGTGCCGTAAAAATATTCTTCATTCATATCTTTTCCGTTTATTGAATGTTCCACTTCAATTGAATTCATTTTATTGATCAGATCTTTATCTGTGACTAATGCTAACAGCAATGATTATTAAACTGTATTTTTTTAAAAAAGGTAAATGCCTTTTTGATATACCGATTGAACATTTGAGGGGTACCAAATTTATAGGTCGGTAAATGAGAAAATCTTCACATAAAACTCACCGTACAACTTCAAAACTACATGAAAAGAGACCCACGGATGTTATGCTCTAGGTGTACATTTTGTCTCGTTTTATTGAAATGGAATAGATCAAGTTTTTTTTCATTAATAATATGACATATATTTCATTAGACTTGTTTATTAGTTAAATTGAATTTTGAATATTTTAGATGTGTAAGAACTAAAAGCATTTTTTAACTCAACCTCTTTTTTTTAAGAGAGGAAGAATAAAAATGATAGGGCCAGGAAATGACTAGTGGTTGACTATTTGCTTTCGCTACCCCCTGTTATGTAGAATTGGAAGGGTCGAATTTTTAGACATCACAAACATGCATGCATACGAACAAAAATCTATAAACTGATTGAAAAAATGCTGCTCGTATTCAGATTTGAAATCGTTAGATCCGTCACTGAACGCCAACGACATCTACCACTGCACTACTGACCCTACATAATAGTGGGTATTAATTAAATGTACTAAACTGTTACAGAACTGCAAAACATGAGTTCCGGGCACTAACGGTTTCACTGTATTTGTATCCACCAAATAGTAAGGATCGTGTGGGTCTTTTAAATTTGTTTGCAGACTAAATGAGCAGTTTATTTTTAAAATAAAGCATGTAAAATCAAAACATTCATCTATTAGTTTAAGTTAATCGATGTCTATTTCTTTATCTTAACAAATGTGATTAACTGATAACATGACGAGAAATCAGTTACACTTGTATTTTGGAGTGTTTTGTTTGTATCGGACTCATTAATACATTTTTGTATTCGGAGTGTATATCAGCTGTTATTTGTTTTACTTATCTATTAATGTATTTCTTTTGATTATCAAATCCTAAGCATGTTAATAGCCACTTGAAGCACTTTATTATCGATTTATATCAATGCAACTAATTAATCTTTGATTAATTACGAATATTTTTTTCACGGAAAATTTTTGCTGCAACATCTTTGCTGCAAATTAATAAAGTAAATGAAATCATTCTCTTGTGATCGATGCTCTTGGGTGTTATTTCTATTCATTTGCATGTATTGAATTATGGATTATGCTCAGCCTTTTAATTTTTTAACCTCTCGTCTTAGACCGTTGATCGCAACTTAAGAAGATGACATTGACTAATCGGATTCACATCCCAGAATAAAGAAACTAAGAATATATAAGTGTTCATATTGTGTCTAGTTTAATTTTAAAAATGAACTTGGTTTGTCAAACCAGTGGATAATAATTGTTTATGACGATCGAGTTTCATGTTTGCGTTTAACTGATGAAAAAACTAAGTTTACAATGCCTCTTATCACATCGCGAGCTGAAAAATAATATCATGCTACATTTACCGATTGTTTAGTGCGGAAAGACAATCAATGACTGTCGATTGCTCATATTCAACATGCATTTCAACTCGGCAACATGCAATTCACCGCTATAATTTATTAACAAAATCAATTTCTGCTTAATTGTTAATTTGCGTTTTATTATTTACAGTCCCTAGCCAGTTTATTTGGACTAAACACGTAACTGAAAATATAGCTTTTCATCATTTAACCATCCATTTTGATGTTTAATATTTATGAATGCATTATTTTTAATGTTATTCTATCAATATTAAATACGTATTAGTATTGACATTATATACGTATTAGTGGGGACACACAGCTGTACTCGATTAAAACCAAATGCCACTTGTTCAATGCTTGCATTCTGCCAGTAATGCTTTACGGTTGCGAATCATGGCACCTGACGAAGACTCAGAAAAACTGTATACTGAGCTTCGAGAACAGATGCTTGCGTCGGATAATGGGGGTGAGGTGGTTTGAGTTTGTGAGGAATTCAGAGATAAGGGAGCGTACAAGACAGCGTCCCGTCACGTCAGTGGTTATGGAGAGACGTTGGAACTGGCTGGGTCACGTGCTGCGGATGCCTCCGGAAAGCCTCAATCCTGCCTGCCTCTTCTTTCGACCGGTGGGATTCCGGCGTCCTGGACGTCCGTCGGGTACTATCCATAGGATGTACTTGGCGGAACTGAGGGATGCTGGCATGTCATGGGAGGAAGCAAAGCTATTGGCGGGAGACAGGGAAACATGGATGTGCCGCGTGGCGGCCATATGCTCCACATAGGGAGCGAACATGGCCATGGCCAAAGAATTGAATAAGAATGTCTGCTCCCAATGTGAAAGATATATACTTCTTACAAAGATTCTTAACAGAAATTGTTTTGTGAGATCGGCTTGTTATTCAGTCGTTTAACCTCTCCCATCGGAGAGAGAGAGAGACTTGGGATAGACAATGGTGATAACCATTCCTTTGAATATAAATCCATAAATATATGCATGAAAGTGTCCACTCAAGGGTTGAAACCTGTAGAAATCGTAACCGTATAGCCCATGAGCCTTGCCAGCTACTTTCTTTTCTTCTTTGACCATATTCGCTTCCTATGTGGAGCTTATGGCGGGCAAGCGGCACCTCCATGTTTCCCTGTCTGCCGCCAATTACTTTGCTTCCTCTCAAGACATGCCAGCGTCCTTCAGTTCTGTCGAGTACATCCTATGGATAGCACCCGGCGGGCGTTCACAATGCTTGAATCTCGCCAGTCTGAAAAAGAGGCAGGCATAATTATGGTTCTCTGAAGGCATCCTTAGCACGTGACCCAGCCGGTTCCAATGTCTCTCCATGACCACCGATGTGATAGGAAGCTGTCTTGTGCGTCCCCTCATCTCCAAGTTCCTCTCGAAGCTCAGTATACAGTTTTTTTTTGTGTCTTCGCCAGGTGCCATGATTTTCTACCATAAAGCAGCATTTGTAGAATACGAGCGTTGAACAAAATTTGGTTTTAATCTGTGTGTCCCAGACGGTCCGCATTGGGTTAAATGTGGCTCCAGCTATTGCTATGCTCAGCTACAGGATCGGATAATGGTGGAATCGGCACGAATGCCTTTGAGTTTATCAAAAAATTGGTTTTCATCATTACGTTTATTGGATGTTGTAAGCAGGGCTGTGGAGTTGTGTAAAGAAAAGACGACTCCGACTCCAGCTTTAAAATAATGTATGACTGACTTTTAAAAAAAAATCATTTTAACTTATATATATTTATATATTCCAGATATATCAGATCATCTTTAGTCAGCTAAGCATGAAATGTCGACACTTTTGTCGACACAAATGTTGGCCTTTTTTGTTTGAATACACATCATTAAAAATATTTTTCCAAAAAAAAATTCGAGCCGTTCATTTTTCACAACTCTGACTCCGACCAAAATACCGCGACTCCAACATCGACTCCACAGCCCTGGTTGTTAGGCTTAAACTGAAAAACTCTTCCCTGTTTTCAATTTGTCAACATTTTATTGTTAATTTGAATTGTACAAGGAATCATTTTTTTTTTTTGCAGCTATCCACGAAATATCCCACGGCTTGGCGTTCGGTCACGGCCGGCCTATGCACAATCGGCTGTTTGGATTCTTCGCCAATCTGCCAATCGGAATACCAATTTCCATCAGCTTCAAGAAATATCATCTTGAACACCATAAGGTAAAACTATTAAAATTTATTGAACCAATTCGACTGAGAGGAAGCCACATTAAAAAAAACCTTCAACTATTTGTTAAACCATAAAAAATATGGAAAGCATTGATTGAAAGAGCAATATTTTTGAACACATTATTTTATACAATGATGTATTTATAATGTGAAAATAAAATTATTAGGCAGGTAATTCTTTCCTAAAATATACATATTTGAAAGCCAATTTTCTCAATTCGCAAAAGGAATTTAGTAATACAAAGAAAATGAGCTCATCCAATAAATTCTGGTATATGCCACAGTATTTTTAATCAAAGCTAAAATGAACCGTTTTCATAATTGTTTTCACTCAAACACAGTCCTTGGTTTGTTTCTATGCCTCGAGGTGTTTCTCCTTTTAATCAAAAGAAAACTTTTAATCAAATGAGTTTCTAGCTGACTAACTGCTATCTGCAGTATGTGTGTTAACCATCGTCATGCCATATTCCTTTTATTTTATTGTGCATTCGTATTTCTTCTAATTAATTTGGTTTTTTTTACAGTACCAAGGTGATGAAGAAAAGGACACAGATCTTCCGACGTTGATTGAAGCAAAGTTGTTCTGCACCACGTTTGGAAAATTCTGTTGGGTAATTCTGCAGCCGTTCTTCTACGCATTTAGACCACTGATCACTTACCCAAAAGTGCCGTCGAAATGGGAGTACGTAAACCTAGTCATTCAGTTGATTTTTGACGCAATCGTTTGGTATTTCTGCGGTGAGTCTTTCATCATTTCGTTTTATTATATTGTTGCAGTATTGTCAGCAGTTTGTAAGTTACGAAATTGACAATAATAAGCCAAGTACGCAATGAGATTCTTAGATATCGATTTTTTGTCTGGAATAACTATAGGTGAATTTATTTTACAAGTTTAGCAATAACGTAAACTTATAGGCAGGCATTTATCCCCGTCTATTAATCCCTAACTTTATTCAGTGTCAGATAGCATCCATCCATTTATAATATATTTTATGACCAAAAACTTTTGTTTCTAAAAACTTATACCTCGCTTAGGAGGTATGAGTCACCAGTTCTAAGGGCCATTCGATTGATCAACGCTTGTTTGTTAAAAATTAAAATTACAGTACATGACATAACAGCTGACGCCAATTCGCCATGCACTTGAAAAATATAATAAGACAAAATATAAAATAAAAATACATCAAATTCAACATAAAAAATCAAGAAATACAAAAGAAAAATTTATCAAACAGTTCACAAATACCATCACCAAAAATGTCCACTTCTCTAGGCAATGCGTTGATTAGTCTAACGGCCCTTGGAACTGGTGACTCATACCTCCTAAGCGAGGTATAAGTTTTAATTATGAATTATACGCAACCTTGAAGTGCACGGAGACTTCTAAACTGGTGTTTAATTGATATAATCTAATATTAATTAAAGAAATAGTCTAAGAAAAACTTTTATTTCAGTCCTTTTTCTTGGTTTTAATTTTTTACAAGGTCATCTTTTTCAAACTTAAAAACTAAATTTAGATACTAATTCGGCATTTGCAGCTTGCATCCTTTTGACAGAAAATGTATCAAGTTTGATACATTGTGATTATCGAATAAAAACCTGTTTTGAGAAAACTGTGGGTTACGTCCTTTTTCCTTTCCACAGTCGATATACATAAACATTTTTTGGTAAATTTTAGCACACTTCAAATGTTTTTTTACATCTTATTTATATGGTTAAATTAAACGTTGCAAGAAAATGGAGCATTGAAGTTGTAAATTGGCACTGATTGATAAAGAAACTAAGACAATAAAAAAAATTGTTATTGAAACTGATATAAGCGGCTTAATTTTTTGTGAACATTGTTTCTTGCAGCTTTTCAGGTCAAGTTAAATTTATATTCAAGTCTAGATAACAACTAGAGTGAGAAGTACATTCAGTGTTTATATAAATGTTCTTTTCCTTGTTTAGGTGGCCGCGTTCTGTGTTATTTGATTTTCGGCTCTGTAATGGCGATGGGTCTTCATCCGGTGGCAGGTAATTCTAATTCAATTATATTTAATATCGTTAAACATATTTCTGTTTTGTATTATGGTCCCACAGTTACATAAATGTTATTTCTGTTGAATTATGTTAGAGTGGCGTCTCATCATTCAGGGACGTGCGAGTCGAAAGAAAATAATGAGAAACAAATAAGTAAAAAAATATGTATTGCCAGAGGTGTGCAAGGAATATGGAAGGAATTTATAAATAAATATAAATTTTTTTAATTTCTTACAGGTCACTTTGTGTCCGAGCACTATATGTTCAAGAAAGGCTACGAGACCTACTCTTACTATGGCCCTCTGAATTGGATCACCTTCAACGTGGGCTACCACAACGAACATCACGACTTTCCTTATGTCCCCGGTAGCAAGTTGCCGGAGGTAAAAGCATTATAATTTTACCTTTTCATATTATTATTTGTGCCATCCATAACTCGCCTCTGTTGTCTAGTGGTCTCAAAACAACATCAAATGTGAGATTATTTAAATTTGGTGTTTGTGACGTTTTTTCTCCTCAAATTGATCTTGAGAGTTTCACAAAACAATCGTCTTTGGTGTTGATCTCATGTTATTTAAAAATTTAGAAATATCCAGCGTCTTGGCTGATAGCTGTAATGCCAGATTTTCTTGTATACAATAACTGGAATTAATGGGTGTTTCAACTGCAGACGTTTGGAACTAATTTTCCTAACCATAACGATAACACCAAAAGAATTGTATAATGGTAATAAATTTCTGTTCCTATTGAAAAATCAAAAAAATCCTTTCATAAAATTGGAGACGTCACGCAGGTTCAAAGAATTCTTTTTTCTTAATGTTATATGTATAAATTTTTTATCGTTTTTCAGTTCAATCATGTTATATATTTTTTGTAATTAATACTTTGTCTTTTGGAAATAAAATTTGTGATTAAAATATTCACCACATATATTGTTGTCATGTCCAGGTGAAACGGATAGCCCCTGAATTCTACGACGATCTACCGCAGCACCATTCGTGGTCGGCTGTCCTCTACGACTTTATCACTGATCCGGAAGTCGGTCCGTATGCGAGAATCAAGAGGAAAGCCAGAGGTTTAGACTCTTAATTCAATATAATTAATAACAGCATCCATAGTTCAAATAAACATACCTAACTTTTGGATTCTAGAAATGTTACTGACATATTTTTTGTAAAATGATGATTATGTACTCGTGTACTGTCATGGGGTTAACCTGTTAACTTCTAAAGACATCATTTTGTTGCATCTAAAATCCGTAGCGATGTGTCTGCTCTTGGTACTGCGACGTACATTCATGATAATAGAAAATTTAAATTAACTTTGATTATTCCACGTATTGTGTAACTAATTGTGACACGTGTTTCGCCTCTTTCAGAGGCATCTTCAGACTTACTATCGCAAAGTTTGCTTAAGTAATGAAGCAAGATTGATTCTAACATTTTAAAATTATAAAATTACAAAATGGATTGGGTTTTTTTTCCTTTTAAGAGGAGCAAGGAGGGGGGTGTAGAATCGAAATAAAGCAAACAGATAATGATACTAATTTTACTAATGAGTTATAAACAATCAGAATGGGATTTTTCCTTTAAAAAGGAAAAATCCCATTCTGATTGTTTATAACTCATTAGTAAAATTAGTATCATTATCTGTTTGCTTTATTTCGATTCTACACCCCCCTCCTTGCTCCTCTTAAAAGGAAAAAAAACCCAATCCATTTTGTAATTTTATAATTTTAAAATGTTAGAATCAATCTTGCTTCATTACTTAAGCAAACTTTGCGATAGTAAGTCTGAAGATGCCTCTGAAAGAGGCGAAACACGTGTCACAATTAGTTACACAATACGTGGAATAATCAAAGTTAATTTAAATTTTCTATTAAAATGAACTTCCACAAAGTTACCGCCGAAACCATCGAAAGTATTACATTCATGATACCTTTGTTTGTGTTGTTACTGCGACGTACATTCATGATACCTTTGTTTGTGTTGTTACTGTCATGTAGTTTTATGCCATTATTTGTTTAAATTATAGATCTATTTGCTTAAATTGCAGTAAGTACAACAGCAATGATATGCGTGGCTATTTTGATAACAGTATCAAAAGTTTGTTTTATAACAAAAACCCTTATATGAAAAGCTTCATATTAATTTGCTGCACACCAAATTTGCTCTTTACCAGACAAGTAAACCTTCAGTAGACCTTCCATACAAAATTATAATCATGTCAAAAATGACGCATTGAACGTAAATAACAAAACGTACAACAGAATAGAATTAGGTGTACTCAGTCAAAGTTAAAATAATTCCATTATCATAATTGATTGGCGAAAAAAGTATTTTGCTTAGCATAAGTAAAATATTTTAATTACTATTTTTGTGCTGTCGAACAAATGTAATCTTTTTGTGTTTGTGTCCTATTTATTCTAAACATCTGTTGCTTAAATTGTTTTATTTAAATACTTTTGTAACATAAATAAGGGGTTGCGGTTGAACCTATTTGTAAATTTGTTGATGATTCATGATGAGGTACACCCATCTGATCTAAACATGTAACCTGACTATCCTAATGGTACGCGTACACATAATCCGTCATCGTCTGAACCATGCTCGGCTGTGTCGTCCGATCGAAACAAACGTATGTAAAGAAATGAGATCACGTACACTACTACAGACGGCATCGTACGATGACGGCTGTCTCTGACCGATCAACCGACGAATCCAAACATGTTAGGATTGGTCAGCCGTCTGCCGGCTACTTTTGACAGAACATCAACTGCTACTAACTTCAGGTTGGTATTGTCGCGAGTCTGCCGCCTACTTTTGGTGTATTTTGACAGAACATTAACCGGCCATTTATTTCGTATTTCGCATAATTTATCAGTGTTCTTCATATTAATGTGTGGTTTTAACGCGATTATTAAGCCCTCAAAAAATAATTTTAAATCGTGGCATTGTTTTTAGCTTAGTTTATGAAGTTTTTCGCCGTAATAATCCATGACTAGCTTTAACAAACAATTACCACAGAAGTTTTATCGTACATATAGACCATATAGTGTAGTTTTCTGTGAAACTCTTGTTGATTTTTATTTGAAAAGGGATATCGAAAAATTCTAGGCTGCATGGTACTACTGACTGCTACTAATTTCAGGTTGTACTCGGTCAAAACCGATCGGCCGACAACGGATGTAGTGAATGCGCATGAACGGCCGACACTTTACGTCAGAATAGGTCCGACACGAAGTAGGCCGATGATTTTGTTTTGGTGTACGCGTACCGTAACGAGTTCTGAGACGTTTACTCTTCGGCGCAATTTTTTTATTTGAACGAATCTTATAGATAAATTAAATTGTGATAATTGAATTATACGTATTACTGTCATTTTTCAAAACTGTATTATCAAAATATTAGATTATGATATTGCATACAGCAAAAGAACAATTTCAGATTAACAAAACTGCAATTGACATGAGAGTACATGTAGAGTTGTTTCTTTTTCAAAGTAATCACGTAGTTACGATTATTAAATTATTCTATTTTACTGTAATAGGAAATCAAATGCTTGCATTTCACATTCTTAAAAAAACCGTCGTTCATAATTTATTACACATCAAACACAGGTGATCGTTTGCATTTCTATTGGTGTAAAACAGGAAATAATAATGCGCATAGTAATGCACAAACAATATACTGTTACATTAGTCACTGTAATTTTTTAATTATCCTATTTTTTTTTTGTCTTTTTAACAACTCAGACTACTAACCAGTGGCGGTTCCTGAACTAAAATCTTGGGTGGGCTAGAGGAAAGTTTAGTTACGAAATTGTGTATATTTCCACTTCACCTTATACATTAATCTACAAGCAAATAAACAAATGCTACGACACTACTGCAAAGCATAAATTACTTTATAATAATTTATAGGGTTATTGTTTTTTTTTATGCCGGCTCAGTTTAAAATTGTAATTCAAAACACAATCGAGAATATTATTGTAGGTAGACATAGCATTGTCTTATATTGACAGAGGAAAATCAAAACAAAGATATTGTATTCATTTGGGAAAGGTTAGTTACGCTTATAAATGAATTTATTTTGTTCAGCAGCCGAATTGCTGTTCATTTTTATTCAGCCATCTAAAGTTTTAGGTGAAAAATGCAGGTCGGGCTTAGCCCACCTAGCCCAGTACCTAGAACCGCCACTGCTACTAACTACTCTTTTTAAGACTCGTTAAAAAATCTATATAAAACAAAATCAAGAGAAATAAATGAATTCAAGTGTAAAACTGATACAAAACAGCACACGGTTGTCTGTGTCACAGTTAATTAATATTCATGCGAATGGTGTTCAATTTTTCATTTCAAAAATTTTAATTCTATTTCTGACAATGCTGTATGTACATTTATTACATAATTTTTGTGATAATAACTTAAATTGATTGCAATGAAGAAGTCAATACTTAAAATTAACGAAACATAGTAGATATTAATACACAATAACCACCAGATTACATCAACCGTAAAAATACCACACACCTAAAAAGGTATCAATACTTTTCCCTAGCATAATGTGTTAATTATTGAACCGTGGTACATTTGCCATTTTGAAGCTGTTCATTTCTGAAATTGTTCAATATTGCGGGGTTTATATAACAGAGTCATTTATTTGTACCACATAAAATAAACTATTGTTTTTGTTATTGTACGGCTGTTACAATGTTTCATAATATGACATGCTAGAACTCACCATTACTATATCAATAATCAAGGGTGTCAAGCCATAAATGAATTTACATAATTTTCATGTAGATGCCAATACACGATTTTAATGTTGTAACAAATATATTGTATAATTTAATACAACAATACCATGTTACTTAATAGGCTTGGCAAATGACAATTGAAAATCTTCATGTAAAAAGAAATTGTCCATGAACATTCGGACAATTGCAACATAAAGGAGGATTATTATCTACAGACATGAATTAGGATATCAAGTACGCGACAAATATTTCTCAGATCAATTTATATATACAAGTTTTTTCTGTCTACATCATACATATTTGATTATTTTTTTTACTGCTACTGAAACCACTTTTCAATTATTTATACAGAATAGCAATGTTTATTGATTTTTGTGGTGGATTAAATTATAACCGTCTTTGAGTGGTGAATGCTATCTATTGTTGTACACGTCGATCGTATTGTCGAGACACCCGCACCCGCACGCCAGAGTAAATGAGAGACCGATGATTGTGCGGATGTCATTATTTGTAGATATAAATCCTTCCTTATGCACATTTAGTGTCTGATTTGTTTCCAATGTTGTACATTCTGCACCCTCGATCGATGATATTATTAGATATTGCCTAAGTGCCTTCTTACGAACGATAAAGATATTTTTAATTTTTATATAACCGGTATAGTCGAGAACATAGTAGCTTTGTAATATTTTCATATAACTTAATTCTTAAGGTACTCTGCCAACTTAGCTTCTATCGTTGTAATTGTAACATAAATTTATATCACTGTGTGCTACTTTTGTATTACATACTGTCATACTATGTAAATCTTTATCATGTTTATTTTTAGGGTATGCTGTGCATTTTTTTCATTTCTGTCACTTAATTGCTAGATGAAACCTTCCCTGTTCCCCAAATTGAGGGTATTTAGTGAATTCAAAGTATTTTGTTTGTTTATGTATTCTGTGAAAAACTCCAATTTCAATATGCCTGTTTTTCAAGAAATATATGTATTGTCAATGTGTGTCGTGCGCGCACAATTTTGCATACAATGCATTTATTTCACGCAAATTAGTTTATCATTATATTCCGAAGAGCAGGGTTTCCCAACCGGCGTGCAATCGCTCATGATGTAGAAATTTTCAATATTCCATAAAAGCATTTGCGATGCACCTTTCGAGCTATGAGTATCTTGAGAAAGGAGAATTAATTGTGAGTAATGATGAAGGGGAAATGGAGCAGAAAGCATGCCATTGAAAATTAATACAATCTAATCCGAGAGATGAACACAATTTATTTAATTAAATAATAATGCATTTACAAACTAACTTTTTTGGACCTTAGTCAATTTTTAGAATCAACAATGATATTGCTTTTTAATTGTACGGGCTGGGCTTATTATGAAAGTTGACGACTAAAATACAAATAATCTCTAGGTAATATTTCACGACTATTGGTTGAGAAAGTTTTTGAAACATTAAAAATTTTGATTCTTTATTCAATTCAATTTTTAAAAATTCTCCGTGATATAGTAAAAATCATGTTGGTCAAATCCACTGCAATTATTCAGAGGGTAACCTGCATACTAGAGGTCTGCACGGGCACGGGCCGAAACGGGTAAGGATTTTATTTCTTCAGAAAAATACTTCAGACTGTTCGTGTCATAAGTCAGCCATAATGATTTTAACTATTACCAATTCTATAGAGAAACTTAAATTGTTGTAAATTTGTTAAAAAAACGAGTTTTTTCGGGCTGAGCAGTATAAATCTGGGCTTCGGATCGGGTTCGGGTAACAAATGTGGTATTAAACTCGGGCCCGGGCCGAGTCGGGTCATTTTGTAAAATTTCGGCCTGTGCATACATTTTTTCTGTTATGATAAAGTTCAATTTTTCTTCTGTTTATGAAAATTCTTTTCTTTTTGAATCTCTAAAATTTAGCAAAATTTTCGCTTTAAGCTTTGTATGCATTGCTATATTTGCGTATTTGTCAATCAATTCTTTTTATATTGTAGCAACGTTTAACCAAAATGGTTAGTCGTGTTGCTAACTGCAGGGCTTTCAAAATATATATTATGTTTCTTTGTGACATATGTTTTTAGTATCAACCGTTTGAGCATTAATAAAACAAGTTGTTTGTTATATAGTGGCCACTAGTATATCTCAACTTAAAACAATAGATACACTTGAATGCAACTATTGTGCATTATTTAACTGGGCTACATTCTATAATAAAAATAAAGTATAATTTTCTTAACTTACAATCCTGTTGCGCCCTAAGTTCTAAAATTTTAATTCTTTAGCTTGTGAATGTTTGTCGAGGCCTAGTTATAAGTAAACAGAGGTGTTAGATGTAATCTTTTCAAAGTATTGCTGGTGTCAATATTATTTTTAATTTATTTCTTTTTGAATATTACGTTATGATTGTTGTCCTGTTGTTGAAAGTTGACAAGATGAATCTGTTTATTGTAAGAATACTTATGCAGCCAACCTAATTATGTATAATACGTCATATAGTACAAGAATATATAATATATGCTATAATTACATTCAATATGATTTGACAAGTGACTTCTTCTTTGACCAATTCGACTGTGGAAATGTAAACTGTTATATGCCGCATTTTACACCTGATTTTATAACACTAGATTCGCAGCTCGCGAGCCATTTTCTGCAAATGAAAAAAATAGTTTCCTTTTTTTGAATCCTGTAGCCACAAGTTGTAGTAAAAAAAAATATAATTATCGTACGCGATCGATACGTATAGATTGATTCAAAACTTATTTCAGACTTAATATATTTTATGTAATATTAATTCTTGTACTATTGTGAACAAGATATTACCTCATAGAGTTATCAAAACATTGTTACTATTATATTATTATATATTAATAAAGTCAAGTATTTATATAGATGTTACAAATGCCTCGCATGTTATTAAATTATATCCAAAATTTTAAAACTGAAGAATCAATACTCTTATTCAGATTTTTCTACAAACTTTCAAAGACATTCAAATGATATTTTTCGATTTATTATCCAGGTACTGTTAGTTTTAAAATTTAATTTGTCAAAAATTATATACTCCTGTAGGACGTGTCTGAATATTTATATCGGTCAAAACAATTTTTCATAGAATCTCATGTAAAGGTATGTGACATTATTGCGCTTTCGGAGAAGAGTTTTCGTTAATTAAAATCTTATTTATTTATTATTAAGTCTCGTAATTAATTATTAATAGTTTGTCGATGTTCAAAGATTTGAATTTATTTTGTATATTATTGGTGGATACAAAACTGTTAGCTAATTATTGAAATGCGTACCACGGCTGTCTGCAGTATTTATTACTTTTGTGAATGTCTTATAGCTGTTCAGATATATGTACTATTGCAAGGAAGCGGTGACCTGTTCTTGGACTGCTTACGGTAATTTTGTACAATTTGGGTTTCATTGCATTTAATTCTTCATTTAGTACTGTTCCTGTATTAACCATGAATAAGTTTTAAAATATAAAACATGGGTGTGGTCGTAAATTTTATGTTTAACATTTCCTATAACTGCACATGCTCGTGTAATAAACAACATTATGAAAATTCACTTTTTTTTTGTTTTTGTCACTTGAAAATTTAAAATGTGTACTTATTTATGGTTAATACTTATTATTTATAATGTGCTAGCTAATGTATCCCATTTTTTTTATGTAATCATAAAGAGTATAAATTTCTATGGTGTGGTGAATGCCGTTTATCTATTTTCTAAGAAGTTGTATAAATTTATTATGGCATTATTTGATAAGTAACATTGTATTTTGTCATATTATAACGATATTTAAATTGATATTTGAATCATTATTGTTATCATGACTATTGAAAATGGAAACTTATGCATAATGTTGAAAATATATATTTTGAAATCCTTTTACTATGTTGTTGTTTTATTTGAGAATATATCGTAAGTTGTTTTTTTCCGAGGTTGAATATACATAGAAGGATTCATGAGATCGAAAAATGATACTAATATCTGTTGTTTTAATACAGGAGTCGGGTGTTTTTGGACTAGATTATGGACTAGACTTAGTTTATTCTAAATCATGAGGATATATATTGGTGTTGTTTGGGAAAAACCTGATAACTGATTTTTGAAATGCTGTCGCATACATACTTTCAAATATAGATTGTATAATAAATGTTTGCGCAATTCCTTACAACTGATATAAATTCGTGAAAAAAGGGAATAATCGAAAATGTGATGATTATATTTATGATTTCATTTACCTATTTCAAACATTAGTATTTGTTTGCATTGCCCTCCTATAAATTCAATATTATGCAGTTATCAAGTTATGCCCAAATCCACCGATATATACGAAAAATATATGGATACAAAAAAAAAGTTTAGTTATTTTATGGTTTTTTTTAATAAAATACCCATTTATCATAGAAAATAAAATGAAAGAAAAATATATATCAATAAAAAAAATACTTTTATACATTGTATATATATAACTATTGAACACTTATTTAAATAATCAATTATTAAAAATCGTTATAATAATTTGAACAATTTCACAGCAGTTTATTAAAAAAAGATTTTTACAAAAAAAAATTATAAAAAATAAATATTTACTACAGAGTTATCATTTGTCTACTGAGAGATTAACATGAAATTGAAACATATCGGTAGAATCTCTGACACATTCACTATTCTTATTTTTATTTGAAGAGGTAACATTTTCGTTATTTTACAGAAACATTAAATTCATTAAATTATTGATTTGGTTGAATCGAAACTGGTAAATAAATAAAACAAATTCTTATTTTGGAGTCACAAAAGATTATTTTAATATATTGCTGCAGATGAACACTTTCACTTAAAGTATTCCCTGAGCATGTCGGCTTCTTCCTTCATCTGTTGATCTGTTCGGGGTGGTTTGAGAATCTTGGCTCCGTGACCGGGTCTCGCATCATGCTTGGCAAGCTCCAAATAAATCAAGTCAACATCTTTAAAGTCGCCTTTGTGCCGTGGCATCACATGACAGTGCACATGCTGAAATAATTGTACAGTTATTGAACTATTCATCCTGTTTATCAGTTATGAGTAACATATATTCAATTGAAGTCCTCTACTATTTTTATTAGCAAAAACAATTTGGGTTAACTATGTAATTTTATTCTGCAGAATGACCCCTTTTTAGTAGTTTCCGAATGAAACAAAATCCTATTATTGTTTCTTTATTGTAAATACCTTCTATTTAATTTTACTTCAAATATCTCATTTAATTTGGATATAAAAATGTGTGTTTTTACCTCAACAGTCTGTCCGGCTTCTGGTCCATCTTGTACAGTGACAGTTGAGGATTTTGCTTTGAAAACTTTCTCCATTACCTACGGTAAAACATTATTTGAATAAATGCACAAATTTATATTATGGGAAATTTATGGAATAACTACATATGTAATAATATACAAGAATTAAAAAAAAGCATTACAGATAGCTAGGGCATTTTAATTTTTCACAAAGGACAATGAATAACAATTGTAGATATCTCTACCTTTTGCACTTTAATGACAACCTGGAAAAAGTCATTAGTCTCTTCAATTGTGAGATCTTCTGTTCTCTTAGCAATTCTTTTTGGTGCAATCAAAACATGGCCTGGAACAACGCACCTGCCAAAAAAACAAAATATATATATTTGGAATCTAAAGGTGAGTTATATTAAGAACTCGAGTACTATATTATATGCTACCTGACTCCACCGTTGAATTAGACTCAAATTTTAATTTTATATACCTGAAATAATGATACTGTGAAAAAATAAAACTGCGTAAAGAAGTCAGAATTTGGTGATTATTTTAGAACTTCCATCTCAAGGTGGTATGAAAAAATGTCAAAAAAGGACAATCCTGAACAATTCGATGCAACAAAGACACTTGGGAAAAAAAACTACTTTAGTACTTTCGATGGTTTCGGCGGTAACTTTAGTAGCTTGGATAATAGTGTATTTGTAATCAGATACCTTATCATGGATCAAACCAATAAAATATTTGATTAAATTCCATTTCTTAAAAAATACATTTGGTCGTATGACTGTAGAATAGTGGTCGGTGTCGATGTACCATTTATGAGTAGAGGTTTTTTGCAAGAACTTTTTTTTAAGAATGATTCTGTAGGTGGCTTACATTTACAGAAACACAATGAAGGTCTTAAATTTAGTTTTCACAACTAAGATTGACATCAAACACTGATCAATATGCAATAAATAAGTATTCATTATCTTACCTAATATTGACAAAGGCATAAGTCAATTCAGTCTCGTAGAAAATATTTGACATTTTAATCTTGTGATTGTCAAAATTGTAGTAGGATTCACCATCAGAACTGTGTTCGGTTTTCAACTGTGGCGTTTCAGTGGGATTATCACTCGTTTTTAAAGTAACATGCTCAGGGATTTGATGTTGTCGCACACCGTAAGAAAATATTTTATAAATGTCATCCCTAAAAATAAAACAGGAATGATATTTTATAATTAATGAAATACCTACATTTAAAATTTAAAAAAATCAAATCTTTGGTTACCAAAGGTGATACATCCCTGCTCAGATTTGCTACGATAAAGACTGCGCAGCAATTCATCCCTAATTAAAGCCGTTAGTCAATGGATCATACATTAGAGCGAACTGTACTTTGTTCATACAATACTACTCACATTAAGACATTAAAAGAGGTATTGGGGATCATTATGTGCTATTCATATATGTCACATGCGCGACCACTGCTTTACAGAGCTCAAATAGCGTGTTTTTTTTTGTGGAGTGGTAGGTTTTGTATTGTAATTTTATTTGAATTACTTAAAACCTTGAATGTAATTTTTTAAAGAAATATACATTTTCAAATTATGCAATATTTATCATTCGTATATGTCACTTGCGTGACACAGCTGTCACATCATACGCTAGTCGCACATGTCTGTTACTCCAGCCTGCAACTGCCAGTTTTGTGCTGCCTTGCGTTGCCTGCGTCTTAGCATATGTTTAACCTTAATCTCATATATCGTATAGCTTCAAATAGGAAAGGCGTTTTTTTTTTATTATTTTTTAAAAAAATATTTGACATTACAGCCTACGCCAATGCGTCAAATATTTTAAAGTTGAAAGATCATACGAGATATACTTGATGAGAATTTTTGAAAGTCACATGAGATTAACTCAAGGAGAATTGACTTCACAAACACCCATGTCTTAGATCTCAAATTAAAATTGAAAAAAATCCAATTTTGACATTGACCTTACCGGGAATCGAACCCAGACCCACCTGATCGGTAGAGCAAGCTCTAACCAACTAGACCACAGCAGGCGACAATCAATTTTTATCTCAAAAATATTGATTTCATTTAACCGTTCAAATTTTATCAATAAAATCTTGTAGTTTTATACAACAATCACCTTTTATGTTGGAATACCGGCATGTTTCTTCTGACATCGATCAACTGACCGTAGTCCAATTCGGCCACAGCAAAAAGAGGTTGTGAATCATCAGATCCACAAGTGGCTAGAATTTGTCCCCAAGGACTTACGACCATGGCGTGACCCCAAGACTTTCGTTTGCTGTTGTGCTGCCCGATTTGGGCTGCGGCAATTACAAAGCATTGGTTCTCGATGGCTCGACATCTGAAAAATTGCACATTATTTTTCAATACAGACGGAAACAATAACTATCGTATTTTATCGATTAAAAGATACCATCAATGATAAAGTGCACCCTTATTTAGAAATATAATCACGTAGACTGCTAAGCCTCTGCATGGTACGGACATAGTGTTTCTCTAGAGGCGTTCTCATCATATATGGTACAGGTACAGAGTTTCAAAAAAAGAAAGAGCGTGAATTGAAAAATGAGATAATTAATGAGCATAATTACTAAATATTTTGGTTTGGTCACCATGAAACAGGGTTTCTTTAAGGAGGTGCGTCAGCAGAAACGCTATCATAACAATTTATAAATGAACACCCGAAAAGTGAAATGAGCCCAGTAGTAACATGGTAAAGCTTTTTTATTGGACTTTTCAGTACAATCACGTCTTTACTTTGTGTTTTGGTGGATTGTATATTTTTATCTTAGGGAGATAAACTGTTGCAATGTGTTATACTGATCTCACTTTACTCCGACGATACTTTAAGACATATAGCATAATATTATAACGCACCTAACTCATTTCTTTCTAAAATCACTCTTGGCTTACTTTATCTTTCAGGGGCTCAAATGCTGTATCGGGCCATCTTCACTATAAATATATATATATATATAAAATATGTTAGTTTTTTTATTTACGACACAAACAAACATCTTCATATTTGAATACCTGTGAAAAGTTCTACTAACCTAAGCAATATTTCCCAATGCGCTTTTCCTGTGACATATGTAAACGCAGAAGGGAACGTTAAGATATCGGCTCCTAATGCGGCTAGCTGAGCTGACATCTCCGGAAACCGGACATCGTAGCAAACGCCGAGTCCCAAACTTCCAGCTGGCGTTTCAAAGGGCCTGACGAAATGGCTACCACAGCTGACAAGGTCTGACTCTTTCAGTCGGACTCCTTTCTCGGGAATGTCAACATCAAACAGGTGAAGTTTGCGGTACGTTTGCACAATGTGGCCATCAGACGATATTACAATGTGAGTGTTGAACATTTTGTTATCAGCTGAGGAATCCTATGCAATTAAAGAATGACAATTTGAATACTTCTATCACTAGGTGAAAAATAGTTGGCAATATATTGATACAAGCATTTACTTTACGAAAAGCTTTGTAAAAAATCGCTTTGTAAAAAAAAGACAATTTCAAAATATCTGGTGTCTCAATTTTAATTTATGCTATTTTATTTATTATAGTACAATCTTCATTACCTTTTCATGAATGCCTCCCATAGATAACCAGACATTGTGTTTTTTAGCAAGATCTCTGTACTGGTTAACTATACTACCTCCAACTATTGATTCAGAGTAATCTATCATTTCTTTTTTACTCTCACACAGAAAGTCACATGCCTCCGGAAAAAAGATCATCTGGATAAAATAAATCAGTAAAATCATGTCAAATATGTTTTAGACCAGTGCTTCCCAACCTTTTTCATTCCACGGCCCCCTAAATCTTAAAAAAATAGTCCGTGGCCCTCCTCAATACAGAACATGTTCTGCGTAGGGTATCCAATCCCGGATCCTTTTTCTAATCACAGAGGAATTCGAAATCCCCAGATTGTCTCCGTAACTCATTTTGTTTTTTTTTTTTTAGCTCATCGACGAATTCGAAATCCTCGATTTGCTATACTTTTCCCCCGAATTATCTTCATAAGTCGTTTTTTTTTTGTTAACCATGTCTGCTCCCAATGTGGAGCATATGGACTCCTAATAGAGTTTATCTCAACAGATGTGTTTCTACGAGAACTGCTTGTTACTCAGTTGCTCAACCTCTCTTTTTCCAAAGAGAGTAGGAATAGAAGGATAGGGCTAGGACAGGACTAGTGGTAAGCTAATCGCTGTCGATACGCCCTGTTCATAGGATAGGATGGGTGGGAAGGGGGAATTCAAGACATCACATACATCCATGCCTTCGAACATAAATTCATAAATCGATTGAAAAATCAATTTATAAAAACTGTCCGTACCGGGATTCCAACCCGGGACCTCCGTAACCGAAGCCAACGACGTTGACCACTCGACCACACACTCGTTTTTTAGCCCCCCAGTTTAGGAAGCACTGTTTTAGACTACCATAAAGTGGCAACAAAAATCAGTGCTGTCTAACTAATAGGATTGATAATTTCTTCTTTATTCACATAACATTCCTATTCCTTTCACTGTTAACTGATGTATTATTGCCAATAATGATTTGAGTTTTGGGGTTCTTTTCTGTTATATGGACACATCATTCAAATCATATAAATATATATTTTTTAAACAATTTCATTTGTTTGTTTTTTTCCACTGTTTCCAAGTAATATAGAGATTATTTTATTACATTTCTATGGTAATATAAGGTTTCTAATGGTTAATATTTATTTATTTGTAATTCCTATGGATGTAAGTTATGTAATAAGTATAAAATCAAACTACCTGAACATTTTCTTTACAGGCTTTTTCAACCAATCCAGTTACAATCGACATATTTTTTTGCCTATCATTGGTCGATGTCATCTGACAAACTGCTATTCGTTTTTTATTTCCCGGTTCCATTTTTGAATCACTATAATGTCTTCTGTTTCTGTTTGAAATATTTTTCAGCAATCTTATCCAAAATGGCGGAGAGAAGTTTTTCTGAATAATATCGATTCCTAATAGACTATTTCCAATGCTGTTGGATGTTAAATGCTTCAGCATAGAGCTCCTAGATGAATATTTCTGGAAGTAGAATTGTAATTAGAAATTATAAATATATAAACAAAATCAGATATGGGTAGAAGTAGACTGGCTAGTAGAAGAAACAGACTGGCTAGGAACAGTTCCCGGGACCAAGATTCAAAGTATTACAATTTTCGAAATGCTTCTGTTTGCATACCAATATTTAATTAATAATATTTTATTTGACAGATTATTTAATTTTCTACCTTTTAAAAAATCCAACAGGACAGGAAACTTGAATATTTGTTATTTATATGACGTAAAAAGGTTGGTGCAATCTATATGTTTTGCTTGCCTGACAAAACTTTGTGTAAAATGCATAGAACCAAGATATAGCCAATATCAAAAATACATCAAAAAGTATTTTGCACCATTTCCAAAATCTTTTCAACATCCATCAGTTTTTTGATAATACTTTTTATAAAAATCGTATTTTGTGTCAGACTACTGAGTTTGACAATTTCTGGGGTTAATAGGAACGCTTTGGGGATGAATGTATCTGTACGATACTTGAACTAAAGTGGCCTGAAAGGCACCATATTTAAACTAACAACTTCGGGTGGTTTGATGCAATCATTTTTAAGGCCTATGTTTTAACAATAATTGCAAAAAAACATTTCAAAGATAAGTTGGGAAGAAATATTTGCTCGGGGATAATTTTTGGCCACACCTATCATTAAATTAAATGTTTACAAATTCTTCACACCTAGCGCAGCCAGGGATGTTATTCGGGGAGGGGTGAAAGGGATGCCCGATCACCCCCTGAAATTTGAAGAAATATACAATTATTCCATGCTGCACCGGTTTGCACATATAAACAAAATATAAAGTCTGAGTCTTTCGAGCTCGGAACGGGTAATTTTGTACAAGTTCAGACCTCTAATAGGAACATATTATCATAATATTGGGAAAATATTGAGTGAAAAATTAGCGTTCCTATAATGTTCTATTAATGTAAAGTTTGCCAGCATAGGGTTCAAATTGAATGTGAAGTTTGAAAACGTTCCTATTCATGGTACTATTATAGTCGATATAAAAATCATTAACAATTTCATAAAATAATTAATGGTCAACCTTAGCTTGTTTTCTTAGTGTTTATGTTGATGTTTACCAATGTAAATTGTAAATTTGCTTTATTCTATAAAATTTTGATTATTACCTTCGAATTGCGCGCGCATAATTTTATTTCTCTATGTTGAACAATTTGGGTTGCGTTTAAGATACTACATAAAATTTATTCCGATGACAAGTACATATATACAATTAAGCTACTGTACTTACAATAAAACACTACAATCGCCGAAGTATCTAATTATGTTTATAAAGGAGTTTATGTGCCACATTTGATTTTAAACTTTAAATTGCTAGTATTACTTCCTCTATGGGATACTCTCTGCGTCTTTATTTTGATTTATTACCAAACATACAAAAAGTAAATAATATATCTCCGTAAAGTAAAAACATGCTCATATTAACCAAATCAAATGATTATCAAAAATACAACTACCAGCATATTATTGGGACCTCAAACCAATTACGAGAGCCCTCAATATTTTTTTGAATTATTTTACCCCTTGACCGCTGACAGCTGATATCAGTGTAATATGATCACCAAAGTATAGTTACAATCGCGTCTTCCATGTAGTTAACGGTGATAACATTTGTTCGATATTCGAAAATATTATTTATCCTATATTTCAGATATAAGTCATATAAATGCTTCATAATAAAAAAAATTACAACCAATAAATATCACCCTTTAATAATTGACACCGTACTTATTCTCCAAATTTGATTAACCCTCCAAGGACGAGCGTCACCATATCGACTGTGGAAAGGAAAAAGGACTTAACCCACAGTTTCTTCAAAACAGGTTTTTTTCGATAATCACAATGTATCAAACTTGATACACGTTCTATCAAAAGGATGCAAGCTGCAAATGCCGAATTAGTATCTAAATTTAGCTTTTAAGTTTGAAAAAATGACCTTGTAAAAAACTAAAACCAAGCAAAAAGACTGAAATAAAGGTTTTTCCTAGACAATTTCTTTAATTAATATTAGATTATGTCAATTAAACACCAGTTTAGAAGTCTCCGTGCACTTCAGGGTTGTTTATAATTCATAATTTGCATATGTCACAAAATCATCAAAACTCGTTTTTAGCACCTCCTGTAAAATTTGATATGTGTGGGTTAAGTCCTTTTTCCTTTCCACAGTCGATATGGTCACACAAAACACCGTTGTCTATTGATCCCACTATTCATACTTTTTCTACCTGAATATCGTTGCTTTTGCTCATATTTGGTTAAGAAGGGTACGGACTACAGTAAGTCATCAGCTGTAGGAACAGGAACGGTCTCCAAAAGCACATGTGATTTTTTGAATTTCCGTTTTTTTTAATTTACTTTTTGAAACTGTTAGATATTTTTTTATAAAAACATAAAATTATTTACAGTTATTTTGCTAATATATTTGTTTTGAAATTATGTTGATCTAAAGAGGTCAAATTGTAAATATTTAAAAAAAAATCACGTTTAGCTATATTTCAACCCCGAATGTTTGCAAGCCCATACGGTCACTTTTGTCCTTACTACTGTACGTACTCAATATTACACGGTAATAAAAGGATGCACATGACCATATAGTCATGCGGGGTTTCTATACAACGACTTTGCGTTTTTTTTTTTAAATTTTTTGGATAGGAATAAAAGTTATCCGTGACTTCAATATGGTTTAGAAAATACTTATTTTATCGGAAAAAAGCTCTCGTCTCTGGAGGGTTAATTTTATAGAAAATTTTATTGCTCAGATACGCAGAGAGCTTTAAAGTTGTACTGCAGTGAACATAGTATTATACTTGACAGTTCCAATTGTCAAATGCTACCATAGATAACAGTGCTACCAACGCCCAGAAAGCTCTGAAAATTTTGGACCGTAGATATTGTTTTTTGTTTGTTTTCAATGAGGAAAAATGTTTATGCATTTTTATAATAATTCTAGCCCATTTTAATAAAATAGTGTGCAGATACTCTATATTCACATTAAATTTCAAATATGGCCAACGCTCCTGACGTTTCCACGATCTCCGTCTCACCAGAGGTAATTGTTAGGTTATGTCGAGAAATATTTTTAGCATCTTTTGTTTTTTTGCCTGTAATGTATTTAGTGATTCGCAAGGTTGTGAATTTTCAAAATGAAAAATTAATTTATCACTGAAGCAATCTTAAGTATGATAAATCTATTTCGTTTATGTTGACATTGGAATATGAATCGGGTTGTAATAATTTATTATGATTCTGGGATCTATCTACGAGTCGGGACATGTTCGAAGGAAAAGCTTATTCTCGTAGCAAATATCATTATGTCGATTCATCACAATGACCAGTCTTTTTTACTAACATAATCTAAAGACCAATGAAGTAACATGCGACCGAAACAGTATGACTAATAGACATAGAACGATTTTTTCAATCAAAAACGTCATTTGAAGGGGGATGTGGGTAATTTTCAGGGGTACCCAATGGCATGTGAAGCTGCCGAGTATCTTTCATTTAGGGATTGCTGGACATCATCTTACAGCTATTTATATGTTACTGCTAATGTCAGTCAAACTGAAAATGATTGCATTTGCAACAGGACTTGGAGATAACTGGCATACTGGTGACTGATTCACATAGGGTAAAGCAGGAGAGGGCAACATTTCTATTACTAGTAGCTGTATTATAGTACATGGGCTCACAGGCATGCAATTTAGAAAATGTTTAAAAGTCCCAAATAATAAAATAGCATAGGGTAAACACCCCAGTAGATGGACACTTAAGGTTGTTTCAACATGTTTTTCAGTGCTAGCTTCAAACTTTTCTGTCTAAGTAAGTAATGTAAGTAATTAATTTTGAGCGAATTTTTAATCAGCCACAAGAAAAATCAAAAAAACCAACTAGGTGTTTTTGAGCTAGTAGTTGGCCACTTAAAAATCACGGAAATTCAGTAAATGGCCATCTTTGGACCAGTAATTGGCCATCTAGATTTAAGGCGATCTTTACCAAATAATTCTTCTCGAAAGGTTTTATGACAGAGACGTTAAGAAATAATAGGGTTTTTATTTAGTCATGAAGTGTAAAATGAATGTTTTATTCGAATAATTCACACAATTTAGGCACGTTTCTTGTTTTGCTTGTCTTCTTTGGCTTCTCTATGCCAACTCCAACTGCTTTCCACGGGTACTCTAATATGTCAGGAAGCTCCGACCATTTCCATAGTCTACCTATTGCTTGCATAGCAGAAACCAAAGCTGTTGATTAACATACTTCATGACCACTTTGGGATAGTATTTCGCGTCATACTTGACAATGACGAATTTGCCATTGATTTTTCTCGGAGGCGTTCAAATCTTATCAGCAGGTTTTTTTCTTCTACTTTCATTTCACTTTCTCCAGAAAAAACATTTGCAGTGGAGTCAGAACTGGTTGAAGAGAAGCTGAGCCTTTTCTTAATTTTATTTTCTTCATCCTTAAGACGCTTGAATGCTTCTCTTTCCACTTTCTTCCACTCTCTTTCTCTAGCTTTTTTTGTCTTCATCTTCTCGGGATTTTCTTTCCTTTCTAACTTATTTTGGAGATATTGTGGGTACTGCTTTCCTGAAAAAAAGCCAGCAGTTTTCTTTCAGATGAGTTTTTGGTTTATCCTTCTTATTTGTGGTCTTGTAAAAGAAATGTTGTTTAACTACTGACAAGTAATTGTTTAGTTGTCAATGGAAAACCAGACCGTGCAAATCATGAAATCAATAACAGATTTTTACTTCCTCTTTCGGGGTGAGGACAGCAGCAGGGGGATTTTCCGTCCATAGGGGATTTTCCGTCCTCTTTGTTTTTTAGCGTTTGCTGAGGAACACCAAATTTTTTAGCGGCTTTACGAATTGAGGTGTTATGCACTAGCACGTCGTTTACTGCTTGCAACATGGTCGCATCTGAGTAGTTGGGGAAAGAACCCTTATTTCCAGGTAGAAATAGGAAGGAAATATTAAATGTAACAAATAATTTTAGTAGTTAGCCTACCTAAGCACTAGTAGTTGGCCGCTCGTCCCACTACTAAATCAAAGCGAGACGAGACAATAATTATCAGGCAATTTCAATTCTTTTTTTCCCCTCTGTACTATATACAGGTTTTTAAACAAGAAACAAATGACATTAAATATACCCTTTCGATGGTTTCGGCGGTAACTTTGTGGAAGTTCATTTTAATAGAAAATTTAAATTAACTTTGATTATTCCACGTATACGTGGAATAATCAAAGTTAATTTAAATTTTCTATTTAAATATACCCAGTAGTTGGCACACTGGCCATTTACAAATTTTCTTGAAAATAAATGTGCTAGTAGTTGACCACCCCCAAATTAACGTAAGGAAAGCAAAATTTAACATTTTTTAATTCTAATTTATCTCAGCAAGTCCCCAACAATATAGAAAATAAATGCGCTTAACTTAAAACACTTGTTAAGTACTGTCTGTTTATGCTTTCCTGTACATGGTTTCTTACGATTTACCTTAAGAAATTACCGTAAAATAAGAAATGACGCTCCCTGTTAGATTGAAAAATCCACCACGTTGGATATATCATTATGGCCTGTGCGCTAATACTAAAAACAGATGCCTGAAAGGCAGCACCAGTTTATAAGCATGAAATCACTTCAAATTATCCTGCCAAATTCTTATTTTCTTATCTTCTGCTTAGAATGTCCAACTACTGGTGCATGGCCATCTACTGGGGTGTTTACCCTACTAAAATGATAAATTTCATGAACATCTTTGTAAAAAAAATATGTTTTCCTCAATACAACACGAAATATTGCTTTGCGTTAAGAGTTTAAACATAATTTTTCGTAATTAATTTCCTGTACCTATAGTTTTGACAATTAAAAGATATAAATTTCCAAAAATCTAGCTGCATCGGCTTATAAAATATTCCAGAAATTTAATACCATTTTTTTGTTAAAACTTATACTTATTGTTACTTCTGTCCAAGAAGTATTAGTTAAAAATGTCATATATAATTTACGTTTTTTTCCAGGCATGTTCTGCACCACAGATAGTAAAACCAAAGATAAAGCATGATTGGTACCAGACTGAAACTCATGTAATCATCACTGTTCTTATTAAAAATGCTCCTAAGGATGAGGTCAAAATTAGCTACACGACAACCTCTGTAAGTTTTATTTTTTATACCTTGAAGTACAGCCGAAGCTCCCTTATGATAAGCATCAGAGGATAACAAAATTTTT
Source organism: Himalopsyche tibetana (assembly GCA_030503985.1). Classification (NCBI taxonomy): domain Eukaryota; kingdom Metazoa; phylum Arthropoda; class Insecta; order Trichoptera; family Rhyacophilidae; genus Himalopsyche; species Himalopsyche tibetana. The sequence continues at coordinate 23,134,946 of JAPJYX010000010.1, read as the reverse complement.
CATTAAACTATAAGGTTCTATATCTATCATGCTCTTAGGTTAATCTTCTCTCCTTTAACCTCAAAAAAAAAATACTTCGTCGGGTCTATGCCGACCTCATGGGTTCGAGTCTTAGTAGGGACAGCATTTTTCGATTGATTTCTTGAGTGTTTGTGATGTCTAAATATTTCCTCCCACCCTTTTGATCCTTCAATAACTGGGCATAGCAGGAGCGATTAGTTAAACACTGGTCTTGTACAGTGGAACCCCGAATTACGCACTGGTTTGAAATATTCGCCTCAAATCCACCAATTAAACGGTCGCATTCCATTGTCTTTGCTGCGAGACGGTCTACACAATCTTCATTCCTTCGATGTAAAGTGATTTTGTCTTTTAAAATATATATATATGACTACTGATTACAATCTGTTGTAATATTGCTTATCAATGTATTTTCCTAAATGTTAGTAACTAAATATTTCGTCCATATTTTATTTTTCAAAACTAAGAAAAGTCTTAGTTTTGCATTTTTCGCGGAAAAAACCAAATCCATAATTTTGTATGAGATTCACTCCCCCAATTACACTACCCCCAATAACACAGTCCCGACCAACGTTCCCTCTAAGCTGCGCGCGCGTGCCCAGCCGCGCAGCAGTTGGGAAGCCCCCACGCTCATTCTGGGTTGGCGCGCACTACAAGACAGTTTTTCAATTAACATTTGATCGGTCCGCGCAACCTCCACGCAGCCTTTTTAATTTCCGCGCAGCTAACCTCTTGCCTTAGAGGGAACATTGGTCCCGACTTTAGTGTAAATGGGGGTTTTACTGTACTAGCTTTATCCTTTTCTCTTTGAAAACGAGTGGTTGTGCGATTGAGTAACAGAGTTCTCGTAGATAAACACTTGTTGAGATACCTCCATTGATAGGTCATATGCTTTTCATTGGGAGTGGGCATGGATTCAAAAAAATGTTGGAAATATTATGCATACAAGACTGACTGTTTTTTTTTTTAAATATTGTCTGATGCGTCCTGCTACTGCCATCTCTACAGTTGTTAAAACAATTAGGTCTAAATATTATAAGCATTGATATTTTTAACGCTTTCAATCTAGAGTTTAATGTTGGAGGTTGGCAATAAGTAAGTTAGAAAACCAATGACGCAATGTCTCAAAGTAATTACTTCATCACTAAAATTACTCATAAACCAATGTATGGATGCGTATAATTTGTTAATTATACCAGTCAAATGATTGATTAAGTATTAAATTTCCTTTAAGGTTTCACTTTCTTCACCTTTACCTGACTCACCCTCAGAATACAATTTAGAGCTGGAGCTAAGACACGAAATAGTCCCCGAGATGTCTACTTACTCCGTTTCAGCATCCAAAATTGAAGTCAAGTTGAAGAAACGAGACGGCTTGAGATGGAATGTGCTCGAAGGCGAACAGGCTGTTAGAGAGGCTGATGTCATTAAAGCAATACCGCAAGGTAATATAATTAGACTTGGATACACTTAATACAAATAAAAGGCTTATCGTAAATATCTATAAATGGTTGGAGGCATTTTCTTGGAAATATAACTATATTATAATAGGGTTACAATAGCAGTGTTCTTAGTTGTGTCAGTTTTTTTTGTGGTGTTGTGAAATTAGTTACTGTTAAACTCCTGACACACTATCATGTTTCTACAAATGATTTATTTTTATCAATACAGTGCAAAGCAAGGGCTTAAAGTTAAACGTTATCTACAAAATATTTTTGTTTGTAATGTTATTTTTATTTTCCGCTACATGACAGTCAAACGATTTTATGTCAACTTTTTCTAGTTTCTTAAATCACCAGTAAAGTTTAACGTCAACTGCAAAAATTTGTCATCACTTAATATTTTTTAAGACTTCATACTACGTGCGGATATTTCTTGCCAATTTTTATTGATAGTTGACAGAATTCGATTCTGTCAACTCATCTAAATTTGCTTGAATAATTTTAGTAGCTTTTTTTAGATAATGTTTTATGTACAATACCATGATTGATTTGGACATTGAAAATAATACGATGAAGCTTCATTTTTTAAATTATTGATATTGTTATGTTGGCAGCTGTAATTGACGCGTCAGGACCATCACCTAGTGCCCCCAAATACCCAACGTCCTGCCCAGGAAGAGATTGGAATAAGATTGAAAAGGATATCATTAAACAAGTACGTGCAATTCTATATCTTTTAAATGTTAGTTAAATAATCGATCTGTTGGTGCAGCCGAGCGGTCTATATCTTTGTCTTTAGTTGTAGAGTTGGTGGGTTTGAATCCCAGTGTGAACAGCATGTTTCATAAATTGATTTTTCAAAAAATATGTATATTGACACATTTTTTTCTTATATTGATGGTCAATCTGAGAAGAATGATACTTGATAGATGAATTTTTTAGAATTTTCAAACACATCGTAAAAATATGTAAATACAATATTTCAGTGTTATTTTCAAAAACTTATCTAGAAGATTTCACTTTTAAATCAGGCGCAGAATTTAATTGATTTAATCTGTGGGTATGTGGTTCTTTATTGACGTTGTTTCCAGGGAGGAAAACAAATAGAATAAATTTTTATGCTCGATATTATTGGCTACAGATTTGTTTCCAAATATTAACCCTTTTCCAATTGTTTTTTTGTTCATTTGAAACAAATAATAAAAATAATGCGACTGGCAAAAATCACGAAAAATATCTGCAATTTTTAAATAAATAATATTGATTGAATAAAAAATATGAGAATGTCTATACATAATAATATACTATGCAACACTCCGTGGCAACTGTGGGGCGATGCCATTCAAAGAGTGAATGTCAAATTTATTAGTATTTACAATACATATATGCAATTGATATTTTAACTGATACTTACCAAAATTGTATTATCTGTATGTAGGAAGCGGAAGAAAAACCTGAAGGAGAGGCTGCTCTCCAAGAGTTATTTGGACAGATTTATGGCAAAGGGAGTGATGAAGTCAGGAAAGCCATGAATAAAAGTTTTGTTAGTATACATTATTTTTTCCACTTAATGATTTCATATTGGTTCATATTACTCTCAAAATATAATATGCTACGAGTTTCCAATATCTAATAGACATATATTAGGTTGGTGTATAAGTTCTTGCCATTTTAACAGTACTTATTTGCAGATAGTGTTAACGTTTGTCTTATATGTATCTTCAAATATATTTTTCTTCTCATTCTCTACCTACTCTCATCGAGAGACGCCCTCTACCTATTTCTATTTAACCCGTTAACAGCTAGAAAAAAACAACGTTTTTGTCCTGTAAGCTAGCAATTTTCTAAAAACTTATAAAGGAAAACTTAATATTCATTTTGTGAGTCCTTAAGAGATGTCAGACCCTTTTTCAATGATGCAAACTATAAAAAATATTTATTGACGTCGTAATAATGAGAACACCCTGTTGGGTAGCGCGTGTAGTTAGTAGGTATGAAACACACCGGTGAGACGTTAGCTTTAGGGTGGTTAACAGTGAATGGTGTTATAACTCCAAAACAAATTAGCCAGAATGAAATTCATTAATGACATTGAAGTTTTATGAATTTAAAAAAATAAGTAACGGTTCTACCGCAGCTGAAAATATCTATTTTGTGTGGGTGAGGGTGTGAGGAAAAGATGAAGTTTTGTTCTGGAAATCCATCCTTGGAAGATGCACCTCGTGATCGACATCCCATCTCGATTGATGATAAAGATCTCAGGGCTGTGGTGAATGCAGACCCTTGACTGACTTCAAGAAATAAGCAGAGTGGATTAATATTGACTAATCAAACAGCTATTCGACTTCTCCGTAGACTGGGTATGGTGTCTCAGCTTTATGTTTGGGTGCCGCATGATTTGTCACCAAAGAATTTGCTTGACAGACTGACCATCTGCAGATCACTCCTGGCCAGACAAAATCAGGATCAACGATTGGATCTAATTACAGTGGAACCTCGATTCTACGTTTTTCAAGGAACCGTAATAAATGAACGAATAATGCGGGAAATAGATAATACGGGAAATCTTCAAATAATAATAACCAAAACAATGTTTAATTTTCAAAAAACCTATTTATTTCACTATTTTTATTAAAGAATGAATAAATATATTTTAAAATTGTTTAATACAAACTAAGTAGTCTATTTGCAGTTTGGCACTTAAATTTTAACAAACACCCTTCAAAATCGCGTACATTTCTAAGTCAACTCTTTTTTGCTATGTCAACTCGTTTTTCTACGGATTTTTTTACCAATGTCTTGAATTGTTTTCAGTTTCTCAGTTAGAGTTCTAGTTTTCTTCATTTAGGTATTTGAGTTTTGACTTTTGAGTTGCGATGTAAGACTATTTATGAGTGCAAAAAAATATTCTACAAAACAGTCTATCAATAGCCAGAATGGTAGATCGGGGTTCCACTGAAAAAAAACGCGAAACGAATTGCGAGGCGGGACTATTTATGAGAAATATTCAATGCAAACGGTCAAAATAGGGACCAAAATATTTAGACGATAGATCGAGGAAAACGGCAAAGCGGGGATCGATTAATGCGGGATTATTTTACATTGTTCTTATGGGTGTTTGGCCGAGACTATGAAAAATAAATGATCCATGCGGGAAAACGAACAATGCGAGAACAGTAGATCGGGGTTCCACTGTACAGTGTTTTATGAAAAGTGGATCGTCTATAACAATGTTACACAATAACGACAATGGTCAAACCCCAGAGAAGCACCCTTGTCTACCCCTAAAGCCGAAGTACACCAAAAAAGTAGTGTTGTAGATATTTATAGTGGATATTCAGGGCATTATGTATTTAATATTGTGCTTATTAAAATGAAACTTGAAACGGTGAATAAATACTGTCAACAATTGAATAATTTAAACTGGCATTAATTAATATAAACAGCTTTTGATGAACAGAAAGAGTTATTTAAAAATGGCAAGAACTTATGCATCAATCTAATATTTAAAGTAATAGATTTATCATACATATTATGTTTTCATATAAAGGAAATGATTATTGATTATAATTAACCCTTCAAGCCTGTATGATGTCACACCAAATAATGCTCTGTTTTGAAGTCCATTTTTAATAGCAAAAATTCACCAATTTCAATCAAATAACTTGAGTTCTTCTAAAGATTAGTTTTAAATTTTAGCTATAGATAATGTTTTAGATAAAAAAACCGTAGAAAATAAATTGGAAAGATAGTGGAGTTTTCGAGTTCTGTTAATTTGACACTAGGCTTAGTGGGTTTTATACACTAATTGTTAATTTGATGTTGTTTATGAATACAAATTACTGCAGGTTGAATCCGGCGGTACCGTCTTAAGCACAAATTGGGGCGAAGTCTCCAAAGACAAGGTGAACATCAAACCTCCGGACGGTATGGAATGGAAGAAGTGGGACAGCTAACCAATTATAAGAACTTCGCTACTTGCTGCAATATAATTTAAGTTAATATACATAAAATCACTGTGCATACTTATGTTCATTGTGTGAAAAATAATGAAATTGTTGTCTCATTTTTAAACCTTAATTGTGCATTCAAATAAACCAATGTCTATAAATACTTACCAGTTCATCAAATATGTATTACAAAATATAAAAGCAATGTTAATTCTCAATTCGTTGAAAATAGTGAATTTTTGTTTGCGTTAGATTTAAAGAATCTATGAATCATTTTTTTTATTTTGTAATAAATTTTCCTTTAACCAGATATTATCTTTTATTTACCCTATCGATACACATGCAAAATTAATGTGAAGACATTTTAGTTTAACAGTCAGTCAGTTGACCTACCGTGCGTGTTTGCTACGTGAGTCTTCTAAACAGAATGTTTTTTTTTAGTTTAACTTTGGTTAAAATTATGAGGAACTAAAAAAATTGGCAGACATACAGGTGTAGTGTATTTTGTAATTATTGTTTTCCTCACACACATTTAAGTGTTAGAAATCCACAGAAGTTAATTGAAAGACTGCGCTTCATGCTTCTCTATTCTGAATCTCTTCAGTTGCACCTGCAGTGTTTGTACTTGTATGGTTTGCGATTATTCTATGATTTATAAAATAAAACAATTTTTCAGAAAAAAATATCATCGGCATACTGGCTGGCAGAAGGCTATAATTTAAAAACCGAATTTCATAAAGTTTTTAGATAAGTAAGTAAGATAGTAAAGTGCATAAATATACATGTTAAGATTTAATAATTATCGAAAATGACGATCATCTCAAAGGATTTCAACTCATTACCTTCTGCCAGTGTATAGACGATATGTATGATTATTATTCGTAACATTTTCAACCTTTGCGGCCCTCAACAAACGTAAATAGATAAATTGGCCCTACTGTTCAATAGGCAGTGTGTCACTGTCTAGATTTCAATTAGGCAGTCAGTTTGAATGAAGTAAACCTAATTCTGTTTTAAGGTTTATAACTGAGCATAGATTTTTGTTTTCAGATCAATGTGTGTAATGTCAACATTATTTTCTTGATTTATATGAATTGAAAAAAATTATTGAACTGTGGGAGAAACAAAATCATGTCCGGTGCTGAAGGTTTAATATTATTCCCTACCGGTTGAGAGCAATAGAACTTAATTTTTCAAGAAGAATGAGCTTCTCTGAAGAACACTCATTTATTAATGGCCTACATTCACATAATTTCGAGTAACAATCGCCACTGATATAACAATCTTAAGTTTTTTTTTGTTACTTTGGTTACTTCTAATGTGAAACATGGACTCATATTGGAACTTCTCTCAACAAAAGGTATTCTACGATACTTTTCTAAGTTTTTTTACAGTATTGTTTTCAGCTTATAAAAAATATGTTCAGTGCTTTTTTGAACCAAAGGCAGTTTTTCTAAATAAAAATCATAAGTGCTCTTAAAAAATGTTTATTTTCTTTGCAACGTCTATTGTAAGCCTCATAATAATTATTTAACAAGTAGAAACTTATATACCTGAATTCATTGAAATAATTGGATAACATTCAGTCATAAACATAATAAAAGAAAAATAATACAAAAAATATCTTAATGGGTGTGAAATCTAGAGGGATTGACAGAGAACACACTTTTGTGTTGTATTTTCTATAATTAATTACCCACCGTAAATAAAAATTGACTAAGGAAACTATATCTATTTAAACACAAATAACAGTTTTAGTACTAAGAGAATACAAAGATATTTCATAAGTTACATTTAAATAAAATTTTGTAATATTCTAATATCATATTTGGTTGATTCTTAAAAATATTTTTAAATCCTAGAACAGTGGTCGGCCGCTTTTTAACTAAGACGGACACCTTGAGTGGCTTGCATATGACAAAGGGCGGCATATTCTAATTTTACTGGGTAAAGGAGTAAAGAGTTATATGTTAAATCGAAATACAATTATTTAAATCAAGTGGGAGTTCGCTCATACACAGCAATGACTAATAAGTAATCGATGCACAAATCAGTTGCTCTACTCGAGCTGGACATCGCCCACAGACAACACAGCTTGATTAGCGACAAAGAAAATAGTAACATCACCTATTTGTATAGTTTTTCACTGGGTATTTGTTACAAAGCTACATTAATTATTTCATTTTAAAAGACGTAACACGGTTTCCAAATAAATATACTCATGGTTACCGACCGCTGTCCAATGTAAATGTATAAGATTTTTTAAAAATATTTTTGTTTCCCTAAAATTATTAACCCCTTATTTATTTATATGTTATTAAGAGTGACAGTAGATGTCGTATTAATCCAGTGTATACGGCACACACGAGCTTTTGAAATTAGTTTTAAATAAAGTATGATTAAGTAGTATAGAAATGGTTTATTACTGAAGAACTTATTCACAGCGTAAGGGGTTAAAAAATAGTTCACTGTTGTCAAGAAGACGAGTGGGATTTTTGTATGTATTCATATTTCATTTCAATTGGAAAGATATTTTTTAGTACACAGTATCATCGGTTTTATTTGAAACCTGTGTAAAATTGAAAGAAAGAATAAATACTATTGTTAACTTATAGACATCTGCCTCGATAATTTATTGCCATCAAATATATAAAATATTTCATTTACATTAATTTCAAATTTTGTACTATTAATCCACCAATGGTTTTAATTAAAGTTTTACAAAGTGAAAAGAAAAAACCGTCTCTGCCAACCGCTGGTTGCAGTGAAACCTCGATACAACGGACTTTTTAAAAATCCTATTATCAATATTCATGCTCAAACTCAGGAGACATATTTTGAGAATGATAAGCAAGTGATGACACAGCTGCAGCAGTTTTAACATTTGCCAGCCGATACACTGTCGTCTGCATTAGTTCATTGTATTGAGGTTTCATTAAACAAGATTTAAAATGAAATAGTTTCCCTTATCGTACATACACATAATACCTTGTTGATCTATGCTAAATTCACCAATATAACAACGGAAAGAAACAACTACTATAAATGTCTTTTTGGAATGAACAAAATAATTTAGGTACATAATTTAATTTATAATCGTAGATATGTCCAATCAAACAATATTGTGCGGTGACAAAATAATTGGTTTTCAATAAAAATATTGTACATCTACGAAAGCATGAATTTCAGATAGAAGAAAATATTTACCTAAATTATTTACTATCATTTTCAATATTAAAATTAATCGATGCACTAAAAATATAATGATTTATTGCGAATTATATACAAATAAATATTATGGTGTAAATGATTATCTAAAAGACATCACAAAAATTAGACATATTAAAACAATGTCCAAGTCAAAAGAAAGGATAACAATATCTTTCAAACCGACAAATTAACATTCATTGTTGGATATTGTCAAACCTTATTTCATTTCTTGCCTAATCACATACTTCTTCACTCCCTGTGTGGAGTATATAGGTGCCACGCGGTACCTGTGTGGATCCCTATCTCCTGCTAATTCATTTGCTTCCTCCTATGACATACCGGCATCCATCAGTCCCGCCGAGTACATCCTATAGATAGTACCCGAAGGTCGTCTAGGATGCTGGAATACCACCGGTCAAAAGAAAAGAGTCAAGCAGAATTGAGACTCCACGGAGGCATCCAAATCTTGAGACCCAGCCAGTTCCAATGTAAATCAATATAAATCAGGGAATATTCTCTTCACCGATCATGTAAAATTATTTACTATCATATTATAACATTAACAATTGAGGTTTCACGTGTTTAGAAAAGGCTGATTATAAAGCGAACATTTAACAGACATTTTCATAGTCAACCATAATTTATATCTTGGTTTTACAGACTATGATAATATACAATAATCAATAATAAGACTTATATTACTGAAGTTTTCAGTACCTAAGTTAGATCTGTAATTCAGAATTTTATTTGCTTATTGTTTTCGAGAAGCCTTTAAATATGTAATGACTTTCTTTTTTTTTTAAACCATGTCCGCTCCCAATGTGGAGCATATGGACTCCTAATGGAGTTTATCTCAACAGAAGTGTTTCTACGAGAAATGCTTGTTACTCAGTTGCTCAACCTCTCTTTTTCCAAAGAGAGTAGGGACAGAAGGATTGGGCTAGGACAGGATTAGTGGTAAGCTAATCGCTGTCGATACGCCCCGTTCATAGGATAGGAAAGGTGAGAGGGGGGAATTCAAGACATCACATACATCCATGCCTTTGAACAGAAATTCATAAATCGATTGAAAAATCAATTTATGAAAACTGTCCGTACCGGGATTTGAACCCGGGCCCTCTGTAGCCGAAGCCAAAACCGTTGACCACTCGACCACACAGGCGGCACCTTAGCACTTTTGATAGCCACAGATTACACAGGGATTGGAAGTGTAATATTGTTTTATAAGATGTAGACAAATCTGAAAACCTCTCTAATATAAATCGATTATAAAAATTCACATATCATTTTCAACAATTGATAAAATACGCTAACATGTAAAACACCTAAAACAATATTTTTTGCTGGTTTTATACATTAAATATAATGTAGCTCATTAAGTACACCATAGAAAATCTCCATTAACCTTTACCACCAGCGCGCTTTGGTCATTAGAAGATTTGGCAAAATTAATTTTGAAAGTAACAAAAATGACTATATCTCAACTGAAGTTGTTACTTATTTAATCTAATATCTATAGTTTGTAAATCAATGTAGTCCTGTCGCAAAACTCGCCATACTGGTTCCTCTGGGGACCGCTGGGAGTTTTAAGGTTGAACAAAATAATTCTATTGAAAAAATGACAGTTGTTTTTTGGTTTCGGCCGAGTTCAGAAGCTCATAAATCAATAGGAAAATAATTTGATTCCGTGAAAAGTTCTCTGATCTTTAAACAATAAAGAACTCTCAATCAATTCAATTTAGATATAACTCCCAGCACAAATACTGCGAGCAGTCCGACAAATACAGCCATTTTCACTTTTTCTTCATTTTCAGGGTTGGACCAACCGATTCTTTGTAGAATGGTGGGATCTTGAATAGGCTCCATCAAAATATGAGATGTCGCTGCAATTGCTTCTTGTAACGCCTTATCCGATCTAAAGAAAAAAGAAGCATTATTACACGTCGAGTGCTCTAACACTGTGAAAAAAATATTATGACATAACAGAAAGATTACTAAAACTTATATATACAGATATATTAACTTACACCCTAAAAAAAATATTTTGTTTTGAGCACTGTAATATTGATTTCTCTTTTCAGTTGAGTTTCATGAGCAAAATCGGTCCTGATCATATTAAATAAAAGTGGGATCAATACAAATGAGTGTTTTATTTTTTGAATATGATGCATTTCTGCCATGTATTTATTGACAGTGAGCACCTTAAAATTTACTGTGTTAAATAACAAAACATATTCTTCGTTGTTTGTGTTAAAGAAAGCGTGAGGGAAAACTATACATTAAAAAATAATCAAAGTTACCTGGCACTTGATGCAGTGGCAGCCACAATCAGTCGTTTTGTTTCTCTAAATTGGATGTCGAGTGATTTGTCTACATGCCGTATGTGTTCTGAAAGAATATTTTATATTATTTTATATTATAAAATATGATAACACTCTCCAGAGAACATGGGTTAGCATTATTTACGTCAACATTTAATTTTTGTGGATTGATAATGGAGTATTTCATTGATTATAATTATTTATCAAGAACTTAAGGCATATCATATATTAATATTAGAATAACATATGTATTTAATTATTTATTAATAAATTTTCATATTTTGAAACTGCCATAGTTACAAATAAAATTACATGAGAAATGTAGGCGAATGGTCAGTGTTCATCTATGAATGAGTTTATTTTGAGAATATTCTTGTAGTGCATTTTGATTTGGATAGTTTACAAGTACATATAACTCAAAAGTATTGAGGTTCAAATTTGACCAAAACAAACTAAAAAACAAATGAACAACAAATTTTATCTTCTATTAATACCTTAAAAACTATACGACCTGCTTAATTACACAGCAAAAGAGTGTTTTCAATTTCAGGAAATTTCATTAGCAAAATTAGGTTACTAAGTTCTTGATCAGTGGACTTTTGTTTTTTCACCAAATAAAAATTAAGTATCTTTTGTTAGTATTTATATAAAAGTAAATAAACGAAGTTCTTGAAAAAAATCAACAATTTTTTGCATCGGTTTTAGGAAAATATTGGAATTCAAAAACCGGTTTTTGAATAAGCATTAATATCCATTTCGAAAAAATTATCAATATTTTTACCGAGTATTGTGCCCTGATTGTGTGCTAGGGCAGCAACTCTCGTCTCTAAATCTCTCAATTGCTGCATTTTAGCTGCCGACTCCTGTGCCGACGCTGCTGTGGCTGCAGTTGTCGCTGAATTAGCATACAATCCAGGTTGAATATTGCGCAGTTGTTTATCACCACCGCTGACAGTCATTAAAACATTGTTTGACCTCTCCATTTGTTCCGTGAGCATGTCGCGGAACTCTGCCATTTTAATTCTATTGTTCATTGTGGAGCCGAGGACACCGAATGCAGTTCCTAAACATAAAACTTCATCTTGATATCTCATAAATTCCAACAGAACAGAGCTATGATTACTTCGGATAGATAAAAAAAAATCGAAATTATTTATTAGTCAAAATATAGGTATCTGCTGAACTTGTTTTCAGAGAAAATTACTTGAAAACCCAATTATCATATCGGGGCATAAACCAGATGTAAATATTTCGAATACAAGTTTTATTTTGTATCTAAAGGCCAGGTGTTTGTGATGTTATTTTCGCTTCGAGTTGATATCAGGTAAAACTTCTTTTCAAGCGAATCTCAAGTGATTTGGTAACCAATATATCTGGAAAATTGGCGATTTACTTTTACTGTCTGATATTAATTTAACCCCTTGGACACTTGCCCCATATCAGCTCACAAAAAGTTTCACTTTGATAATAGCTGAATAATTAAGAAGTGTCAGTTTCGAATGGGAAAGTTATGAATAAATTTTATGAATGTCTGAAACTGCTTCAAACTTACAAAAAAAATCCATTTTATGTCAAACATGCTAAATGTAATGTTATCCCATACACATTTTGTTGACAAGCGCACATTATTCATTTATATAGTATTTTTATAAAATTCATCTGTACAAGTTTTGGAGTCCCATTATCGAGAAATTAATCTATATAATGCAGCCTGTGCCGTCCAATTTTACTGAGTTTTGTATAGATATCAGTACATGCCTGCAAGTTCAGGGTAATGAAACAACATTCCTCTCGGTGCGGTATAACGTATTGTTTTAAACTCACACTGATTCTAGAATTATGATAATGTGTCAGAGATTTAATGAAAACAGAATTTGTATCTATAATTTTTTGACTTGTGGCTGGTGAAAGGCTGATGTTGTGTCAATTTATGACTTATTATTCCAAATAACTAAAATTACTGTTACAATCTACAAACTTTTTTATAATTGTCACCTATGTTTCCTCTAAGACGAGAGGTTAGCTGTTCGGAAAAAATCAAAGGTTGTGCTGACTAATATGAGGAATAATTTGTCATATTTGATATAAAAAAAGTATTTTTTTGATGATTTGCATAATGAGTTATTATCATTTATGAGTTATTATCATTTAATAATTTATACTAAAAAATGTATTCAAATTAAACATAAGAAAAAAGACAACTCATTCTATTTTTTTACATAAAATAAAATTCAACACTAATTAAGAAAACTAGCTGTAAGTCCGTTGACCTCAACGGGGGGATTTTTGTTGCATTTCTAAGTAGTCAGAAAATTTACTGGCGTGAAAAATAAATTACAAACCTATTTATTAAATAAGCCAGAAATTCTAAAAGTAAAAGAAATATATCTCGGGGCATATATCGACAGCCCTGCCCTGCAGTATTTAAATTGTATATAATATAATTTTTAGAATAATTGAAATGTTTATGTTTGCTAACAATCATTTTTCGTAGTAGCAGAAATAGACCTTGTAAATTATTTAATTTTTGGAATAATGTTTAAGGTTGCTAACAATTATTTTTCATAGTAGCAGAAATAGATCTCGTAAATTATTAAATTTTTGGAATAATGTTCAAGTTTGCTAACAATCATTTTTCATAGTATATATATTTTATTCAACTAATTTTCAAGTACGCTAACAAATATATTTCGTAGAAGAAAAAGACCCGAGGACATTAGTACGGACATATTTGTGATTATTTGTGAATATTTTATCGACTATTAGCAGAACTATATTTTATCGACTATTAGCGACTATAAGCAGAACGAAATAAATAATCAGTCGTCAATTAAGATAATACCATATTTTATAAATTTATTTAAAACCGTCTAGATTTCACATTGTTCCATAAAAAAAATACTATACAATACACTCCATTTAGATAAATTTCTAGTTCTGATAATGAGAAGAATTTAATTGTAATTTCTAACTTATTTCTGTTAATTAAGGTTATTCAGTTTAGTTTAGTTTTATTGGAGTGCACGCCAATCCCGAAATGAGTGCGCAGAGGTTTTCAAACAGCTGCGCGGTCGCAGCTTAGAGGTAGCATAGGTCATCACTAAATTGAAATCGATATCTTAGATTAGTAGGATGTATACGATGTATAATTAATATATTTCAAACATATTCACTTACCTATAAGTGACGCTACAATGTACCAGTATTTGTTCCTATCAGCATGAGCTCTTTCTCTTTCATGGCTGAGTTTTACGGCAGCTGACATAGTACTAAATTGCTCTCTTTCTTCTCTCTCTATAACGGAGAAGTCTTTTCGAAGGAATTGTTCCTCTACAATTATCTATGAATGGAAATCATGAATAAAAACATTATTACTGAAATTTTGCATGAACTTATTTATTTATAAGATTTTTGGTATTGATATAAAATTATAATTTGTATTCCCGAAGTTAGCATCGAATCACTTGAAAATACTAAAGTTTTAGATTTAATTTTATTTATTGTGTGAAATAAGCCTTGAATCTTATTATTGGAAATTTACAGTATTTCACATTTAATTGGTTTTCATTTACCTTATGTTCATCAGTGACTAGCTTCAAATATTTTTCATCACCCTTTGGAGTGCTTTGCATTTCATCGTGAAGTTCTTTCAGTCTTCTTTGTATGCTCATAAGTTTATGACCAGCTTCACGGCGCTGCTCCTGAGCTGCTATGAACTTTTCCTAAGAGAGCAAGTTTCAAAATCATATGAAGATTCAGGGTTTCAATAAAAAAAACTTCTAGGTATCGTTTCGTCATAGTTACGAAGGTAAGATATCGTTGGGTTATGATGTTTACCTACCTTTCTGTGAAAGTTTTGAGGGTTTTCATGAACAAACTCACAAATAATAGTAGTTATATTAGTAGTTGTATTTAAGTTTCTATAAAGCAGTGAGTTGCAAAAGGGGCAGTATGCATCTGTCGCAATGACTTTTTTTGTACAATCTGGAAAGTCTTCAGATGTTTGTGATGAGCATACGTCCATACTGGAGGAGCGTACACCTTAATTGGATGAGTTATTGCTGTGTGAAGGAGCTTGCTTTTAAGAGTAAGTTTGCTCTTAGCATAAAGCACAATCTTGCTTTTGTAGCATCAGCTTGACTCTTTTAATCGTCGCGAACACTTTTCTTGTCATTAATATTACCTAAGATTTAACCAAACGATAGCAAAAATAAAAAGTACTACATGGGTACTGCAACAATTTACAGGAAGGTAAAAAGCAATTATGCTGATATACAAGTATATATTTTGATAGAACTTTGAACAGTTAGATATTAGAAAGATTTTACTAACCTGTGCCTCGACGACAGTTTTCTGCAGCACCATAATTTCGTCAACTCCTGTAAATTTTTCATATCGCCTTATCAGTTCTTTCACTTTGTTCTGAACCATTTCATCAGGCAGTTTTAGTGGTACCGATTTTACAGCGTTAAAGCCATCTTTGATTGAGGGCATACGACCCTTGAAATCTTCTATGTGAGCAGCAATTTCTTCTTTACCATTTTTTAGGTTAGTTTCTGCAGATCCTCGGAGGCTACTGAAGAAGGAAGTGATTCGTTTTGCCATTCTTTCATTTCACTATGACTGTCTTTTATATTTTATTTTATCTTAATTTCAATGATCACTTTCTCGTTTTTACTATAATTTATATTTGTGCAAATCTATATGCAATTGAAGATTACGCGAACGCAGTGTTTGCATATGACGCAATTTATATTTTAAATTCCAAAAATAGACGTCATGTCAAAGAGGATATCAAGTTTAAAAATAGACTATGAATAGATCGATCTCTGATCTTGGTAATTGTGTTCATTTCTGCAGTAATATACTGTGCAACGTAAAATACAAGAACTGCTGACATTGTAAAATGGTCTGATATAAACTTTACAAAGCTATGCAAAGAAAGATTTATCTCCATAAAAAAGATGTTGTAAAAGTACTTGATGAATTAAAATTACATTTTAAGACATTTGAGATAAAGCTACGCACACAATTGATAATTCATTGATTATGTATTCCTAAAAAATGACAAAAGAGTCATATAGTACGGCAACATTGTTATTAAACGTCAAAGTCAGCTGGTTTAAAACAAGGCCTATCGGTTGTCTGTGCATCTACAAATTGTTTACATTTATCTACCTCAGTATAATTTTATCAACTAGATGATAATTAACTGTTAAATAAATGTGACTGTGTAGAAAATAAACATCTGTTTATATGTAAATGAATTAATTTAAATGTAGGATGTATTGAAATCAACTGCTTAAGACGAAGTCGAACATGTCTTCAGAAGTTTCAATGTTTTCGTCTGTCTGCCGTGTTTGCATGGGAGATGAAGCAAATACTTCCTTATTCGATTCTGATAACTCTCTTATCCTAGCCGAAAAAATAATGGCCTGTGTGAATATTCAGGTTAGAGAATTTATTAATGTTCTTGGTTAGGTTAAGTAGACATGTTTAAACACAGTAAAAATAATAATTTTCGCAAATTTAAAACATCAGTCACGCTTGCCTTAAACTAACAGTACCCAACCTTTTTGAGATTGGGGGTTACTTTTAATTGAAACGTTTCACGGAAAACGACTCCTAAAAAGAAAGAATCTCATAAGAATTTTTGTTGATCATTTTTTTTAGTTTTTCAACATTAAAAACATTTATTTTATAGCTCAAAATATCTGTACAATATACACAAAATAATTCAAATATTTTTCATTAATTCAAACAATCGAGACAGAGACTGACCAAATTTTGCTTTGCAATCGACTGTTGAGAGTCATTCATATAAACTACACAGAATTCAATATGACATATTCTCATGTTGTGATTATTGTACTACTAATCTTTAAAAGAAAATTAGTTTTAAAGTATATAATAAATGACCTGTCTATTATACTTTTACTTTTTTTTTACATATAGCCTTGGATGTTTAAATTAGATAAATTAAAAGCAACTGTGAATTTTCATGTGTATAAAAAAATATTTTATTTGTTTTTTTTTCAAATAATTCTACAGATTCACTTAGATGACAAAATGCCCTCTCAAATATGCAACTTATGTGTCGAAAAGCTAGAAACGGCATATGACTTCAAAACAGTTTGTGAACTCACAGACTCCAAACTGCGGCAACACTTAATTGTGAAATTGGAAGGAGAACAATTATTAGAGGAAGGTAAATTAATATAATACAAGACACATATTTTAACTGGATGATAGATTGATATAATGTAGTAAAAAAAAAATGAACATTCAGCAATAAGAAATATAATATTGATCGAGTTACCTTAATTTTTCAGCTGACGATAAACCTAATCTTATTTCACTTCTGGAACTAAAAATCAAGGAAGAATCAATGGATCTCTTTCAAGACCACCATGTTGACAGTCCATCGCCCGACGAGGATGTGAAACAGGAATCAGATTCAGATGTTGCTTATAATGAAGATGATGACATTAAAGATATGTCAAGTTCAGACTCTGAAGTTCTCATAGAGCGGAAACGTAGAATCAAGAATGTAGTCAATAAAATCGAGAAATCAATCAGGAAAAGACATCTTACACTTAATAAAAAGGTTGTAGGTCTTAAATTATTTTTTTAGAATTAAGTTTTATAGATATCGGTCATAAAATAACTTTAAGATACATTGCAGTTATTGCATTATTTTCCTGTGAAAATTGATATAATCTTGCCAGCAAATTCAATACATTTATTTTTTTAACTATTATAGTGCTGAGGAGCGCGACGGCGCTCATTCTGAATAAAAAAAAATTGGCTCAGTACTCTAATAGTTCAATAAGCATAACATGTTTTAATTTTTTTTTGCTTTTGCAATTTTTTTCCTTTTTAGGAAAAGAAATTGTCCAAAAAAGGTAGTCTAGTTATGAAATCAAGCACAAAAAAATTAATAACTGGAAAGAAAAAATCAAGGAGTTCTCCTCCGCCTAAAGGTAAATAAAAGGTCTTCTTAGCCCAATGTTATTTTTATATCTTTATTTAAAAAAAAGTGTCCAAGTGCATTTTTCATGAAAATTAACTAATGAAATAAATACATGGCATCTTGCAAACATTATTTTGGTTTAAGAAAAAAAAACACCGTACTTCCTTACAAAACTAAATTATTTTTTTTGATTGCAATATAAGGAGTTTTTATATTGATAACAAATGTTGAAACAGTCTTCGTGATCACTGAACTATTATACACTTGCTCTCTTCCTACCATATGATGAAGATGTCAATATGATCATTTACTATTCAAATATTAACGACACCCCTCTAGGCGACGATGTTTTCACCACCAATTCACTCTCTGTCATATACCTGTCTATATATTCAACATTTTTTTGATGAATGCAAATATTTAAAAAATAAAAAGTTTTGATGTTGATAGTTTTTATTTAACAAGTTCAATGAAAACCATGCTAATGTAAAACATAAATATCTTTGGATTTTAATGCTTATTTACCACCTACTTACTTAACCCTTCCCTTACTATGCAAAAAAAGCACAAGCTCCTGAGCTGTGTGTCCGTTACACATCAGGGAAACGGGAGTGAATCACGACAATTATATGTAGTACTGCTGTAGTAGTGTTATATAATTCTCATGATTCACTTCCATTTGCCTGATGTATAACGGATACACAGTTCAGGAGCTTGTGCTGTTTTTGCATAGTAAAGGAAGGGTTAATCGCCATTTTTGGGACACGCATCTAATTTTTATTGACATTTTATTTTTAATTGTGTGTCCAACTATTTTTAACTAGCACGATATAATATAAAATACACGTAAAGAATTTGTAAAAACCAGTTAAAGCGATGTGTTAAGGTAGTTTAAGATGGAATTTTTTTTGTCAAAACTATGTAACATTAAAATTAATAAATCACCAAAGCTAGTTATAGGTTTTGCCTTTTTTATGCTGAAAACTTTTCTAACATACATAATGTACTTAATCAGATATAATTCTTATAGCTGTTTGAACGCTTAAAAAATCTTCATAGTATAGCTTCTAATGATGATCAAGTAGCACAAATTTGTAACATGTTTCAGGTCCATTTCAATGCGGTGATTGTGATCGAGTATGCCAAACGTTGTCACATTATATAACTCACAGGCGAGTTCATTCAGGGGAACGCCCATTTAAATGTGATTTGTGTCCAGCCACTTTCGCACTATTGAACACACTTCAGGTTCACAGAAGAATGCATACAGGAGAGAAACCTTATACTTGCGATATATGTGGCAACAGTATGTTTTGTAATATCATGCATATAGTGTAATATCAAGAATTTTACTATATTTCTCTGCACTTTTAATGGCTAGTGGACTATTTTGTTTGTTCATATAAATTGCTCTCGGATGATTGGGTTGGGTTTGGTTTTTCTCCCACAATTGGGAGTCATAATGCTAACAATGAAGTTGAAACGGCTCTTGCTTTAAACGTCAAACCACTTCACGCCAAATTTAAATTTTGCATGCAATGTGACAGGTAGCCGGATCATTATAGATATTTAAAGTAAAATTGCACATTGTAATACATAATTATGCATTATCTTCTCAGCTGAATGCAGAATTAGATTAAGTCACATTTGAAAACTCGCATAATCCAAACTGTGTGCTAAAATTAACATGTTTTTTTATCTATTGATAGTGAACGTTCTAGCAAGTGTCGATATTATATACTTGCAGTATCTTTTACTTTACCAACTCTTGCTGCTGGAAAGGTAATATATGGATTTTTAAAAAACTACAAATAAAAAATCATGTTTAATTCAATAGGTTTCCGTCATAAATCTCACCTGGCAACACACAATCGAATTCACTCAGGATCTAAGCCTTTCAGTTGTCCACATTGCCCAAAGACATTCAGACAAAGCGGCACGGCAACCAACCATATACGTTCACACACTGGAGAGAAACCTTTTGTCTGCAATTTCTGTGGTTGGTACTCTTTTATATTAAATCAATCTTAGCTGTTGATGGACAATGGATAAATACTCCGACTTCATTTACTAGCACATTGTCTGTCTTGAGTTTGCAGAGTAGGAACATTTATCTATATCAGGGGCTACTAACCTTTATGGACCCTAGAGCGCAATCTAAAGTATTGATAGGGCGGCGAGCACCATATTTTTAATGGTTTAATTCCCTGGTTATCCAGGGAATTTTTCGATTTGTCCAAATTATCAGCGTGACTGGTTTTTTTTTAGTTCTTCCGAGAATTTTCAAATCCAAATTAGTTGACGGGCGCACCGAAATCGGTCGGCGGGCGCCACAGTATATGATTATAAAAAAACAGATTTTCAATTTCGAAATCATCTCATATACCTAGCAGTGTGCCTACATTTTTGTAATACGGGATTAAGATTTAATTCCCCAGAGCAGCACTGTCCAACTTTTATTCGGCCACTGGCCATTTTTTCTTTAGCAAACATTTCGGGGGGCAAAGAATATGGGTAAATGAAAAGTCAGTTAAAAATTTGTTGTAAAATGCACAGCTCGCGGGCCGCAAAAAAGTTTCCCGGGCCACCAGTTGGACAGCACTGCCCCAGAGCAATTAGAAATAAAAAAGGAAATAGTATTTTTAATGAATAAACTAATATTATTCAGATGCTAAGATTAGTTAAGAGTAGGAAAGATGATATAGTACCTTTTCTAAGTTAGTGCATGTATTTTATTTCCATATCCGCTCCCTATACGGAGTATATGGTCAGCACATGGTTCCTCCAAGACTCTCCATCCGACGCTAGTCTCTTTGCTTCCTCCCTGGTCATCCCAGTGTCCAGTAGCTCCACTGAGTACGTTCTATGGATGGTCATCAGCAGTGTTCCCTCTAAGCTGTGCGCGTGCGCACACAACTCGCCGAGCGCGTGCACACGCATAAGAACAGAGTGCACAAAAGTTACACCAGTTATACCACCACCAGAATAAATTAATTGTCATTATATAGTGTTGTTAATTATTGTCATTATAAAAAAATAACCATTCCGATAAGTAGGTCTAAATACCGTTATACGGCGCACATTTTTTTAAATTTCCTTTCAAAGTTGCACAGCCAATGTATTTTGCGCACATAACCTTCGGAAAATTAGAGGGAACATTGGTCATCAGTGCTCTTCCTTGATGTCAGGATTCATCCGGTTGGTAGAAAAGACAGGCAGGGATCAATCAGTCTCTCTTGGAGCATTCGCAGCACATGTCCAAGCTAGTTGTTGCTTTTCTTTTATTTTTGACGTAATAAGGGGCTAGTTATTCCACTCTCTGATCTCTGTGTTCCTGACAAAATCAGACCTCCATACTCTTAGTATTCGCCGCATGCATCTGCTTTCAAAGTACAACATACTGTTTCTTAATTCATTTACTAGTACATAGATTAACTAAAATCATTTTAAACATAGTTCTGATGATGGCTTAAAGCTCAAACCAAGTAAATGTCAATTTATCAACAATTGTTTATCTTTTTGATTTGTTTGGAGATATTGAATAAATCGTTTATTTTATTTCAGGAAAAGCTTTCAGTTGGAAAAAATATTTAACAGATCATATGAGAACCCATACGGGAGAACAGCCATATAAATGTAAAATATGTGGAAAGGTTAGTAGGTACTAATAATTTAAATGACCCAATGATTAAAATCATGTCACAGATTCTTAACTATTTATGTAGAAACAAAAAAATGTTTCCTATATAGAATCATAAGATAATTATGTGTTCTACGTATTGTAAATGAACTCAGCAAAAAAAATTCACGTATTATTATTTTCAGGGATTTAAAAATACTGGCAACATTAGAGTCCATATGCGCACACACACTGGAGAAAAACCTTATGAGTGTAACATCTGTAATAAAAAGTTTGTATATTACAATATTTATTATACGGTTATGTTTATACATATGAAACGTCCAGCCTGTAGTGGAGTTGTCAATGCTCTAGGGCAGGGAGAAGGGTGCAATGTTTTTGGATGAAGGGTCATTCAGGAATTCAAAATTCTACTTTTAGATATACACTGTTTATTATCAAGAAAAAGAAATTTCAACGAACAATTAAATGAGACGGATTGAACTGTCTTAAATCTTTCATGATTTTTTTAACTTCAAGTGTTAATTTTGTGGTTGAGATTCTTAAAGCTGTTTGTAATTGTTCATCGGTATCTTCTGAGTGTAAAGTATTTCTTTTGAGGATCATGGTGGGAGGATTAAGGTATCTTTTGGTAAAACCCTAAACCTATTCTTTTATTCTTACCTTATTTAAAAAGGAGAAGTTGAGCAACTGACTAACAATCAGTGCTCATTAAACACTCTGTTTAAATGTTGGATCAGTGCTTTCCAAAATTTTTTAAAACATAAACATCCCTAAATCTTACCATAACAGAGACCTCCACACTCATAAATAATTTAACAGCTTAACGACCGTGGACGCGTATTTGAGTCTTTGAAAAACAAAGGTTGCTGGCCGGCAGACACATATATGCGTATATGCGAAGTATCTGGAAGCTAAGAAAATTAAATTTTGTAAAGATATCTCAATTTGCTTACTAATTATAGTGAATTTAGTAAAATTATAATTTTTGCGAATTTTTCGCAAAATTTTATTTCGCCAGGTGAAATTTTATAAAAAAAACGTGCGGTCGTTAAGCTGTTAATATGACAGACAGAGAAATGGCTACTCTCTGTGTGTAAACTGTTACTGGAAAGGTTTTTTTTTTAATGTTTCAGGTTTTCACAAATGGACAACATGATAAATCATAGAAATGGACACAATGGACTCAAACCGTATGCTTGTTTAAATTGCGATAAATGCTTCACTAGGTAATAATAATAATATCAATGGATATCATTAATTTACAGGGGATTGTTCGATTTTATGAACATACATAAGATTTCTAGTACAAATACTTTCACTTTGTCTTCTGTTTCTTTAGAATGATACATCACTAATAGCTTGAATCATATCATCTATTTTCAAATTGGTATAGAAGTGTTATATGTCTCATAAAATTTTGTTTGTGCCAAATTTACAGCCACACAATCCGGCTTTAAATTGACTCGAATGAAATGAATCCAATATGAGTAGGGTGAAAAATATTTTATAAATTTGACTGTTCAACTTGAGAGTTAAACAGCGACACAAATATTTGAATAACTATTTTATTTAAAAACGGGTAAAAGTGACTTGGATGATACCAATCTAACAATGTTGAATTCACTTTTCATTCTCTGTTATTTACTTTTGCAGAAAATCTCACTTATCCCGGCATAAAAAAACTCACATGACATTAAAACAGCCATCGGAACAGCAGCAATGTCAAGTCTGCAGTAAATGGGTTGTTGATATCAAAAAACATCTTGTGTCACATGAAGGTAATTAAAAATTCACCATTCGCCTAAATCTACCTATGCCAGGACTTCCATATGGCAACCTTTAAGCTTCTCTATGACTCCTAAAAAACACTCTGATCGTGTGATCAAGTGTTTTGCTTTTTTTCTACCTTCGTAGACGGACACTACTGTGTTGAGTTAAAAGTACGTTTGTACTCCTTAACAGAAAAATGGCGCCGACGTAAGATGTACTTCCATAGGTTAAGTAAGGTTAAGTAAAGGTTAATTATAAGTGTCCCCCAACCAGGGTATACTCTTCTACAAAATTTGTACTCATTCTAAATTATAAGAAATTATACATACATACACAATTGATGGGTGTAAAATATTTGAAAAATTATTAGGGTTAAGTAAAATAAAAGATGATTGTTTTATTCAATAGAGTTGAATGATCGGTAACAACTAAATTATATATGTTTCAAAAGCATTCTGCATCTACACCACCAGTGGACAATCTATCTTATTTTTATGCCTTATTTTGTCTGCGAGACTGCTGATAACACGCTACAGTGGAGTGGGTCACTTTTTGTGTATTATGACCACTTGCCCGACGTTTTCTTTTTCCTTAAAGCCTATACAGCTCAGTTGATTTATGCATGCCTGCATGCATGAGTCAGGAACGTTCAAGTCTCTAGGGATGTCAACTACTGCATCTTCCGTAGGTACAAAAAAGGCGTTTGAGAAAGGATTGTTTCGTACCCCATAGAAACGATCTCTATAAATTTTCTTTATACGTTCCCATTCTCAACTTCACTCCGTCGTTTACTCAACAATTACTTATTGACCAAGCTCCATTCTTTTTTCTTATATTAATGAATGTGTTTTTATTTTATAGCAGAGAAAAAATTCCAATGCGATGTGTGTAATAAAAAGTTCAGTTGGTCAAACAGCCTTTTAAGACATTTGAAAAAGGTTCATTCGTTTACGAAAGACGTTGCCAAACTTCATATTCCCACCATAATCAAAGAACAGACCACGCCAGATTTGCAAGTCGTTGTGAGTGTGTCTGAACCGGTCGATAAGGATACTAAAACTTTGATTGCAAAACAAGAATCAGATGTAACCGCTTAAGGTGTTCTCCTTTTTGTGTTATATATTTTACTGAAAGGGAGTATATTTTTCTTTTCATATAATCAAAAAATCATGGACGATAACATGAATTGTTAAATATTGCAGTGAAGTAGTTTTATACAATTTCATTTTTACAGAAAACAAGTACCGTTACTCCAATGGAAATCTTTTAAGTACAAGGTTTGATAGATGAAACAAAAAGTAAAATACCATGTATTGTTTCCATGGTACTGGTTGCAATTATGTTATTAATTTTTGTTTGTTTGAATATACATAATAAGTCCCCAAGACAGGAACCTGTTTTCTCTAATTTAAAAAAAGAAAAATTCATATTCTATGAACATAATATTTTCAATAGTTGAATAGTGTAAGAATGTTAATTGTGAAAAACGTTAAAAAAAACAATTAATTCAAAATCACAGAATCATATTGGATTTTGGAATGCTATCTTTCTATTGATGAAAGAAATTTACTGTTTATTTACCTGGGAACCTCGAGGGTTTAAAGTTAAACAACGCTATCAACAAAAGTATAACTTTACAAGAGTCAATTAACGTTTTCTATTATTTTGTAACTTTACCTAGCAGATGTTTATCTGAAATTTAATGTTAACATCTTAACGAAGCTGGACGCGTATTTAAGTCTTTGAAAACCAATGGTTGCTGGCCGGCGGACGCATATATGTGTCCTACGTCATACATTCCATTATATTGAAAAGTATCTGGAAGCTAGAAAATTAAATTTGGTAAAGATATCTCAATTGGTTTACAAATTATAGTTAATTTAGTAAAATTACAATTTTTTACGAATTTTTCGCAAAATTGCTCGGCCGCCAGGTCAAATTCTATAAAAAAACGTGTGGTCGTTAACTGTTAATATTATATAATTTTTTGTGTATTGTCAGTTTATATTGCTTATTGTGATGCTAGAATTTTTAAGTATGGTCTTAAATATTATAAACAAGAGCAACTTTATGTAGTTAACGTTGAACTTAACTGGTGATTTAATAATAAACTAGAAAAGATTGGCATACTCTTGTTTGACTATCATGTACCCAAGAATGAAAAATAACATTATCAACAATAAAAAAACACATTTTTATAGTTTACGTTGTTGGACTTCAAACACTTGCTTTGTATTATGTTTTGAACTACAGTTGAACATCACAATAATCTAGAATCAACATTGGATGAAAATGGCCGTGTTTGAGCTGCACCAATTGATATGTTTAAAGGAGATATATTTTTATGTTTTCATGAATTATGGGGATTTATTATGTTCTTAGTGTGTGAGCAACATAATGTGATGTGTGTATTGTGACTGGTGAAATAAAACTTTATTTTTGTTGACAAGTGTTTTTTTGTTGTAAATTATATGCATATCCTAATACTGTTATAGGAATCGGTTCGAAATTCCGGCCAATTACCATCTTAAATGCTTCTGTCCCAATCCTTACCTTGAATGTTTCTGAATATATCTGATATAATCAATTATATTATGATTATCTGATATTGGACTTTAAAAAAATGCTGGGAGAGTATTTTCCCAACCAAGGCTTCTGATGGACTTCTTGCCGCTAGACAAAAATATAGTTAAGTGCCAGGTTACCTGCTACACAAATAAGGGCTGCCACATTTCTTGTCTCCATAACCGGGATATTGTTGATACTTGCTCATAGGGCCAATGGCACTAATTTTGGTGCTCGGACAAGAACCAGTGTGTACAACATCCTGTGGCTACTATATTCACTAGTGCTTCCCAAATTTTTTATGTCACAAACCCCTAAAATCTGAAAAGATTAATAACTAGTATTTGGGCTGGCTTTAAACATATGATATTACATGTGTTTTTATATATTTCTTTAATTTTTTGCAACTTAGTAACTGCGATGACAACTTGATAACTGAATAATGGTAGTTTAACTAAAATTGGGATTTTCGGCTGTCCCGAAAGGTCTCTTCGGGACTCGAAACCGGGACAAACCCGGAATACCGAGACGCCTGGCAGCCCTATACACAAATGATAATAAATTTTAGACATTTTCACATGGCATCCGCTGAGTAGACAACTGAGGACGCAATTTATCAAGGCATTGCCAAGAAGTGAGGACGCAATTTATCCCATTCTTTTCTTATTTTATACTTTAAGTGTATAACAGTGTCTTATTTGTGGAAAAATACGACAATATTATTAGTTAATATTTATTAGTCTGCTTATTATATTTTATACTACTGACCACCCTATTAAAAATGGCAACAAAAATAGTGTCAGCTGTTCACTGTATACATACATTTCATGGTCTATTTCTAAAAAACAAATAATTTGCGATGCATTAATATTTTTTTGTAGATTTTATTAAATAATCATGTATGTAACAAGAGAACATTTGAATTTGATCCATTTGGGTTTCGAATAACCATGGATAGTTTATTTCGCTGCCAAAGAATGTTTACATGTACGTATGAATGAAATACATTATGTAGAATTTATTTATTATAATGTATTAATTGCGTATTACTTTCCTACTGTGATCATTTAAACTGTGCTTCATTTGCTTTATAATTCATTGCTTGGTTCATCTCTCGACAACTGTCATCTGTCAAAATGTATGTTTACTAGTGTAAACACACATTTGATGTTTCCTGTAAACTAGTGTTTACAGGAAACATCAAATGCGAATTGACTGTGCAAGTAACAGTTAGTTGTTAGGTTATAATATGTTTTTACAAATCTTATTATTTCAATATTTTCCGAAGCTACCACACTTTTTTTCCTATTTAGATTCTAAATAAAAACTGAAAACAATTTTATTTCAGTAATTGATCTTCACGTTGTTTGTCCTATCAGATATTCGGATTTGAATCTCCCTAAGAGATACTTTAATGAATTGGTTTTCTTATTAATTAATAGATCTATGTTTTGAGTCATGTATGTCTGTGATGCTGACATTTCCTTCTACTCATTGAAACCTAAGAACAGTGCATCGGGAGAGCTATTATCTGCTAGTCTTTTTCTAGTCATATCCTTATTTTTTCTGTCAAAAAAGACTGAATGATGGCCAGTTATTGTTAAAGAACTTCTATGCTTCATTAGGAGTTCATATGCATACTCCATATTTTTTTATGTTATATCGTACTTCAAATATGAGAGGAATCCAGAATATATCCCCTTCAAGGCATATAGACAAATCCACTATACATAATTCAATTAATTGATTGACATGACATAGTGATAAGCAAAAAACATGATTGGTGATGACATTTAGGGAGGAATCGTGATAGTGAAAAAATGTATTTGTTTGCATGATCTTTTGTTTTTACTTCAGGTTCCTGTCGGTTCTTCTTCTGCTAGTTCTAACATATGATTGAAAATAAAGATTGCTGGAGAATGAACCCTGATGTACCTTTCACCCTTAAGTTGATTGGAGGAGTACAGAGACGGCCGTGTCTCTGGAATCCAAAATGTAAAAGTTACGGCAAACGTGGAGTGTTCGAAACAGCATGGAGAGAAGTTTCTCAGGAAGTCGGACGACCTAGTAAGTCACAGTACATGATCAATGAATTTCAGAAGCAGTTACGAACAGAACGCAAGTTGTATAATTTCTTCAACCACAATGCTGGCTTATGAGTCAGTCACTTAACTTTATTTAGAGAGAGTATGGATCATTATTATGGGATGATGTAAGAACTGGTAGTCAACGAGTGGCTATCTGCCTTGCTTACAGAGCCAATTATAAGAAGGGATTGCAGTACCGGTATTATCCAAACTAGGATTCTGGTATTCATTGTGATATTCCATTACGGAAATACCAATTTTAAAAATATAACAATAATGGTATTTTGGTATTGAAAATTGTTTAAAATCAAATGGTATTGTTATATTCGTCCGGTATAGCAATTCTTAGTTTTAGGGTGGTTGTTGAGGATTGGAAATACAGAGATTCAACCAGCCTCTGCCGATTAGATGAGATTCTGAGATCGGTGACCACTCGACCTCGGCACCATCTTGCATTATCAACATTTGTTTAATTTCTGTTGATTTATGTGCAATCTGTCAAGTCATGGGCAGATAATATTGAAAAAGTCTTTCAAAAGAATCCTTTTTCATTTCAGTGGCAATTGTTAAACATAAATGGAGAAACATCCGAACAGCCTTTCAAAGAAGTCTTAGATATGCTGCCAACAAACCGGGAGTCACAAAACGTTTCTATCTACACGATGCAATGAGTTTTATGCTGCCACATATGGTGAGGGGATCGTACAGTACCCTAGATGACGACCAACCAGCTCTGACGGTGGTGAAGGTGGAAACACTTGACATACTTTCACCTGAAACGAAGATGATGAATCCTCCGGCTCAAGTTATATGTGACCCACTGAAAAAGACGAGATATGATAACAGTGGAGCCGGGGACAGTGGCAATTGTAAGACTGAAGCTGATCTGGAAAAGGAAAACGACACTATAATGGCATTTTTTAGAGGCATCGCACCGGATGTCCTTTCACTTTCTCCCAAGAATCGGCGTGCCTTCAAGAGGAAGCTGATGGAGGTTATTGAGGAATTATATGCAGATGAAGAAGAGGTATGTTCATGTATGTCTTTAACACCTTTGAATCTGAACTGCCATTTTAAAATCCTTGAATGTAATTATTTATCCATTGATTGATATAGCGTACCTCTTTTAAGATGTTCACTTGGTGAAAAAGCATTATATTAAAAAATATAACAATTTTAGTACTAATTTCACATTATTTATTATAGACCAGTATAAGTTTCACTCATCACAAGCATAATCAATTGATGCAACATGCTCGTAATGAACGAAAGGAGGTCTTGATGTTCAATAATTAATGTGAAATAAGTACATACAAAAAGATCTTTTTTTAATGATATACCATATTTAAATATGAAAAAGTGATGTATTTCAAAGACAAAATCATGGATCCATGAGTTTCATTTACTGAAATTAAATTTATTATTTAAAAGCGATTGAGATATTATTTTTTATATTACAATAAAATCTACTCGGAAAAGAAATTTGATGCCACCACTATGGATGCATAAGAGTGAAAAAGGTTTACTGGTTGACAAAAGCGATTATTTCATTCATTATATTTACGATGCGGTATAACATATTTTTAATTAAATTTGGTTGAGCACACAAATATTCAACATCATTTTAATTGTAACTTATATCTCCAACATAACGTTTTTGCTGGAATGATGAGGATTTAAACTCGACT
The DNA here is from genome assembly GCA_030503985.1 of Himalopsyche tibetana. Taxonomy (NCBI): domain Eukaryota; kingdom Metazoa; phylum Arthropoda; class Insecta; order Trichoptera; family Rhyacophilidae; genus Himalopsyche; species Himalopsyche tibetana. The sequence continues at coordinate 23,105,276 of JAPJYX010000010.1, read as the reverse complement.
CAAATTCAGTCATGTTATCAAACTTGCTTTATTATTTCTTTCTATCTTTTCAGCAGAGAGCAGAATGTCCTGATGGATCGTACCATGAGCTGAAGTCATGAAGGTCTCAACAAGGAAACAAGACTATTCAAATATAATTTTTCAATTATTTTTTTTGTTTGTTACTGTCCACCCACCTCTTAAATTAAATCGTTTTATTGATAATAATATGAATTAGGGTATATGAACTTTGTTGATATTTTTTTTCATGATTTATAGGTTTCATTCTTTAGTTATAGAATGACGAACTATCTGTTAATATTCCATTGGAAAATCTATAAGAAAATTCGTTTGTTAAATATAAAACATTATGTAAATAATCACAATTACTCGAAACAACCTTCTGTCACCTCCTGATGCTATCCCAACCATTAAATTTAAAAGGCAGTATCCAGTGGCAGCGGTGGATGATTTTCAGATTTATCGAGCATGGCATCAGCTGTAGCCTCCACAAGGATTGATTGAGCTTCATGATCTGAAAAATTTACATGGCTTAAGATAACTAAGCAAAAGCTTTATAATTTCTAATGTATATCAAATATAAATTTAAAATGTATACATGAAAATGAATTGCCATCTTTTATACATAAGTTAGATTTATAATACAAACTTGTACTACGGTGTAAAAGCCAAGTGCAACTACAATTTTATTTAAGCTCCTTTACGCTCTGGCGACTGGTCTCTGGCAACCACGAAAGCCAGCAACCACAAATAGAAAAGGCACATACATGCTTATTCCTCTAGATGCCAATAGCCGATAAATCGGCATTCGCTATTCTATTGAGAATTGTCAAAACCGATCAGCTTTGACGTCATCATTGAAAATAAGTAACCAATATTTTTGCAACAGTCTGTTTGGTATTTTCCAGGGATATATAGCATTTTTTCCAAACACATTTTTTTTTAATAAGTAGTACGACGATATTTAGAATTAATGAATTAAATAAAAGATAAATTAGCAAGACAAAGAAAATGAAAATGATGATTATTTTAATAAGATTTTCTAAAACATTTTTAAAACAGTAATCAAATAAATAATCCTACGAAGTTATCAAAAATTACTATACACCAAAACACAATAGATTGAATCCTCTACTTACGCGGTTTCGTAGTTACGTGGATGAGAATTAAAAAAAAAAAAATTATCTCCGTTTGTTTCATAAATAGATTTCTATGGTTTTTATAACTGAATTTGTAACAATAGAATTGGAAGAATTCTTTGATATGACTGACAGAGGAATATATGGATTAGATCAGGGGTCACCAAACATTTTGAGAAACGGGCCGGATTTTGGATACGAAATTCTTTGATGAGCTAAGAAAAAATAAAAACGTCTTGCGGTGCTAATTATGAGAAATCAGCAAAATTCCTGGGATTTTGGATTCGAAGTTCCTGGGTTTTTGAAATACGCAATTATGGGAGAAAAAAAATCTCACGTCTTTTCATTTCGGTCCCAAAATTCCTTTTTACACTTAAACTTTAATAATTCAAAACAGGTATGAGGTCCACAGAAAAATAAAGACACTCTAAAAAGGCCACATGCCCAAACAGGGTTGAGAAACACTGACCTAAAAGATGTTTTAACAGAAGTTATCGCAAAGCGTGTAAGTATCCTTTCCTTGGTATTTATTATTTACTATATAAAAAGTCATCTGTCAATATAATCTAACTTGTCAAACTGTCGTGATTATTAGCAGGGCTGTGTAGTCGGAGTCGGAGTCGTGGAGTCGCGGTGTTTTGGCTGGAGTCGGAGTCGGAGTCGTGAAAAACGAGCGACTCTGACTACTTTTAAAAAAAATGCATTTTTTTTAATTACGAAATTTAAATTACGTGCGACTTCTTGAACTGAAATTTTACCTCGAGGATATGGCCAATCCAAACGTGACTATGACTGAAATTCAATGGAAAGAAGTAGAGGAACCTGAAGTCTTGCTTCGCCATCCTTATATTGCTACAAAGATGTTGCAAGCCAATGACTTGACTCCTGGTGCATTTTTCAAGGAGTGGAAAAACATTATTTTCCGTTTATCAAAAATTCCGAATAATGCTATTGCTGATGGAATTAAAAACGCCATGATTAGTAGAGAAAAAAAATTACTGGACAATGATATTCTGTTGGCTGGGATCTATGTTGACCCCATGGTTCGATCCATATTGACAGAAGAAGAAATAAATAGAGCTAAGAACGCTCTATTTGAATTAGGCAACAAAATAAATGGTCAGAATTTAAATCAATTTCTGGTCAGAATTTAAATCATCTTTTGGTCATAATAAAATTCAATTTTTGGTCAGAATAAAAATACTAACGGTCAGAATAAAAATATTAATACGGTCAGAATAAAATTATTATACGGTCAGAATAAAATTAATAAACGGTCAGAATAAAATCTGTTATACGGTCAGATTTTCATAAACATTTTGATTGCGTCAATTTTTCAACACTTTATGTGCGAAAAAATTACTGCACATTCGACATTTTTTTATTTTTTTTATTTTCGAATTTCTGCTGTTTATTTCGGGAATAAATACAATGAGCCCAAATATGCAAGACTTATTCTACATTGTTTTTAAATATTATCTGGACCGATTTCACCGCAAAATATATAATAAATATTTTTAAAAAATGTCAAATATGCAGTAATTATTTGAAATATTATCAGATAATATTTTTTTAAATTTCGAATGCGTACTGCATATTCATTGAGCACATTGTATTTATTCCCAAAATTCACAGCAGGAATTCGAAATTTTTTAAAAATATATCTGAACCGATTTCGCGGCAAAATTTTCATCATCCTCATCATCTTTCCACCATCATCATCAAGCCTTAGCTTAACTTTTAAATTAAAAATTGCCTGTATCTTATATTTAATGTCATCATTTAATTTCATCGTGTCATTTGCTAATGTTTCATGTGACTATTCTTCTTCTGTTTTAAATACAATAACATCAGGTTTATCAATGCAGTATAAAATATATAGTCCAGTATTACATTGCTGCCCTCTTTTTTTACAGTATTACAGCGATAATAATCCTTTTCCCGTCGTAAAGAAGATCCGTTAACCGTTGCCAAAAGATGGGAACTAGTATAATATTGTCTCTAAAGTATACTAGGTAGTCTATGATTGTCTCTGATGGGAACTGTCAATTCATCCTTCGCAATACTAGTGATTTATTCGATGGCCGTGGCGCTAGTGGCATCGCTCGCCCATTGGACGATTTGCCGTAAGCAACTTCACTTTGCAGTTTTGCACCAATAGCATCGCAATACGATGACATCATTATTATCAAAAAAATTCAGACCACTTGTCAAAATAATTATGACCAATGTCATTTAGATTCTGACCATTTAATATAAATTCTGACCACTTTAATATAAATTCTGACCACTTAATATAAATTCTGACCATAAATTATTTATTCTGCCCTCTGTTATTCTGACCGATACATTATGACCATTTAATATATATTCTGACCAATGAAATATAAATTCTGACCAATGTATTAAAAATTCTGACCGATATTGAATTAAAATTCTGACCGTTTAAATACGAGCCTTTGAATTAACCGTTCGTTTGAAAGGCCTTCGAGTGGAAAACGAGACGACAGCAGGCAGCTGTATTAATCAATCAATACATGAATTATCATCGGATTCATCCGACACCGCTGAATCTGAAGATGATTTTGAAAAATATCTTGACGAACAAGAGAAAATAAAACGACCTCGTTTGAGTCCCAATGTAGTAGACGAAGGAGACTCTATTTCAAAATTTAGAAATGAATTTTACGACGCATTGAAAATAGTAGAAAAAATTGACCGATCGTGTAATTTAAATGTGAAAATGGCAATACAGCGGTTTCCAGAAATTATAAAAGATTCAGCATTGACCGTTACAGCATTGCCGCCAACCCAAGTATCAGTAGAGCGGTTATTTTCTGCTCTTAAAATACTTAAAACTGATTTAAGAGCTTCTACAAATGCAGATTTGATAGAAGCGATGTTATTTTTAAGAATAAATTCAAACCAATAAAGTTTAAACTTATATTTATTATGTTTTATTTATGCCTATAACATGTATAATATGAAAAATTAGGCTATTTTCCGGATTAACTAGTTGATCTGTAATTTAATACACATAAATAGAAAAGGTAGGAAAAAAACTTGACAAAATTAAACTTTTTTTTAGTCAAGTCATAGTCGGAGTCGGAGTCGTGTTTTTTTTCAACGACTCCACAGCCCTGATTATTAGGGTAATCCGTCACTGGCAGTGAAAGGAGCTTGTAACCATATTATATATGTCGCTTTTACCAAAAAACCAGGGCTGTGAATCGTGTAAAAAAAAGACGACTGACTTCGAGGAAATTTTTCGATAATTAGGAAAGTATTTAGTGATAATTTATATTTTTTTACTTACCATTTATTATTTTATTTTTTTATAACTGACCATTTCTTAAATATTTATTGACCGTTAATCGAATTAGATACTGAACAAATAATTAGTTGCAGAAAAAGAGGTTTATTTTTCGAAGACATTTTTTATTTACAGTAGTAACACATTTGATTACAAACCCCTCCTACTACATCTAATAACTCGTTAGAGTGGGAGTGTGATAGTGTGTGAAATTTTGACAGATGTCATGTACAGAGAGATATAAGGCCCTCCTTGTATAAAATCATTACTGTCACAAATCGATTAATCCAAACGAAACTTATTATCATATAATGTGAAATAGTAATTAAGAAAACAATTTGCATATCATGGAACGACCCTATTCGTTACGAATTCGAGTGATTGACGAGAATGACTCTAACTGACAACGAAAGCAGATGAAAAAAAAATCGATTCGTTAAGTCACTGCAGTATATTGTGAATTGGAAATGTTTGAAGATAAAAAAACCATTTGCCGTGTTTGTATGGGAAACAAAGCTAACACATCCTTATTTACTCCAGACTCTTCCGTTATCCTGGCTGACAAGATTATGGCTTGCACAAATGTTCAGGTCAGGATGGTTTTTTTAGTAGGGTTAATCTTTAACCTTTATTATTAACATTGCTATGTCTACCTTGGACGGTAATCAAAACTTTAATGTTTCATAACTCTCTTTTTCCACATTAAAGTGAAAAATATGTCGCTATTAACAATGCAGCTCTATAGGAAATGTAATTACTATTAGGAAAATGCAAAATTATCCTAATTATATGGAAATTAGAGAAACTCTTAAAGTTGAAACATTTTTTTTTTTTAATTTTAATTTTTTTTAAAAAAATATTTGACAATACAGCTTACGCCAATGCGTCAAATATTTTGAAGTTGAAAGATCATACGAGATATACTCGATGAGAATTTTTGAAAGTCACATGAGATTAACTTAAGGAGAATTGACTTCACAAACACCCACGTCTTAGATCTCAAATTAAAATTAATCCATTTTTTTTTTGCCATTGACCATACCGGGAATCGAACCCAGACCCACCTGATCGGTAAAGCAAGCTCTAACCAACTAGACCACAGTGGACGACAATGTTTGATGTTTGATGTACAACGTTAATAATCTACAGAACAGAAAAATAGCAGCAAAATATATGGATTTTAAACACCTACATTAAAATATATCGACACCAATGCTCCCTTCTAAGACAAGACAATTGAGTATTTGTTTTGGATTCCCTATATGCTGCGCGGCCGTGCGCAGCATATAGGGAATGTTGATCTACACTGTTTATATTTATTTATGTACACCTGATTCTCTTTTTGTACAGTGGACATGATCCATGCGAAAAAGCCGTGCAAAAAAACCATGTGAGTCATGTGACTCGTAACTTTTTCGAAATACAGCATTCAATTAATAAATGGATTTGTCTTCCCAGATGTAATGTCTATTTCCTTCTCGCTCATAAATACAACATAATTTAAACGGTTAGCCAATAACTACTATTCATAGTTTGATTGAGTGACTGTATAGCAACCAGTTCTTACGGCTCCATTTGCTCTAACATATATAGGGAGCAGACACGGTAAAAAAAATGGTATTGCAAGATTGTATTTTATTTCACAGGTACTCCTAAATGATGGATTTCCGTCTCGCATTTGCAGTGCGTGTATTGAAAAACTTGAGAATGCTTTTGAATTCAAAACTATCTGTGAATCGAGTGACTTTGAAATGAGGCAGCTCATTAGCATGAAAGATGAAGATTTTAGAGGTAAATTTTTTAAATTATCTTCTTCTCTCGAATCGTTTCCATTCCACGCAACAAGATTTCCAATCACCCATTAATTTTTCATCTTTGTCTCAAGACATGACAGTATCATTTAGTTCTGTCAAGTACACATATGGATGGTACACAGTGGTTGTCCAGGATGCAATATCTATAGATATAACGTCTCTCTGATGACTGCTGATGTAGCAAGACAATGCCTAGTCTGTTTCTTAATATCCGATTGCCTGTTACCGAACAGTCCGCATCAAGTTAAATGTCGTCTCAGCTATTTAATCTTTAACAAATAGTTCACTTTAAGGGTGTTCACTGTCAATACTTGGTGGAAAGGCATTATATTAATAAAAACACAATATTCCTTTGTACTTTATTCCACTTTATTTATAAATAAATAAATACAACAAACAGTCCTTAGATAATAATAGATTCTCTTCCCATTATTTTTTTTCAAATTTCAACACAAATAATTTTGATTGCTACGACACAGTGCAGTCTTAAACGTCTGCTTAATTGAGGTGCATGAAAAAAAGGCTTGATTTACTGGTAATATCTATCTACAAAAATGTGTTTTTACATAAAAAATAAATTACAAAGTGATGGTGAAAGGATGAAATAATGTTTGTATTATAAGTCACCCGTCTAGTTAAATTAATTAAAATAAAAAAATATAATTTCATTCTTTTCGTTTTGAAGATGGAAGCAGGTCTTCCCCGCATAACGTATTAAAAATAAAAATTGAAGATGATAACGATGACAATCATTTTGACAATGTTTTTGATATGGTATCGCACACAAACAATTTTAAGAATGAATCGTTAGCAATGAATACTGACATTCCATCGAAGCAGACTAAGAAATGCAAAAAGGAAGATAAATCTAATGCCAAGAAACAAAGTCTACTCGCCATACAGGTAAAAATATAGTAAATCTTGATTTAATAGTAAAATTGATTAAAAATTCTCATTTAAAGAACAAATCGATGGATGGAAATTGACTACTCATATCTCAGATTCTTGTTAGAGTTGGCAACTCTTAACCACCATTTTCACTACTTTATAGGGGAGGAAAAAAACTAAATAAGAATAAAAATATACAAATCAAAAAAACAATTGTGTTACAAAGTGAAACAATTATATTATTTATTAGAAAATGGTATTACATATAATAGAATTTATTGACCAAAATAGACTTTACTTTTTTTTTGTCCACTGTCTACGGAGTAATATTGAATTATTTCGAATATTTTTTTTCTTATTCTTCCTGAAAACCATTGAGCTGACTGAACTGAAATTATAGTACACAATTTTTATTGGTATAAATTACATCGAGAAAGTACTTATTTATTGATGCTTTTACTCCTGCAGTAGTTTTGAAAAATATAATGCTTATTAATTTTAAACACAGAATTAATAATAACACAAAAATAATCAATGTTCATTTTTTCTATAAATAATTTGACAAAAATTACTCTCGTGCTAAAATCATCTTGGAGTAAAGGGGTTAAATTGGACAAAAGCTTCATAAAAAAAATAAGTTGATGGACAGTGAATTTCCTTGAAATTATCTCTGCAGTAAAAATAATCTATTCTGTTGTTATCCATTAATTATTTCACTTATTTCAATTATTTATTAACCCCCAAGGACGAGCTTGACCATATGGTCACTGTAAGCACCGTTGCTATTGATTCCACTATTCATCCTTTTTCTACCTGAATATCGTTGCTTTCACTCATATTTGGTTAAGAAGGGTACAGACTTCAGTTAGTCATCAGCCGTGGGGACAGAAACGGCCACCAAAAGGACATGCGATTTTTTAAATTTCCTTTTTTTTTAATGAAATTTTTGAAACTGTTAGTTATTTTTTTTATCAAAACATCAAAATATTTACAGTTCTTTTGCTAATATATTTGTATGGAAATTATGTTGATCTAAAGAGGTCAAATTGTAAATATTTTAAAAAATTTCGCATTTAGCTATATTTCAACCCCGAATCTTTGCATGCTCATACGGTCACGCTCATCCTTACTACTGTTCGTACACAATATTTCACGGTAATAAAAGGATAAGCATGATCATATAGTCATGCGGAGTTTCTATACAACGACTTTGCGTTTTTTTTTTTTTAATTTTTGTTAGTAATAAAAGTTATCCGTGATTTCAATATGGCTTAAAAATATATTTTTTATCGAAAAAAAGGTCTCGTCTCTGGAGGGTTAAGCTATCTGCCTTTTTGATTTTGGGTTTGTTCAATTATAAAATTATTATTTACGTAGAAAACCCTGAAATCAATTACACGGGGGAAAAATATTTTGTAGAGACTACTGCTCCATTTTTAAGTTTACATTTATGAAAAATATTTTGTTAACTTAGCTAATTTTGAAATTATTTACAGGACAAAAAAATACTTACAAAACAAAGTATTGAATCAAAATTAAATACTAGTTTGCAGCAGCTACTCGCAGAACAAGAACAAAAAGTGAAAATAGTACAAAAAGGTACAGCTCTTCGTCTTCAAAAGTTACATTCAAATTAAATTTTACATATCCATAAAATAGCTATCTATTATATCAAAAAGTGCTATAAATAATGTCAGTACGAAATTCTTGCAAGTTGAAGAATTACTGTATTCAGTTAGAGATAAATTTAACAATCTCAATGGAAGTAATTAATTTTATCTAAATATCCATTAACTTTGATATATTATGGATTGATAAGCGATAACATTTTTAGGGCCTTTTAAATGTGACGATTGTGGACGAGTGTGTCCCACGTTATCCAGCTACAAATTGCACATGAGAGTTCATACGGGGGAGAAGCCGTTCAAATGTGAACACTGCTCGTCCACTTTTGCGCTCAACAGCACTCTTCAAGTCCACACGAGGATGCACACCGGAGAAAAACCATACACTTGTCACGAATGTGGAAACAGTGAGTCACTTTGATATATATTGCTGATGACATTATTGTCAACGTCAACAGATTAAATAACCTTATTTATTTCGGTGAGCATAGTGGCACAGCCCCGTTATGTCCAGCTTACAGCTTCTCGAGATTATTCATTTGTGCTAGATTCAATTAACGTAGCTTTAGCTTCATTTTGACATTCGTACTGTGCTCGTGTCTGCAATATTCTTAGCGCCTGCTATCTCTATCTCTTGTTGCTTCAAATAATCATTTTGACATCGTCTTTCGATCTAATTACACCCGTCTTCCAGCGGTAATAGCTACGTACAATGTATCATTTAAAAATAACTCAACTTAAAAATTGTTACTAAAAGAAAACAATAATTTCAGAATATTCATTAAGACGTTACACTCGAACACTGTTGCTTAGTTTATTGCTTTCATGGTTCATTTGAAAGATATTTTTATATTTAACTGATCTACGAACAAACCATGCTTTAATTGGTTTTAGGGTTGCCAAAGTTAATCTATGAAAAAATGAGCAAAAAATAGGTGAGTAGTAAGATGAGAAGTGCCACACGAGCACGGTTACTTAGAAAATGATTTTATTGTACACAGCCAATACAAAACTGAAGTCAGTTCAAACTTGAAGATCACAAGATCTGATTGGACTTGAAGATGGCTAGGAGGACGCCGCAGTTGCAATTGGTTGGTTAGATTGTCACAAAAAGAATTCCGAGGCTGTATATCCTCATAATAATTTATTATTTGTGTGTGATAAAATCCCGATAGGAAGCAGTGGTAGCTGGCGTTCCACGACGGCTGAAGAGCTGCAGCCCCTTCTCTAAATTCAATTTAAATAGATAATCAAATAAAACACACTTTTATAATTGTATTTTTTCAATACAAATACTGATTATTTTTGCATTTATTAATCCGCATATGTGAAAGATATAAATTTCACTATATAAGAAATTATAAACATTTAATATTATGGAATATAATCTGACTGAGTATTTTTCAACACATTGGTATGGGGTTCCGTTGTTTGTTTGGGGTGTTGATATATCGCAATATCAAAAAATGTGATATGAAAATAATGTCATTTACCGTGTTGATGTTGTGTAAAATTTACAGGACAATATTTTGTGAGCGGTTTGAATCTAATCTATGCAATCGTAATATTTTACAGGTTTTCGACATAAATCACACCTGACAAATCATAGCCGAACTCACTCTGGCATCAAACCATTCCAATGTCCGCATTGTCCAAAGAGTTTTTCTCAGAAAGCAAAAGTCACTAATCATATTCGGACTCATACAGATGAAAGACCGTTTGTCTGCAGCTATTGTGGTTGGTAATCGATTTTTTTCAATGCACGTTATTGAAGTATTGACGGTTGGGCGGTATCAGCAAATACGGCACTATTTTCAAACTTTTTATTCTGGGCTCAAATCCAACTCGAGCACTTTGCATGTTTTGAGTTCCTCATTAGAACAGAACATGACAGATCATCAGGAAGGTTGACAGCTTAAGACACCTCGCAGTAACTATCTCAGAAGATGAAAGCACAAAAAAATAGTTCGCTATCCGCTTATAAATAGGTACATTTAATTAAATGCAGATCATCTTGTGCACGCAATACCAAATGTCATTTGTTTAATGTTTGCATTTTACCAGTGCTGTTTTACAGTAGGAAATCATGACACTTGAACTCAAATTAACTGTATACCGAGCTTCGGGAATAGATTCATTCTTCAAATATTGTGATGGTTTAATTTCTTGTGACTTGGTGAGACGTTAGAACTGGCTGGGTCACATGTTACCAATGCCTCATGAGGGCCTTAAGCCTGCCTGTTACTATCCATAAGATATTCTTGGGCATATCATCAGAGGAAGTTAAGTAATTGGTGGGTGAATCTTGGAGTCGCTACGTGATCCCTCCATATATACATGGCCCAAGAATTTGAATAATATTGTTGTGTTAGTTATTCTTTCAGTGTGTCAATTTTGCTTATTTGTGTTTTTGTGCATACAAAGGCAGTTTTAGACAAACATTTATTTGGTAAAAAAACATGTTTTTCAAATTGTCCTCTTTGACAATTACACATTTCAACAGATTCGTAGGCACTGAGGGACAACTCTGAGGAATTTTTGCGGATGATCTCACTCGTTGAAAACTTAAATTCTACTCGGCTGTCACTTTTAAATTGCGGTTATTCGTTTTAAATTTACATTAATAACTTAATTTGATTCTTTTTTATTTTAGAGAAAGCTTTCTCATGTAAGGATTATTTGACGAACCACAACAGAACTCATACCAAGAAACAACCTTATAAGTGCAAAATATGTGGAAAGGTAATTTTTTTTTCACTAATGAGGGTAGAGAACTTTGATTTTCCCACTTTCAGCATTTATGTTCATGTAGAAATATAACACAATTTATTTGTGTGCGGGGTAAATATATAAACAACTCAAAATGATTCACGTTTCCAAATAGTATGCGCCGTGCCGTGGCTTCTTTTTTATTACTTACCGTAAAAGTAATTGAATACATTGAATTATCCAACACTTTTCCAGCATTTCCTGTGTGAATATCTGAACAAAAAATCAGAAATTATGTATTTTGACTTATCAATATATTCAAGCCATGCACAGATCTAACGAAAATTGATTGCACAGTAGGAAGAATTTAGAAATGTCTCAGGCACTCATACTTTTGGAAATTAATTTGTTGACTAATCGAAAAGATAAATGACAATAATCATTGCAAATGTTTACACAAAACTACTAATTATATATGTTATATAAAAAAAGATTTAAACCAGTTTTCTATTCTAACATTATACTTTTATCCTTATTCTCTTTAAAAAATAATGAGGGGTTGAGCAGATAACCAAAACGATATCTTAGTATGTACTGATATAGCAACTATACACAGTGCTGGCTTCACATAACCTCAATATCGAAGTCTCATCTTGACAAGAAATCATATCATGTCCTTGCCAATTTTATTTTGTCGCAATAATAAGAATAGTTTGCGATGTAATTTGTTTTTCATTATAGTTCCTGTACCATTGGTTCAATTGAAACCGGTATGTCTGTCTACCTAGACTTAAGAGCTGCTTTTCCATTATCTATTAGTCTTTTGATGTAATTTGGTTGAGGATCGATTTTTCCCGATAGAGTAACATTAATTGCTTTATAGGAGAAAAGAATGATTAATATTATATTATTATTTTAGTAAACATTGTTCTGTTCTATTTACAGGGTTTTTCGAATAACAGTAATATCAGAGTGCATATGCGAGTGCATACGGGCGAAAAACCTTATGAATGTGACATCTGTCAAAAAAGGTAAGAAAAATTATATTTGGAACACAGTAAAACTTTAATATAACAAACAAATATAGTATGGGAGTATCCGTTAACATATGGGGATTTTTTTTCACAATTTTAATGCAGGCAATACTCATTCACATCATAAAAGGAATCATTTACGATGCTCTCTTCTGAAACAATGTTGAATAAATATAGATTTTTGGTATTTAGCGATGGGAAGTCATGAAGCTTTATAGACATGCGAGTAGAAAAAAATAATAATTTGTTTGTTTTTAAGGTTCTCACAATTGGATAATATGACCATTCACAAGAACCGTCACTTAGGGTTGAAGCCACACATCTGTGAATGCTGCGACAAGAGCTTCTACTGGTAAAAAATTTGATTATTACTATCTTTTTTCACTTGGTATAAAAATATTTTGTTCCTGCTCATGTGTTTAAAGTTTATCTATCTCCGCCAAAAACTCTCTCTCTTCAAAACACTCTTTTTTTAAATAATAACTTTCTACCATGTATTGAGAATAAATACCTGATTGGAAGTCACATTCATGGTGAAATTTAAAAACTTCAGAGTTGAAAATGAAGGCATCTAAAATAGTAGGACCCGTAGTAAATGCTGTTTCTGATATGGTCTTGTTTTTCTTGTGTGTAATCAATCGATAATATAAAATGGCCTTAGCAATTTTTATTTCTATTTTATAGCAAATCACACCTTACTCGTCACAAAAAGTTGCATCTGAAAACATTGCCAGAGCAGGAGAAGTGTGAGGTTTGCTGCAAATGGGTGTCCGACATTGACAATCATGTTGCTGATCATCAAAGTAAGGATCACATTTTAATTAGTTCAGTTTGATTAACCCTTCGGACGAGATCTTTTTATTTAACCATTTTAGTAGACCCAATAGCTATCTATCAGCTTGATACTAGAAAATTTCCTCATATAGCTGATTGGCGCAAATACAATTAATTTGTGATGTTTATTATATATAATTGATTTTATGATTCATTGAATTTGCACCAACGATTTGGCTTTCTGAGTTTTGGGCACAGGCTCTGTGTGCCAATAGATCTTTACTCTAGGTCTCAAGTAGTCAATCATCCACCATTTCAATTAAAAATCATACAATGGAAAACCGTCACAAATTCTGTAATTGATATGTTTTGATGTACATATTTAGATTTCTTTCCGTATTTGCAACCAATATTGATTCACAATGGCTTGATCGAGTTTTCTTTTTATTTTTTTTCATAACTGTCACATATGTCACTTTTAATTTAACATTATTTTTATTTATCATTGTTCCTTATTATTATTTATTTTTTATTTTCAGCTGAAAAAAAATTCTCATGCAATTTATGCGAAAAAAAATTCAATTGGCGGAACGGTCTCTCCAGACATTTAAGTAAGGTCCATACAAATGTTCCTTCACAAGAAAATGCAGCCGTTCCAAATCTTGCGGATAAGCCGATTAATAAAAATTCAAACATTTCAAAATGTTTGGAACTGTCAAATAAAGACAGTAAGAAATCGACCAATAAAAAGATTATTAATACTATTTTAAAGAATAATGAAGTTTCTAAAGATGCATAATACGCTTATCATTTATTTACATTACAAATGACAAGCGGATTATTGAACTTCAATGAAAATATAATGCATATTTGAAGAAAATGATTATGTGATTACATCATGCTATAAAAAAATTATGATAATATATTTATTTTATTCCTTTGAATTTTGTTTGATTTTTGCTTGCATCATCATTCCCTATTCTTTTTTTTTTTTTACAAATAAAACTTTTTGGCTTTAGATAATGTAATATTTATTGAGATGTATAAAGTGAGAAATAGTATTGTTATGAATGGAAAAACAAACCATTTTTTTTTTATTGAATATAATTTGTAAAGTAGAAGTAAGATAGTTTAGTATAATTTGTTAATGATTTTATGCACATTCAGATGTTACATAGAAAGAATACTTTAGAAGGGCGTGTAGAAGAGTGGTCTGTGTTGTTCAATTCTGTTGCGATGTTGCCAGATTTGAATGGCAGTATAAATATTTTCATAAATTGAATTTTCAATCGATTTGTGTTCGAAGGCATGTTTGTATGTATTGTCTAATATTTCTTCTCACCACCCATCCGATCTTCAAAACGGATCAGGAGTATAAAGATTCCTGTCTTAGCCTTAAAAAGGAGAGTTTGAGTAACTTAATAACAAGTGGTTTTCGTAGAACAACTTCTGTTATGACAACATCATAAGAAGTCCATATGCTTCACATTAGGAGTGTATATGTTTAAAAAGGTAAACATACAAACATCGCCGTACTGCCCATGGTATTGGCTTTATTGGAAAGATAATTTTATATCATTCGTGTTTAAATATGATCTCGGGAACGAAAATATTAGTAATCGTCCATCTATAGCACTCTCTATTGACTGTAACATTCTGGCTAGTATCATTTTTGAAGAAATATGGACCAATGATTCCACCAGAAAATAACGCACATTTCACATAATAGAGAAGTGGAAACATTGACCTTAAAATTCATGTACTGACCGCAGTGTATTTTACTGAAAAGTTTTTATATAGGAAATAAAACGGACTTCGGAAATCATTTTACATTGCTGACTTATTTTTATTGATATAAAAGTTACAAACTCTTGAAACTAAACGAAAACACGATCTTTCCACGACGATTGGTAAAGCATGGATAATATATAGGTAAGTGTAAACGAGTGTCAACCTCTACTCTTGCTTCCTACTGATATATTTTGAGGCTAAGTGTCACCGTTGTAGCTATACTTTTTTTTATTTGATAAACATGATCAATTTTTTACGAAGCCTTTAACTTAGTGGTCGACGTTAGCTATGATTGCAGTCCAAATATAGAAAATTTCATTTATTGATTTTTCGATTCTTCCCATTCCCAATTGATCTTAAAAGCAGCGGGAGTGATTAGCTAACCACTAGTCCTGCCGTAGCTATATGCTATATGATAACTCCGTTGTTAAAAAACAGAAGTTCAGCAACTGAGTAGCAAGTAGCCTTATTGAAATGCATAAATGTTTCACACTATGAGCTGACATAGCCTAAAAAATAGATAGTGATGATAATGATAAAAATGATTTCATTTTAAAACCCATTAGTCAGATATGGAAAGAAAATCAGTCAACTTAAGATGGAGAAATTTTACCCTATTTATTTATAATATAATACCTGCGAGAGTAAGCTTTTATGCGTAATTGTTAAAACAGATAAGACTATAATATTGAAAATAATAATTCTATGTAGGTAGTTAAAAAAACATTAAATAATTTGTTATTGTGTACCTTAATGATTCAAATAATTTTTGGTACATAATTGTTTTCTAATGGTTTCTGCAAGGAAACTGTCTGATCAGCAATCAATGATCTGAGTCTGAGCTGTTTACTTACTAAGTACAGAAACGGCCGTGAGTGCAAAGGGTTAATGTCATATAGATAACGTCATTTAATATTATTATATATGAGTTAATCTTTCATATATAACTGATATGAAACAAATAAAATAAAAACACTAGTTTTTTCAGTTTTTAAAAGACTATGAAATAAGACAACTTTGCTATCTAAAGCGACATCTGTAATAAATAAAAAATATATAAAAGCATATTTAAGAGCATTCGTGTAATTGATAAAATCTGGCTTAACCCTTCCCTTACTATGCAAAAAAAGCACAAGCTCCTGAGCTGTGTATCCATTACACATCAGGCAAACGGGAGTGAATCATGACAATTATATAACAGTACTACATATAATTGTCATGATTCACTCCCGTTTGCCTGATGTGTAACGGTTACACAGCTCAGGAGCTTGTGCTTTTTTTGCATAGTAAGGGAAGGGTTAATAAGATTTTCAAAACATCCCTGTTGAGTTAAGCATTCCTTGTTATTATATTATAATAAAATTTATCTGCACAAAACGTACAGAAGCCTGTGGCAGTCGATCAACCTCACTTTTTTCAGAGTGAGTAGTAAGGAAAGAAGGATAAGGCTAGAACAGGACTAGTGGTTAACTAATCGCTCACCCAGTCTCACCTACGTGATCAGTAGAGCAAGCTCTAACCAACTGGGCCACAGCAGGCGACATGCTTAAGCAGTGATATCCTATTTTTTTAAAAATAATAAATCACATCTCAACCAAAACACACTATCTATTTTTTTAAATTTTGTTAAACATTAACGAAATCAAATACATTGATGTTAACATTCACTTTTTTTTTATCTTTTATTGGACATTTATAGGTAATTACATGTTGAAATAGTCACCGCTTAAGCTGGCCACTAGCTCCCAGTTATTTTTTTACAGATAAATTTTATTATAATATGATGATAAGGAATGCTTAAGTCAACTGGGATGCTTTGAACATCTTACAATAAAAAAAAGAAATTTGCATTTTTGTGTTATTTGTTTTTTCATCTAATTATTTATGAGAATGAGATGATAACCTCCCAGAAAACAACCCACGATTGTGACCCTAGTGCATAAACTCCCTAGTGCTATACTGCTATATTATTATTCCCATAAAAATGTGTGAGAAAAACAATAAATAATAACAAAAGACCGCTTTATTTTCATAATTCATTCATCATTTATGACGGAAGACTCAATTTATTCAAAAGTCACTGTGATATATTTTTTTACGCTTTATTATATTGTTGTTTGTGTTACGCCGAATCGGTGAAATTGCCTATGTCGCGCAGTCGGCAGAAATTTTGCTGAATGCGTGAATTCGGCAAGCCCGTTGCCTATTTCACGCATTCGGTAAAATTTCTGCCGACTGGGTGAATGCGTGAACATAAAATCTTTTGCCTATTTCATGCATTCAGCAAGGTAGATGAATAAACCGCCACTGCTTCTGTGTCAAAATATTTTTTTTAGCTGTCATGTTGACAGTTAAAGAATTTATACACTGACAATAGACAATAATTATACACCCTGGCGAATTCACTCAGTCGGCAGAAATTTTACCGAATGCGTGCAATAGGCAACGGGCTTGCCGAATTCACGCATTCAGCAAAATTTCTGCCGACTGCGTGAAATAGGCGATTTTTCTTTAGTATTTTATTGAAAAATCAGGGCTGAAACAATTAAATTATTAATAATATAAAATTAAATTATCTAGTTTAATAACAAAGCTATCTAGCTTTGTTATTTCACTTGTGTTACAAAATGAGACACGTGTATCGCCCCTTTGAGAAGTATCAAACTGAAAAAACGTAAAGTTTACGAATAAACTTAAAATTTAATTAAGTTAATATTATACATAAACGATATATTTTCTTCTTATATTTAAGTTCCTAATTAATATTTATTTCAATTTAACATGGGATTTTGGGACACGTTTATGTTATATGAAAAACGGGACATCCAAATTGTATTGCGCCTGAGGCCTCCCAAGCGCTTAATTCGTCGCTGGCCGACAGGTCAACGCTTCCGATTAAAAGCCTATTAGCGATACTTGATAAAGATGAGATATATACCCAGCGGTGGGCTGCCAATATCTTAACAAGGGGCTCGGTAAATCTTATCCATTTATTTGTATCCGTTTTCGCTCCCAATGTGGAGCATATGGCCTCCTAATAAAGGTATCTCAACAATTTTTTTTTCTACGAGAACTGTTTGTTACTTAGTCGCTCAATCTTTCTTTTCCAAAGAGAGTAGTAGGGATAGAATGATAAGGGTAAGACAGGACCAGTGATTATCTCAAATCCACGAGCTCCGGCACGGAAGCCCACAACGCTGAATGAAAAAATGAAGGGTCTACTAAGTCTTGTTTCATAATAAAAATTTAACCATCTACAGAAATTGCAGTTAAGTGCTGATTTGATCTAATACGAATGCTTTTCTTATCTACACAAGGGGCTCGCTGGCCGCGCTGAAATTTAACAAGGGGTTCGAGCGAGCCCCCTCCAGCCCACCCCTGTATATACCCGATCCTTTTTTTGCACGGTAGACACGTGTTAAAGTTTAGCACGCAACAACCGCATACATACAAAGAAAAGGATGTACATATAAAAATATTTTAAATTTCTTAAAATCACCTTATTGTCGAACTCAAAAATAAATCAAATTTATGTATTATTTATACGTACGAATATTTTTGTGAGATACATTAAGATATATTTAATCTATATATATAAAAGAAAGTGGGGTTTGTTACACCACGTATATCTCGAGAATAACAGCTCGGATTTTAATGATCTTTGTTTTATTAAATTCGTATCCGCCTAGAATAGCAGAATAAGCATTAAAACATCGGAAAAATATCACGGCAAAGAAATTATGAAGACAATTAATATTCTCATACAGTTTTCAAATGGCGAACACCTTGAAATAATGAAAATGTCGTTTGTATGCAGATTTCATCCGCTAGGTGGCAATTTTTCCAAAATTCATTTGTTTCTGCTTCTTTTGCATACGATTGACTTCTAAATAATTTTAAATTTAGAGTATGGATTAGAATAAAACAAATCGATGATATAAAATGAAAACGAAATAAAATCGGATAATATTGAAATAAGGTTATGTTTATAATTAGGTGTGATAATTTTTTTGACAACAATATTACGCTGTTTGCACGAACGTTGCTCTACTTTGAGATGCCACGTTATTACACTTGGAAAGCTACATCGAAGAAATTTTAACGTCGAAAGCAAGGCGATGCGGTTCCTGCTCATCCGAATGATTACTGATGCTCTTGGTCGCATTTACACAGTTCATCCGAAAAATGACGTATGCTTCTACTTGCATGTCAACAGCTCAATTTGCTTGAAAATGATACTCATTACAATCGCTGAAGAAATTGTTTCTGAATCTCCAAGTCAGATACGCACATTATTTTCTATCATTATTTTGACATGGTTCCCATCGAATCCCCGTGAAGTGTGGAACAAGTACAAGGATGACATGTCCGAATACATTTTGCATCGAATTCGTGTCAGTTTGGGGAATCCCGATCTCGAGGTGAATGAAGAGATACATAACCAGGCTTTGCTTTAGATCGAAGACATGTGTTACCTCATGTGCGGCAGTTTGGTAGTCAAGTTAGGAATGCCAACGCCAGATCGTGGAATGAACGACGCTTTCAATCGAGAATTGGAACGTGAACGTGAATATGATCGAGATGCATTGAACCAATCAGTTTGAACGAATGTACCACTGTTGAACCCTCAACAGAAGGAAATTAGCGATACGTTAATGAAGGTAATTGATGATGGAAATGGTGGCTTATTTTTCCTCGATGCACCCGGTGGAGCTGGGAAGACATTCTTCATGTCATTGATTATGGCCACTGTTCATGCGAGATAAAAAAAATGCTGTAGCAGTTTCTTCTTCTGGAATAGCAGCCACGTAGATAGATCAACCGCTGCCGATGAAATAAACGCTTGCCTCAAATAATTGACAAACATGCGAGTTGCATTGCTAAACGATCCATCTGCCGAAGATCGCTCCAAGCAATTGCTGACTATCTATTTATCCATTGTTCAAAATTAAAATTACAGTACATGACATAACAGCTGACGCCAATTCGCCATGTACTTGAAAAATATAATAAGACAAAATATAAAATAAAACTACATAATATATCAGAATCAAAATCAACATAAAAAATCAAGAAATAAAATAGTGAAATTTTACAAACAGTTCACAAATACTATTACTAAAAATGTCCACTTCTCTAGGCAATGCGTTGATCAATCTAACGGCCCTTGGAACTGGTGATTTAAACCTCTTAAGCGAGGTATAAGTTTTTAGAAATAAAAGTTTTTGCTCATAGTTACTCCCACGTAAGAATAAATTGGGAGCATGTAAATTAATAGTCATGAGAATTTGAGGATTATCAACTCGGCCCCGAAGGAGAAGAGAAAAATGATTTAAGCTTGAAAACGATCTTCGACTATCGTCGGTAACGACCGTGTTCCTGTTGACAAATCGAACAGATTGATTTCGTTTCCGCCGAATTTTAACAATTTCTTCTCAACGAAGGACGGCTTCATCAAAAAAATGTTCCCAAACGTCTAATCACAAAAATCACAATTGGTTGATTGAATGAGTAATTCTTGCGGCGAAGAACAAAGATGTGGATCATTTAAACTTCACAATTCAAAATCAAATCGTTGGTCCACTACATTCCTTCAAATCTAGCGAACTTTCGCAAGGTGCGCGAAACATTCTTGCGCAGACTGTACATATAACATATTCTTTCAACCAAAAATAATTAAATTTGAATCGTTCAAACTATGTAAATTCTCACAAATTTTGTCACTAACGACCCGGGTTTCGCCTTTCGGCATCTTCAGGCATTCAAGTGCACGAATGAACTTGAACTGGCGAAACCCGGGTCGTTAGTGACAAAATTTGTGAGAATGTACATAGTTTGAACGATTCAAATTTAATATTGAAATTCCACCAAGCACCTTCAGTCGAAATCTTAAATTAAATTACAAAAAATAATTATTTCTGCTTCTCTATGATAGTGTCATCAGAAAAAGTTTGTAGTATCGACCAAACTATTTATTTTTTCGTTTATTAGAGATTCGCGCCGCAGCACACCCAGCATCGCCTCGCGGCACACCGCTTGCGGAGCACTGCTTTAAACGACTGAAAAACTGACATGCAATATTGCGAAACACTCACCAATGACCAAAGTTTTGGTAGCAAGTAAAATCATCACCTGGGATGAATGGACAATGGCGCACAAATGCGCATTGGAAGCACTCAATCAAAGTATGATATATCTGTGCAATGACTCAAGATGTTTTATAGGCGCAATGATTCTACTATCTGGCGATTTCCACCAAACACTACCAGTCATTCCAAGATTTACCGCTTCCGATGAAATAAACGCTTACCTCAAATCACGACTCTGGCGCTATGTAAAGAATCTTCAGCTGACGACAAACATGCGAGTTGCATTGCTAAACGATCTATCTGCCGAAGCAATTGCTGACTATCGGTAACGGGGGTGTTCCTGTCGACGGATGGAACGGATTGATTTTGTTTCCGCCGAATTTTTGCAATTTCACTTCATTCAACAAAATGTTCCCGAACATCTAATCACAAAAATCACAATTGGTTGAATGAACGAGCAATTCTTGCGGCAAAGAACAAAGATGTGGATCATTTAAACTTCACAATTCAAAATCAAATCGTTGGTCCACTGCATTCCTTTAAATCTATCGACCGTGTAACAAACGAAGACGAAGCAACCAACTATCCAACTTAATTTTTAAACTTATTGGATCTGCCTGGCTTGCCACCGCGCAATTTACAACTGAAGGTTGACTCGGTAGTCATCATGCTTCAAGTTATCAATTTAACAGAACATTTATTCACTTTTAAGGTGTTCACTGTCAATACTTGGTGGAATGGCAATATAATAAAAATAATAAAACATTTTTAGTACTTTTTCCACATAAAATTTATTTGATCAGGACCGGTATCGCTCATCACGAGCATTATTAACTGATGATAATGCTCAGATGATAATAACTCAGTTGATAATGCTCGCGATGAGCGAAACCGGTCCTGATCAAATTTTTTTATTTAGTGGGAAAAGTACTAAAAATGTTTTATTATTTTTATTACAACATTTATTGATTCTGAGGCGGTACGAAGTTCGTCGGGTCAGCTAGTTTAATAATAAATTTAAATGATTTTTGATTTAATTTATTCGACGGCAAACGTTCACTTGTTTGTTACAGTTTTTCGCTAGAGAAAAAATCGCCCTCATTGCTAGATATGTAGTGAAAAAACATCTTCGGGAGTATCTTAAATAATATTAATGTGCTGAATTTCGTTGTTGTCAAATTAAATGATCAGCATAAAATAATAATCGACACATTTTCTTGGACCGTGCTATTTTAAAACTACGCAAAAAGAAGAATCACCAAGATCTTAGTGGATCATAGTGGAATACTATTATCATTCTGTCTAGTTTTTAATTCGTTTTAATAGTTTGACAAAATTAACTTTTAAATTGTCTTTTCATTAATCGATTAAAATATATTTGAAGCACATATTAATTTTTCTCTGTCTTGACTGTCATGATAGTGCCGTGTCTCAAAAGATGATAACGATTATTATATATAGTCAGGATTTTTATAAAATAAATGTATAAGAGCTCAAGTAACGTAACTGAGAATACTCAATAAAGTGTTTTCACATGCAAATGTTAAATGAGCACGCCAAATAACTCAAAATCTCCCATAAAAACTGTTTTTGTAGTAAAGCTTACCTAAAAAATGTAAATACTTTTGATTTTTTCCCATCTTAGAGATAATCCACTGCATAATATCTAAATCGAAAAAAACAAAACACTTTTAAGGGAAACGATTTCTAAGTATCGTCAGCGAGTTTTTACTACGTAAGATACAGCGACGAAATATAATGAAACATTCACGGTTATTTATAGGTCCTGTATCTTACAATTCAATGTACTTACCGGTTATATCAATTTATTGTTAGTCGTTGCCAACCCTAATTGCACTACATCTGTATCTTGAATAACCGATAAAATATACACGCTTAAGTTAAAACACAGATAAACTTAAACCTACCTTCGTATGTATCAAAAATTAATGCAACGATCTAAGTATGCTTACCAAGTCAGTCCTTATTTACCTTCGTGCAAGGAATGCCGCTAGGTATAAAATATTGTATCAATTCAGTATACAAAGTCATTTATAAAATCGCGGCAAAGCTATCGAAACAGCGGATTTAAATGTCAGTGGATGTGTTTTAAAATCTTGATCGTCAGTTAAAAATAAGAGTAAAAATTGTAATTTAAAATTTTATTATTGTTGTGCTTAAATTTTTTAATATAAGCATAATATGTTTAAAAATAATTAATAAATTATTAGAGCCTTTTAAAACGTAAGTGTGTAAGTATTTTTTATTTAACTTTATGATGGAATATGTGTGGGAAATACACGAATATAATAAAAGTATTTTTTGGAGGAAACTAAATAGATATAAAAAAAACAATAAGATACATGGTTTATTAAAAACAATACTTTTCTTTTGGTGTTTATCGTCAATACATATTATATCAAACTATTAGTAACCTGTCCATAATCACGTGTTAAGTAAATATGAAAGAAAGCAATATAATATCAAACATCGACGTTTTTAAGCATTGTTAGACAGTAGACAAAAAAAATCTACGTAGGTCTCTTTTATTATGAACCCGAAATCTATGTATTTAACTAAAAAAAATGAAGAGGCAAAAATGTATGTAGACTAGTGTTCTATTGATTTAACAAATGGCTCGCCGACCCAACAAAACGTTAACAAGGAGCTCGCGCGTAGCTCTCCCCAGCCGCCCTTCAGCATACCCCATACATGAATTTGATTTAATAATAAACAGCCTTTTTTTATTTGTTCTGTTATGTAAGAAAACATATGACGAAACTATTATAATTATTTTTAAGGTAAAGTCATGTTTTACCTAATTTGAAATTTGAATTGAAACTAGTAAAGTAATCCCGATAGTTTATTGATATATTTACAGTCGAAGAATATTTTTTTGAGATGTCATTTCACTACAAATTTACCGTATGTAAACAATTGTTGATCGATTTATTTTTTATCTACGATATCCGTTCTCTAATATTAAAATCTTGCAGCTCTAACAATTTTCATTTTTTAAATTTATTTAACCACTTGGCTAAACAGTTTTTGATATTGGCGGCTCGTAGAACTATCTTGTAATCTCGCAGTCAGACTTTCCACTCACAAGCTTTCCTGCGGGAAAAACGAATTATTTCACGTCATCGTTAAACGATATAAATGTTTCATGCAAGCTTTATTGTCATTCTTAATAGCTAATACTCTCATTGTAAGATACAGACAGGTCATGAAGTTCGTAATATGTTAATGCGGAAGTTTTTTGGTAAGGAAATTGTCATTTAATCATAGATACATGAATACGTTAAGACAAAAACATGTTTACTGACACTTCTGTCGAAAATGCATGTATAAATAGCATGTATCGGACGTACTTTTGTATAGTCTTTCCAGTGAACCAACTCTTATTGCTTTAAAGTGGCCACAGCGTATGAAACTTTTCAGTGTTGAAAATTTTATCTGCAGTCTTATAATATGTAAAGACAAAAAACCATAAATATCGGTACGAATATGTTCAATGTGTAGTTAACACGTTCTTACCTTACTTATGTATGATGAAACCTCAGGGCGCAAACATATCAAACAAAAAAGCAAGGAAGTAAAAAAACATTTTATCTGGATTATTTTTTAAATTGACAAACAACCCACGGTTAACTTCGTTTACATAAGGTAACATCTTTTGGACATTATTCTGCTTGGCGGCGTAGATGAGGTATTGTTGCTTCTTCCTTCTGTCTCAAGCATTGTTGCCAAAATCAATAGCCTACTTCTCACTGTTAAAATGTTTATTTCTTTCTGTAGCAAACGCACTTTCATTCGGGATTCCTCTTTCGGAAAAGAATGAAATTTATTGTTGGTTACTCTCATGTGTTATAAGACACATAATTTATATGGCTCCTGAGCCTTGGATTCCTGGATAAAGTGACGTCAATAAAATATTATAATTGAATAAATAAAAACAAAGTTTAAGCAGGTACTTGTGAACTTGCACCGGCTTAGTGATATTTCTCACACTTATCTACCTTTTTATTATACAGTCGTCTAACGTCAGTGGTGCCTAGGCTTTTTGAAAGAAAGGCCAATTTATCCATTTCCATATCGGGTCACATGGCGCAGCGGTTAGCGTTATGGGCTTCCGTGCCAGATCTCACGGATTCGAGTCCCAATACAAACAGCACTTTTTCAATCGATTTATCGATTTCTGTTCGAAGGTATGGGTGTTTATGATGTCTAAAAATTATCTTTATGGAAATGTGGATGGGTGACTCCCAAAGCATAAATTAATTCAGCAATGGTGAGACGTCTGTCCTATTTTGAATATTATTTACTTATTTTTCATTTCTGTTGAATGTGAATATTATTTACAAACTTTTAATTTGTTACAAAATCTGTGGAATAACTGAGTTATCAATTTTATTTTATATTAAAAAATAACTTCTACGAAGTTACTGAAAAGAAAATAGTTAATTATAGTTTTGTTTTGTTTCTTTTACGGTTTATTACACAGAACAATAGAAAGATTTTTTATCGAATTATCCCACTGGTGATTTGAAGTTGCTGATGTGAGATTTTGATTTTAAATGAGACATTAGTTTTTTTAATATCTCAGTGTTTCATTATGTACATTTAGTTTTTAGATATCGACTATCATTCTTATTTCAGAATCGACGTTTTAACTTTATCTCACTGTTGCTTTTAGGTAGTGATTTGTACTTTTCTGGGTTATATATATATATATACCCATAGAAAACGGAAAAAAACGTTAGTAATACGGTAAACAAACATTTGGGCAACCCTTTGCTTACATACTCGTAATATGTACCGAACTTATTGTGTAAGAGATCATTCATCTTTTGCAAACTTACTTATTTTGATTAGCAGGTTAAATGTCAGAAATATACATTATAAATCAACGACATAATAACTTGTATAAACTGCTTCATTTTGATTTAATGCTAATGAACTCGATTTATAAGAATATATATAGCTATTATTTACTGATCGATACGTTGACATTTTTTCACTGATCTGTTAGCTCAGGGATAAATTATTGATATCTCTTTAATGAGCAAACCACTCTAAGATATATTGCCTAATTTAAGGCATGTATTTAAATACACCCTTTGTAGGTCATGAAGATTTTTTTATATTGTTTTCACTAATAAATTGCACGAACAATAAATTATTCAGCATAATACAAATATATTCAACATAAAACAAATTATGTCACTTTGAATAAATAGTTGACTGTGCACTCGTTTGATTCTATGCACTTAGTACACACAAACATACATTTGAATACTTTGTACACACAAACTTGAATTAAATATTTTTCACTTTAAAACAGATCTTTTTGACATACCGTGTTAAATAAATCAATTAGCAATGAATCATTAGTGAATTAGAATGAATCAGAACAGAACTGTTGATCTATCGCATTTTTTTATAGACCTCTAATATGAAACACAAATAAATCATTATTGTATCACAATGGCTCAATAACGTTTTACTTAATAAATCCAAAAAAATATATGAATGGAGTCTCAGATATATTTTTGCAGAATAAATTCCCGGTTAACAAGTAAATAATGAAATAATTTCAGGGTTAATAAGTTCTCAAAACACGGCAACATTGTTTGTATTTTGAAATGGAATACATTCTTTATTCAAAAAAATAAATTATAATACAACAAACAGGCAATATTATTTATTGCACATAGCTTCTAAGATGTAACAATGGAAATAGTTCTTGTTAATAGTATTAGCGTGTTTGATCTACGCAAGGTGTATTTTATTTAATTGCAACAAAAACTTTTACTTTTGTATGTACTTACAAACATGTACCCAAATAATAAAAACAGCAAATCAATGATGTATAATTTTAAACCTTAATATTTTTATTATTTATTGTTGTCCGTAGTATAATCAATTAACAAGTTATTTCTACTTAACAATTGAGATGTTTTATATTTGATGTTCATTTTAATGATGTCTGCTCAAAAAGTATTTCCACTTCAATTCAAACATTTCCACACACAGAGAAAGATGATACCTGTCGATGCTTAGTCGTTCAGACTATGGGCATAAGCAGTGTCGGTGCGAGGCTATTTGGCGCCCTAGACAACGATTATTGGCGCGCCCCCTTTAAATAATGAAAAAGATAACTTGGGATCATAGAAATATTTTTTTAATTTATCCATCTCCGCTCCTAATGTGAAGCATACGGTCTCTTAATGGAGGTATATCAACAGAAGTTTTGCTACGTGAACTGTTTGTTACTTAGTCGCTCAACCTCTATTTTTCGAATTATATAGAATGCGATACATAATTACAACGAACAAATACAAACGTCAAAATAAAATAAATCTTTTATTAGAGTACATGAAAATAATTTGAATGCTCCATTTATGCGCCCCTAATGGTTTGCGCCCTAGGCGGTTGCCTATTTCGCCTGTATGGTGGCGCCAGCCCTGGGCATAAGTTTGCACACAAGTTAATATTATTAACTTGAACACAGACTAATATTGTATATTTGTATCAATTGTTCTCGTTTAAACTACTTAATCGACATTCAACAATTGTGATGAAATTTAAAATCATAAAAACATAAGTTTATAAATGAACTAACACGAACTAACTAGTCTTGTCTGAAAAAATATTCGCAGAAAGCTTCAAATTATCAGTAATCGGGTAACAAGTTGTGCATAGTTTCATGTGAACTCAGTATCTCAGCTAGCAAATATTTATCTCACAATCATTTATATATAACACATCTCACACCGATATTTAACTTCACAGACCGCTGCATTTTTTCGTTCACACAAGCAGCAAAATATCTACTGCAATATCAACTGTTTCGCAAGCTTACATCGGTGTTCCACGGAACCTGAATAGCTAGATGTTCCTCAAACACTTACATAACTTTAAAACAACTCTTATTCAATATTTTCCAAAATATAATGAAAAGGATGATTCCTGCGTTTAGAATCTATTTTTATGACAGCTAAACGAGTAGGTGAATGTTAATCCAAAGGATTTAATCAGTGATTCTTATTTAAAACACAAATACAAAGAACACCCATTAAATGATTTCCGGGCAAGTTTGTCAGTAAAGTCTCCCAATGTGTCAAAGCGAGCTATTATTGTTTTATTTCCGTTTCCTATTTATGCGAAACAGATTTTTTTTTATTTTGCTTCAACAAAGTCAAAGTGCAGGAACAGGTTCGACACTACATGAGATAATATACAAATTCAACTCACTAATATTGTGCCTGATTTAGGATTTGCCATTCAAAGACTCAAAATCATCAGTTATTAGCAGCCTTTTTTGTGTGTGATATCTTTTAATAATAATTACTAATTAAATATGGAGTTTTTTTTATATTTTATACCCAACCTAAAAAATAAACTAAGTGTTTCGTTAAAATTTTCGGATTTACAAATTGCAGAAAAAGTTTGGGACACCCTGATCTACTATATGTGTTTCTGTAATATGTAGATACCTTTTAAACCTGTTTATCTAAAATATAGAGCTTCATCAATTTTAATTTGTCTTGTGATGTAACCAACTTTGTGCCATTCTTCTCATACTATGTTAGTATATTATGGATACACATGTCATTAAAAAATAGCACATTAACTAATACTAGACCAAACTCAGATGATAGTAGTGATACAAATATATATATATACTACATGTATTTGTGTGTGTAGCGGAAATAACATCATAATATTTCAAAACGCAAGATTGGATGTTTAAGAAATCTAGATCGACTTCCTTTCATAGTATTAGACAATGTTTACTGTAAAGAAACACACCTGCAATAACTATGCAATGTGTGTATATAAAATAATAGTTGGTACTTTAAAAGTGCAGATTTTGAGGCAATGTTCAGAGACTTAATTATTGTGATTGGTTCATTACCACTAGCGTTCAAAAGGAGGGTTTCAGTCAATTTTATGCAAGCAAAATAATTATCGTTTAGCATTTTTTATGTTGGCCAGTCGCTTTTGGAGAGATGAAGGATGTAATATGTAATGATTGCACGACAGGACTAGGTCATCAAGTATCCTGTACCGCAAAATCCCGTCATCCCGATCAACTTGGCGATCCCCTAATCCGGGATCGTCTTGATACTAATCCCGAGATTACCGAATTAAGTATAACATTTGAAAAATCAATAAAAAATCTCAAATAACTACCATATTTAAAAATAAAATAATTCCGACAGTGTATGATCAGTTTGTTTATGTACATATTTTTGTATAATAATCAGTGTTTTTAAAAAAAAAAAGGTGCCAGGACTCACCTGTCAAGTTTTTTTCCTCCAATCCATGTCCGTTCCCAATGTGGAGCATATGGTTTCCTAATGGAAATAACTCAACATAACTTTATTTTACGAGAACTGTTTGTTAATCAGTTACTCAACCTTCATTTTTAAAGAGAGTAAGTATAGAAAGATAGGTCTAGGATAGGACTAGTTCTTAACTAATCACTATCGTTTTGATCCGTTAGTTTTTTTTTGCATTGGAAGGGTTAGAGAGAATTTACATATCACAAACACCCACGCCTTCGATCTTACTCTAAAATTTTGTGTTTGTGGAATGAAGAATATGACCCATTTAGTTTTTGGGTGTTTTTATTTAACTTTTTAACACATTGAAAGATTGATTTTCCTTTGTTTATCTATATTATGCAGCTCGATTTTTTCGCTGTTATTACATTTCCGCGAAATAATGACTTAAAAAATATTTTCAATCACCCTTTTTCTCAATAAAAAACAAGAGTTTTCGAAACTAAATATTTTTTTGTCAAATATTGATAATGAACATTAAAATTCCGAGAAAGAAGGTGTCGGAACGCCCTTTCACCGCGTAACATGGAAAAAAAGCAGTGATAATAACTATATAAAACAATGATTTGTGGTCTTATTCTCTCTCATATTAACAATTGTAGACATAGAACTAGTATACGTGTCATAGATAAGAAAGACAAAATAGTCAATTCGATGATTTTTAATTATTCTTCCCGGACATTAAAGTTTGTATGGTATAATCAAATTTAACCAAAGCACAGTGATTTATTTCTGTAATCTGAACGGTTTTAATGTATTTTTTTTTAATTTCAAGACAATGGAAAGTTTTTGAAAGTTTTCCCTGAACCAATTACGATGGAGATAGCATCGGCCCCTCCAGATTGACACCGCTAGCACGTCACTACTGCTACGGCAACTCACGAGGTCGCCTAGTCGCGAAACTTGTCCACTGCACTTTTGGTAGTGGCTGAACAGAATTATTGCGTTAGAACAAGTTGTTGTACTTACAAATGCACGATGCATTTTCGCAAACTGTCATTGACCTCTCCTATGTAGTAATGAATTTTGTACGGACCGTCGCATTAAGCTGACAATATAATTTTAAACAAAAGCGATCATCGACAGTTCTAATGTCAAGGGTAGGGATTACTGTCGTAGATGTATTGCCGCAGTAGAAATTTGGTCGGTGAGTAATAATTCTTTAGTCATAAACTCAATAAGCTGTCATGTATCTAAAAAATAGTCAAAAAGTATGTAATAGGTGTCTAAAAAATATCATAGTAACTTGGTGGCAGCGACGGGTTACGATTACGTTAACAAGGGGTTTGCCGAATCTCAAAGTTATTTTCGGTTCTCCGAGGAAGGAGTGATTATTTATACTACTCTTTTATCAAAATACACGATAATAGTTTTTAATCTTTTTACCTTCTGAGTTATAGATTTTCATATTTTTGGTGTACAAAAAACAATGTGTCTTATTTATTTTTGTTATTTGTATATGAAAATATGACCGGTGTCTCTCATATCTGTAAAATATGTACGACATACAGCTTTTTAATGAATGTATTATATTTTAAATTATGAAAAACAGTAAATAATAAAAAATATATTTTTGAAGGTATATTTTCCTCATAAAAGCACGTGTTGATTCTGACCGGAGAGTACGAAGGCGACGAGGGGAAATTCGCAGAGTAACGCACTGTTCCGTAAAAAAAGGAAAAAAATCAGTTCCAGTTTTTAAACTACTTGAAATTATTCTTTTCGTTAAAAATGTGTCAATTATTTCATTAGTCCCGGGTCGTGAAATTTTCCATTTCAAGCCCTGTTGAAAAGTTCCCGTTATTAGAGAGAATGGAAACTGCAACATTGACTATAAAACCTTTAACAAACTTGAGGCGATTGAAAAAATTCTATGTCTTTGGTTGTAAAAATGAAAAGTTTTTTTTTTATCTGGGCTGGGATTTTTAATTTGAAAAGTACATCAGGACTTGCACAAATACGTAATCTTTTAAAACTGATGATCTTAATTGGTAAAACATCATTATTTCTGGGGCGAATCATCATTCTCTACTCCTAATAATCATATTTATAAACAGAAACGTCTTATGTCACTAAGTATGCCGCGTGTTGCAATTTGTAATGTAGAGTGTCAACGAAAATGGAACCAATATATAAATACAAATTGAAATCTTATTAACATTCAACACAGGTTTAAATTAGCTGGCGAATAATGGAAGGTTAAAATTGATTCACCAATCAATATCATATAACTTCGTTCAAGTCTTATAAACAAATAAAATTATCGAGCTACCATTGATTTCGCCGGCTTCTAATCAATTGTTGTTAGCTTGAAGTTATCGATGTACAATAAAGAAACGGAAACATATTCATTTGAAAACTAAAAAGTGTTCTCAACCTTGGTTAATAACTATTTATCGTAAGATATGCGTGCTGTGGCATAACTAGATTGCTCGTACACCCACAATGTAAACAATCTGAGGGGCTCCAAAAATAAACGTGTATTGCTTGTATATTTTGCACTGTGAATTGATTTTTCATTTCATTTCATTAGTAGTGATTAATTTAATGATTGATTAAAATTTATTTACGAAATGAGGTAAGTGCACACATATTTAAATCGTGAATGCGAATTAATTGGTCTCTGGATAGTTTTGGAAATCTTCAAAATTTTAGTTACTTAGAGGTAATTAAAATGTATGTACATATTTGACGTGACTAATATATTTGTAATGTAGGAAGAGTCAACGAATCGAGCGCGCTTGTTTTGTTTTCTCCCGGCACACATTTCTCAATCACACGAGAAGCAATATGCATGCAGGTTTGAATCCTCAGTTTTCTGTCACAGACTTCCACACGAGGAAAAAGTTGATCCCGTACCGGGATAAATTGTCACCATTTTCATCTACTCGATGCTATTATTAAGATCAAATATTTTAAATTAATCTTTCCAGTTAACGTTTAAGAATACGTGATCAAACAGTTGAGCATATAAGCATATAAAGCAGTTTTCCACAACCCCTTTGTTACCACGGGCAACCTACAATGTGGGTAAAGTTTCACGCACCCTCCGTGAAAAAAATTGAATCTTTTTTGCATGAATTATTAAATCACCATTCTCTTCAATAACGGGTTCAGGTTTGGCAACTGTAGTTGTTGCGATGTGAAATTTTCATCTTAAATACAATAAAATAAAAGTATATATTTTCTACAATAAACTTTCAGTTTTAAATAAATGTGATTTGAATAGGCAGCTAGCGTACACCTTTGACAGAGCCCGCGACCCCCATTTGTGGAAAACTGTCTTAAAAGGTTCCGCAGAGTAGTATGACATCTTTCAAAAAACACTGTTGGGGTTCGGTTCGTTGATAATCAAAAAAGACTTTACATTACATATATTTTTTAAAATCATCGAATGTTTGATTTTGTGAATTTTTTCATTTCGAGCTCTAATGTCAGATGACTTCATGCAATTTTGTGTGTCTATGTCTACAGTTAGTTTTTCTATCTATTGTTTAGAGCTAAATATTAGCTTTTACTTTTCCCATCAGTTTAAATATGTATTTATCGATGACCTGGAAATGTGTTTTACAAGCAACAATATCGCGCAAGATGCAAACCTTTAGTTCATTGATGCATAACCCGCGGCCTTCGGGCAGAGTGCGACCGAAATTGTAATTTACTGCGGCTCACATAAAAAACGTAAAATTTCGGAATACAAGTTTTGCCAGTGAGAAATTAATTATAATTTACTTCGATATCAACCCCAGTTAATTTTTTCAAGAACGAGCATTGTGTCACACTGTCTGCAGTGCAAAGGTAGTCCATTTTTAGATTATTGTTTTCGTACCATAAAAATCTAAATTTGACATTGACCTTACCTCTAACCACAGTGGACGACATTGCTCTGATCACAGTGGGCGACATTAGTGTATATTATAATTTGCAAAACTCTTCACCAACAACAAATTGAAACAAACCGCGGGTTTTTAATCGGCCACCCTTAAATTTGATAAGTAAGATGCAATTTTCAACACCTTAATTCGTTTTAAGTATAAAATTTAATTTGATAACTTTATTACTCTAATTGTGTTAAAAATTGTGAGACATTCGCTTCTTTGAGAAATATCAACTCGTTAGCCATCGTAAGATTATTAATTAATTAAGTAGATGTATATTGTAATTTTTAGCTAAAAAAATGAAGGTTGTGTTTTTTTTATTCTACTAGACTGAGTAAGGGCTGAATACAAACACTAATAGTTCTATTACGAATTATTCACGTAATTATGGAAGGGTGAACCCACAGGAAACAAATTTAACAGTGGTGACCTGCTGTTCCTATTAAAAATATTTTTTACTAATAATTCATTTCTGTTGATGACTTTAAATGTAATTTTGTTGCATAATTTAACTACGAAGTGAAAATATCAGTATCTTGTCGTTTTATTTTTATGCCGGGTACAGACATTATATCAAGAAATGAAGAAACAAATAAGAAAATACTTTACAATAAATACATACTGATTCTCAAACATGGTCTGCCGAATGACGACAAGTTTCTTATATTTATTTAGTGTGCCTGCTGAACCCGATTGGTGATATCGTTAATTATTTTCATTTATTTTCCGATCTGAATTTTGACACTTACCGAGTAAGAAGGTCCTGTTAGACACTGCTGCATAATATATCACGAGACAATTTACTAAAATGTTATTTGATGTGTTTATATCCAATAAGCCGACAAATAATTGATATCAATCAATGTCGGAAAAGTGTACTAAACTGCCTCAGTTTAAACGAGTGAAGAGTTTTCTCATAGAAATAGGTACTATTCTAGTACCTCAAATTCAATGTTTTTAAACGTTATACTTATACCATCGTATGTAGATAATTAACATATTTCAATAAATGCAGTTACTGATTTGATCTCACAATTTTTTTTATATATAATGCCTTTACAGTAGGGGTGTAGTGGGGCGGGGACGATTGCGGTCGGCACTCACAAACTTTTTTTTGACTTGCGATATTTTTACGTTCATGTAAAAAAAAGATTTTTGTAGCTATGTATTGTAAGAACGTTTTGTTGAAAACTTGTTGGTGCAAATATTAAATAGCTGTAGGTAGGGGAGGGGCATGGGGTATTAAAATATTACAATTAATCAATTAATCCTCCCAGACATTTTTAGTTATAACCACACCACTGTTGAGTGTTGACATTGCAAAGATTAAAAATCATGTCCGCTTATTGACTGAATTGACATTTACTTGGTAAAACTCCATTATGGCAAGCTCATCAAATGTCAATATATATATCGACTGTGGAAAGGAAAATGGACTTAACCCACAGTTTCTTCGAAACAGGTTTTTTTCGATAATCAAAATGTATTAAACTTGATACACGTTCTATCAAAAGGATGCAAGCTGCAAATGCCGAATTAGTATCTAAATTTAGCTTTTAAGTTTCAAAAAATGACCTTGTAAAAAATTAAAACCAAGAGAAAAGACTGAAATAAAGGTTTTTCCTAGACAATTTCTTTAATGAATATTAGATTATGTCAATTAACCCTCCAAGGACGAGCGTCACCATATGGTCACACAAAACACCGTTGTCTATTGATGCAACTATTCATACTTTTTCTACCTGAATATCGTTGCTTTTGCTCATATTTGGTTAAGAAGGGTACGGACTACAGTAAGTCATCAGTCGTAGGAACAGGAACGGTCTCCAAAAGCACATGTGATTTTTTGAATTTCCGTTTTTTTTAATTTACTTTTTGAAACTGTTAGATATTTTTTTATAAAAACATAAAATTATTTACAGTTATTTTGCTAATATATTTGTTTTGAAATTATGTTGATCTAAAAAGGTCAAATTGTAAATATTTTTAAAAAAATCACGTTTAGCTATATTTCAACCCCGGATGTTTGCAAGCCCATACGGTCACTTTTGTCCTTACTACTGTCCGTACTCAATATTACACGGTAATAAAAGGATGAGCATGGCCATATAGTCATGCGGGGTTTCTATACAACGACTTTGCGTTTTTTTTTTTTAAAATTTTGGATAGGAATAAAAGTTATCCGTGACTTCAATATGGCTTAGAAAATATTTTTTTTATCGGAAAAAAGCTCTCGTCTCTGGAGGGTTTTAAACACCAGTTTAGAAGTCTCCGTGAACTTCAGGGTTGTGTATAATTTATAATTTGCATATGTCATAAAATCATCAAAACACGTTTTTAGCTCCTCCTGTAAAATTTGATATGTGTGGGTTACGTCCTTTTTCCTTTCCACAGTCGATATGCTTAACAATTATTATTTTTTATATAGTTAAATGCGATTTCGGCTTAAGCCATCGTCAGAACGATTTTCTACGACAGTATATTTATCTAAGTTAATACAAGTTTAAACATAGTAGAATTAAAATACATTGATATTTTTTCACCTTATGATGCAAAATTGTTTTGTCCGTTAGTTGAGAATAGTGTACATATTTTGAGTTACAAGATTAAATCAAAATGCTGTTAAATTTAGAAATTCGTATTGCAAAGGGTACACGACCACCTGTCATATTTATATTAATAATTCGAGAAGAAAAGACTGGCATACTAGGCGTATGTTTAACGACAACAAACATTGTTTAGAATGTAGTTTCAAAAGGTTGACAAATTAAATTTCGACCAAAATACTAAAACTCTCGCATAACCTATGTGACTATTGTACAAACTACCATTAGAGACGCAATACGCGCTTGGCAGACCCCAGCGGCAATCAAAGTTGAAAGCCCTGATTTTCGAATTACTAAAATTGAATTCAAATATATTTTATGGTTTTTATAAAGAATATGCTAAAGAATATGCTAGGCCTCAAGGCCCCTGAGATTGGAGGCCCCAAGCGCGCGCCTCGTGCGCTTACGGGGTAATCCGCCAATGACCGCCCTTCATAATATGTTTCGTATGAGTACATATTCAATCAATAAACAATAATTATTATATAGTTTTCTTGCAGCACGTTTAGTGACACGATAAAGAAACAAACAATATAAACAATAATTTCAGTTCATAATATCTCAAATAAAAATAAGAAACTTCATCGTTAAGAAATAGACATGCAATATGTTTATAAATATGAATATCCAATGTTATTATTTTTATGCAAATTCTAAGGTTATGTAGGGTTATCAGAGGTTGTATAAGTAAACAATTTCATAAACTCTACAATCTGTTATAATTGTGTCTACACACATGGGAATGACCTCTAATCAAAATTCAGAAGTAAATAAATGAATAATTGTAGCGGTCTACGTCGACATCTATAATTAAGAAAAATTATTAAGTGACTTAATTGATAAATTCTAACATGAAAGGATTTAAAAAAAATCCCAGATGAGTTAAGTATTTTTTTATTATTATGTTCCAACAAAAATTATCTGTAAAAATGGATAGGGGCCATTGGTGTGCTTAAACACTAATCTCCTATTTTTTCAATAAAAATCGCATCTTAAGCAAAACGCACTATTTATTTTCGAAAATCTTATTAAAAGTTAACGCAACCAAATACATTAATATTAACACTAACTCGAGCTTCGAAATTTGTTAATATTTGATTGTTTCACCATGTATTCAAATAAATTTGAACATCAAACTAAGGTTTCAATATTTAAAGAAATAGATTCCATAAACAAAAAAGTGGACCCCCCTGTCTTATACGACATTTATTAAAGTACTGCTAAGTTTATAAACTTTTCGATTTTAGAAAGACAAAATGACTTAACCTACAGTTTTTTCAAAACAGCTTTTTTCTATAATCACAATCAGTGGCGGATTACCCTTACCCTATAAGCGGGCTCTTAGGGACCTCAAAAATGGTTTGTATTAAATATGCTTTTTGTTCAGGTTTTTAATATTTTTCATGGATTTTTTTGACGTTCTTATGTTATCCGAAAAACAGGGTCTCCAGATTTTATTCCGTCTGTGGCCTCTTATGTGCTTAATCCGTCACTGATCACAATATGTATAACATAACACACGTTATATCAAATGTATGTACCCTGCAAATGCTGAATTAGTATCTTAATTTATCTTTTAAGTTTTCAAAAAGAAAAACCTGTGAAATATCCTATCAAAAAAAGGGTTACTAAAAGTTTTTTTTTAAATAATTTATAGTCATAAGATATAGTCAATAAAACACCAGTTTATTAGTCTTCGAACTCTTCAATGTTGTGAATATTTAATGTTTTGTCTTTGGTCCAAAATCATCAATAAACGTTTATTGTGCCTCCTATAAAATTAGTTGTGTGTGAGGCACGTCTTTTTGTCTATCCGTGGTCGTTTGTTTACATGTGATGAATCAATCACCCGACAAGATAGAGAGAGCTTTTATGGATTGGCATCCATTTATCCTCCGTTTGACGGTCGGTTCTAATCTAGTTATTCATGTTTTTAATTTATCAATAACATAATATAATATCAGCAATAATAATTACTTATCTCAAGTTGAATGTTGAAGTCACTGCCAGAAACATTGCAAGATGCTTTTATTTATTATTAAAACACAAATTATGACGTCATAATAATATAATAAATAAACATTTAATCCGCAAACAAAACACTCCTATGATTCCGTAAAACGTGTTTTACCCTTGAAATATGCAAATTGCAACATTATTTGAGCCTTCAAGGAGTGAAATAAGCCATTTGGTAAAAAAAGTAAAACTTTCTACTGGACTTTTAAGTACATACAATCACGTCTTTACATCGTGTTTTGGAGGATTGCATATTTTTATTTTAAAGAAAAAACACTGTTGCAGTGTTTATTTAATGATGTCACGTCATTTTTATGATACTTAAATACCTGCAGACCAAGGGTGGGCTGGATGGAGCTCGGAAGGGCTCGCGCAAGCCCCTTGTTTTATTATATGAAGGCCGCCGACCCCCTTGTTAATTAAAGAGAAAACAATATTCTCAGATCAAATTAGTATATAATTGCAATTCTGACTCGTATATAATCTACGACAGTATCTAATCGACTCGTATATAATCGCTTCAGTATACACAGTAGTACATTTTTAGCCAATTGGATTCATAAGTTTACGGTGAACCGCATATTGTTACATATTATAAGTGTATTCAGTAAAAATCGATTGTTTATTTAAGTATTGCATATAATTGCATAGGAGTGATAAAAAAATCATTGTCACACCGAGAATTGTTTTTAGATTGAGCGAACCACTTGTTATTGTATTGGCAGCTCACCGCTGCTGCAGACTTTTATAACGTATCTAACTATTCTTTTTCCTATCAGTTGCCTCACTTCAATGGCTCATTAATAAGGCGAGAAACACCAAATTGAAATAATTATTAATTAATTAAATGCGTAATAACTAGTAAACATTACGTTACAAGTTCAGCTATATTTTATTAATAAAGTTATACTTGGCGACAAAAAAACTATCAATAACTGAAAACTTTTGAATATGTAAATAGAATTTGTTAATCATCATCGATTTTTATGATGTTTTAGAACGTTGAGTAATAGTTAAAGTGCATAAATGGAGAGGTTAAAAATTCATGATTAAGAAAAATTACGATAATTTCAATACAAGGTTATTTTGACTTGTTGCCTTCTGCCAGTATACCGACTATATATCAACTGTGAAAAGGCAAATGGACAAAGATTTTTTTTTACAGAAAGCACAAAAAACGTTAATCGAAGATTTTGGGATAATGTCAAAATATTAAGCACAACATTGAAGTACACGAATACTAATAAGCCGCTGTTTTATAGCTAAGTTGTTTGGAAAAAATCGTTGAGTAAATCCTTTTTCTCGGTCGCAATTTTAACAGGCTCTTCTTACAAGATAATTTTATATACTAATTTGGCATTTGCAGTTTACATCCTTTTAGTGAAACGTATAATAAGTTGCATACATTGTGATTATCGCAAAAGGCTCTATTGAAAAAAACTGTGGGTTACGTCCTTTTGTAATTCTACGGTCGATATAATTAAATTGTGATGAATAAAGTGTATACTATTGGAGATAATAATATAATAAAATAATGGTATGGCGTGGCAAAGTAATGATTATTAATAAAAAATATACATTTAATTAGAGAAAATAATTCATAAAAATAAAATTGTGTATTTAAGTAAACATTAAAGTAAAATAAAGTTTCGAATCGAAAAAAAATGCGTGTAAATTAAAAAAAAGTTTGAAGAAAAAAATTATCATTATGCCTGGGCATAAAATTGAAGATATACAGCCTAAAACATCGCTGAAAGCATACAAAGAACCATACTTCAGCGATTCCGTTAAAATTTTACGCGAAGAACCATCTTCTTCGGGATCTAGTGATGGAGACACAGAAAGTGACAACACAACTTGCTACGAAGATGTGTTGGCAAAATATTCGGAGAGTGATGATTCATCAGTACTTTCTCGGTATTTGGCTCCTAAACTGTATTCTAATGATGAAACCCTAGAGCTTGTTGATGAAAGATACGGAGTCAAAACAAATACAAACGATAAGTTAGGCTGTGCCAACTTTAAATCGTGTATTAACTTTTCTGAAGAAGAAAGTTTACAAGATTTCAAAGAAGTAAATGGTCTTGTAGATGAGACACAATATAATGAGAGACTTGAAGATTCATTTTGTAATGATAATGGTTTAGGAAACATGCCAACAGAAAGTGGAAGCAATACAAATGTTTCACACGCAGACAAAACTCTCGACAGCTTAGGTAGTTGTGATAGTTTTCGACATGTAAAAAAATGTTCCACTCCTTCAACATCTGGCGAAGATATCCCTTTGGAAGAAAGCTGGGTAAGTGGGGTGAGATGCAAAGAAGAAGATACGTTATTTAAACCTCAAGATAAAGAACACAAAACGACGTTCACTTTAATGAAGAACGGGCAAGTTTTGTCCACAAAGCGTAGCGAAGACATCAAGCTTTCATCAAAGCAGAAAAAAGCATGCTGTAATTGTTGTGGTAAGTCCTTTTTTATTGTTTTCTTATTCTGTTTATTTTTACGAATTACTTAATAAACTTAATAATTATATTTAAATTGAGAATCGTAGGTTATATCATTTTTTATTTATATTTATGCATTGATGACTATGCATTATGCATTGTGCAAGAAGTAATTATTAATATAATATCACTAAAAATAAATACCCAAATGCCACATGACTTTAAATATAGCACGTTAATATGTAACAAGTTGATTTTCTCACGTTTAATATTCATATTGTATAACAAGTTATATTATTGATAAGATTATCTTTTTTATTTTATAAAAGAATTTTCAAATTACATTGTACAAAAAATAGCATTAGAAAGAAGAGTTTGATCGATATAATATTCACGTTGATACAAGGAGGGGAGAAGCCGTCATGAAACCCACTTTTAGAGAGATTTCATAAGCTTTTATTTTTCAGATATTACTAAAATTAAACAATTTATAACGGCCAATAAATTGTCGATTGATTAAAATGTGTTCATTCCTCACTGCTTTAAAAGTGTTTCTAATTTTAATTCAAAATAAAAAAGGACGACAACAATTGCCTTTATGTTATAAAGAAAAGAATTTCAGATTATTAAAATGTCTATAAAACAGAGGTGGCCAAGGGATCGACTGCGTAATCCTTTCTATTCGCTCGCCTGATGCTTTGAAAAAAGAATTAAGTGTCTATTTTTTTTTGTTTCCCTTTCATACATTTTGTTTTGCGTTTTGAATTCCTACTCTCCTTATGCCATCTTAACACATACTGACATACGGTGTTAGTAGACCGCTAATACCGATGTCAGAATTAGGTCACCCGCAGAGGTCAAAAGTTTGGCCACCCATGCTACAAATCAATGATAATTGATAATAATTTGTCTTTATTTTTTCAACATATCTGAATAAAAATAAAAATTGATATTGTCTCAGGATAAAAATATCAAAGTATTTTAGTTCTACAGTTTTTAATATTTTATTTATATTTAAACTAGAATAGTTCTGACGATGGCGAAAGCCGAAATATCTATCAACGCATAAAAATTATTAACAACTGTAGAACTAAAATACCTTGATATTTTTAACCTGTTATAATGGAGTTCTACCAAGTAAATGCCAAATCAATTAATAAATTGATATTGTCCGTTCGTAAGATTTTCGACGCGACGACTCTTTCTGCAATATGTTTCTCCGCGATGAGTTGCTTGCGCAATGAGTTTTCCACGTGGGTATTATTAACCGCGATCAATTTATCGAGTGCAAAACTGTCCGTCAACGATCAAATTACTATTTCATAAAACGGTTAAATATTTAAGTCCTAAAATGTACCTACTAACATCGAGAAGAATTCAAATATTCGAGGTACTTAATTGCCAGAACAACACCTTAATATACAAATCAATCCGGGAAGGGGGTCTTGTTAAAACCGAACAGTCCATTATATAATATTTTTTGACTAAATTGAATTATTCAAGTTTGTCCGTATTTTAAGGATATTATTACAGCGGTAAGTTTAATGGTAATTTACGATATAAACTCATTGAATGGAATGTTAATGTATTAATTTTCTTCGAGTAAATAAATTGATTTACCATGCAGCTGTGTGGATCAGTCGTTTGGGGTTCTACTGTACTTATGAAACATATTTACAGGTTAAAATATTATATATCAATAGTACAAGGTTTCTTAACCTTATTGTGGTAACGGACGCAATAGTAACTGCTAAAAAACACGGTTTTGGTAATATGTGTTACATTAATTTGCTACATTATTATGTACTCAATTATTATTCATTGGTAAAAAAACATCTATTTAAACTTCTAAAAAAACATTAACAAAATAAGTTGAGAATAAATACTAAAAAAAGAGTACAACAATATATTAAAAAATAACAAAGCACAATCAGTGCAATCTTTGACAGTGCATTTTATTAACTAATTTCCTAATTTTGGTAGTGTTAGATCATAGTTTCTCAACCTTTTTAAGCCCGTGGCCCCCTTTTGAGTCTCAGATTTTTCCGTGGCCCCCCTACCCCCCGTAATAAAATTCTCGGGACTCGGAAAAATGAAAAAAAATGTAGGTACAT
Organism: Himalopsyche tibetana; assembly: GCA_030503985.1. Classification (NCBI taxonomy): domain Eukaryota; kingdom Metazoa; phylum Arthropoda; class Insecta; order Trichoptera; family Rhyacophilidae; genus Himalopsyche; species Himalopsyche tibetana. The sequence goes on along the minus strand of JAPJYX010000010.1, from coordinate 23,062,688 downwards.
TTATTTTTAAAAAATACAATTTGTTTTTAAAAAAAATATATGTTTACAAAATAGTTTATAACATTACATTTTTTTAAAATCCCCACGTTGTACCCTTCACAGCCCGCTATGGTTCACACTATTCATACGGGGGTGTATTCTGCAGCGTTATTCATGTTAAAAAAAAATCCATAAACTTCTTAAAACTAGTTTGCATGCACTGCAGGGTGCAGAATGCTAAATAAAGTAAAATAACGTTATCAAAGGAGTTTTTATGAAATGAATTCAATTCATTTTTCATAAGACGCCGTGAACTCTTAGAATGCTTTTTAATTTTCCCTAGATGCAACTAAGTTGGCATGACCAACAGGACCACCCGATGCGACTGTGGTCGTAAAAGCTTATGCAGTTCTTCCCGTTCGTTGTTCATGTTTGGACATTTTTAAAAAATGCGTTTAGCATCCTGAAGCTATTTACTAATCACCTGACCTGGAAGAGCTTGCCAGTGAAGTGATCATGGCTAGTTATAAATTGGCCTATTCGAAAATTTGGAGTCGAAACGTTGGTTTCCATTCGCATTTTTAAATTTTGAAAGAATTTATAAGATTGCCTGTCCTTAGAATTATTTCCCATCAATTTTACCAAATTCGCATAGCAGCGACTGTAGCAAAACTGTGCACCACAGGGCTTTAAGAATGAAACGTCTGGTCGAGAAGGAGGCAGTCAAAGAATTCTTCTCACATGGGACTTGACACCCATTATGTAGCATAGCTGTTGCGCCTTAAACTTTAATGTAAAGACTATCAATGCACTGTATTATTCGGTAAGAATAATTTTCTGTAAGAGAATAAGGTTACAAACCTTGGATTACGTACTTTACCAGCCACTCCCATGGATTGGGTGCTAGGCTTCAATTACTGAATACCTGCTACGCAAGAAGTTTTGGCATGATATGCAGTGGTGTAGGAAGGGGTCCTACCGCCGGGGCAGTACTTGAATTTGCAACCCCATGGAGGACCCTAAGGACACTAGCCGCTAAGCGAAGAGACAAAGCTTTGCCAATGATCAGTTTTGGTCTTTAGTATTGCGTTTTGGTATTTGCACCGAGGATTTTATGAAATTTATTGTTTATTACAATATTAAGGGTTTTACACAAAGGTCCCATTTTTTACAACCTAATGTTGACGATGAATCGCGCAGGGAATTCAAAAAAAATAGTACATGATTATTTATCAAAGTAAAACTTCAATACTTTCAACAATTGAAACGTTATATCTTTTATTTATAAAAAATCTTAATTACTTGTTCAATCGTTACACCTTGAGTCTTAAGATTTTTGGCAAAGAGCATTACATTATCTTAACTAATTTTTTCGTCATAAAAAATCTGACACATCGTTTTAGGTTAGTCAATTTGCAAGACAAAATGTTCAATTGGTTGTTTTTTTTATCATCTGCTATCTCATACTTTTTATGTCTTGATACTGAACGGAATTGCTCAAAAGAATCACCTGAATAATTGCATTTTCACTCACACACTTTCAATCACAGATTTGGAAATATAATTCGTTTTTCTAGCTTTTGCAATTAATTTGGAAATTTCGTTAGAAACTATTAATTAAACCAGTGTCTAATTTTTCACTGAATACTATAAATCCTATTTTTTTGCTGCAGAAACTCCTTAAAGCTTTTTGAATTATTAAAATGGCTTTTCTTTCATGTCTATGTGTTTTTTGTAAAATGGATAGTTGCATTAGTGAAGTAAAACATATTTAACGCACACAAGTTTCATAATATCATGTGGTGATGAAAGAAATCCGTGGACAAGATTGTCAATACAATATTGTCGACACTTACTTTTGGATTCGGTTTTTATGGTATCCTTAAATATCATTGAAAAAATAGTAAAAAGTATGTATTATTTATGTACGTTATTTTTGCTGCAATATATTTGATTTTAATATAAATTTTAGTTCATTATATTTTGAATGGCCGTGGCCCCCCTAAAGTCTGCTGTGGCTCCCCAAAACTGATATTTTCTTCTGTGGCCCCCTTCGAGCATGCTGTGGCCCCCAAGGGGGCCACATGGCCCCCGGTTGAGAAACGCTGTGTTAGATGATCATCCGAATCGTACACGAATAACATTTTTTTGGTTTTTTGTTTAAACATGATTATTGAAAGGGCGCACGGAAATAAGATTAAGAACTCCTGCACTAGTATACCATGTGTAAGAAATATTTTTTAATCTTTGATGTAATATTCGCTTCGATTCATAATAAATTTTGAACCAACTTATGTATAATATGAAGATATTTTTCCTACAATTACTGTGCAGGCCGCAAGGTGTGGAAGCCAGAGTCCTTGTCGGATCATTGCGTGCGATTTCTTTGCACACAAGGTGAACGAGAAAAACATTTTCATTAATAATGACAGACGATCCGACCCTGCTCGTTTAGACAGGGCGCGAGGAAAATAGCGTAATGAATCATAAATGACGCGGTGAATATGTATTCGCAAATCGTGTCGAAATATACTTCGAACAAATTATTTCGTTGATATTTCTAATTAGGTGTAATTTTGGTAAAAAGTTGGCCAAACTTTTAGTGTATTTCAAATGTACACTGGATTTTCATTTTAAGCGGTGGATATGTTCCATGCAGGGCTTGAAATTAACACTCGAAAATAATTTCTCCCATTACCGGCTAGAAAAAAATTTTATCATCAGGTATGTGACTACTTTTTACTATAGACTGGGTCCGAGATTGAAATTTAATTGGTTATATAATTGATATTTTTGAGGCTCTTAAAATTCGGAGGTCTCAAGCGCTCATTTGCTTATAGCAGTGTTTACCAACCTTTATGTTACTGCGCCTCCCTTTGAAGAAAAAAAGTCTTCGCGCCTCTCCAATCTTTATTTCATATTATAGTAATAAAGACACGTTTTAAAGAGAAAATAAATATTTTGGACTCTTCGCGCCTCCCTTTGCTCTTAAGAGTCCACGCTTCCCAGGTTGGAAATCGCTGGCTACTCCGCCACTGAATATACGAACCTCTTAACGCACATTGGGCACGATATCGGACTTTCATCACTTGAGATAATGTCTCAGATATCTGAATAATATTTTTAAGCATTTCTCTGCAGTGTACAACATTATAGGTGCATAGTAAATTTAAAAGATGTAGCACGGCGAAATTTTGATAACGTGTAAAAAAAGAGTCCAAGCTATTGCTTTTGTATACACACAATGAAGTAGCTAATCGATGCACCATATTTATGGATTATTAACAGGAGCCGCTGCTAAAGAGTACGAAAATTGTTGTTCTGTGACTCGCCAAACAATTCATTTGATTGTTAACGAAAAATATTTGAAAAAAAATACATCAAATAAGATGGCTGTTTTTTTTTTATTATTGTCTCGTAAAATTTTCGAAACTATGGCACAGTGGTCAACGTCGTTGGCTCCCCGTGTCGGACGTCACGAGTTCGAAACCCAGAATGAACATATTTTTTACATAGATTTATGTTCAAAAGCATGGATCTTTGTGATGTCCAAAAAATCCCCCCCTCCACCATTCCAATCATAAGAGAGAGTAGCGAGTATGTCCTTTCTATCAATACTTTCATCGAAAAAAGTGAGTTCGAGCAACTGAGTAACGAGCAGTTCTCGTAGAAAAACTTCTGTTGAGATACCTCGATTAGGAGGCCATATGCTTCACATTAGGAGTGAACATAGATTAAAAAAACATTTTTATCCCATTTGGGATTATTTATCACTTTTCACAAACTCTGATCAGACAGTGTGTAAAATATTCAATCGGACAAAATCTTGTTATTTTTAATTTACCTACAAGTGTGATCTTTTTTCTCCATTAGTAGACCACCAGAAGGCCTCGGTCAGACACTTGTCAGACGGCAGGCCTCGGTCTTGTTTCACTGTATGGATTAAACGATACCAATGCATTGAAGATAAAAGCAAAATATAATTATCCACCTGCCTACATATACAAAGTATTTTCATTCATAAGTGCACATTGTACTGACGGTGCAGTATAAATACTACGATATTTTTTACTATACTCAGTGACGTTCCTAGGTCATGTGCCGCCCCTACGCAGAGTTACAAAATGGCATTCAAGAAATTATTCAAATATAGAATTTGAGTCACGCTGTTCACCGTACCGTGCCCTACACTTTTTTTTTAAAAAAAATTGTCCCTAAAGTGATTTTATGACCCAAGCCATTTTCATTCGCCTTTATTAATTTACGGCAAAGCTGCAGCTTATAGTGCCGTCATCGGTAAATGTCATATTTACCGAAGATTTTCGAGCTAAAGTAAGATACTGGTCACAATATTATTGCAATTGGAAATATACATTTTTTATACCATGTCCGCTCCCAATGTGGAGCATATGAACTCCTAATAGAGTTTATCTCAACAGAAGTGTTTCTACGAGAACTGCTAATAACTCAGTAGCTCAACCTCTCTTTTTCCAAAGAGAGTAGAAATAGAAGGATAAGGCTAGGAGAGGACTAGTGGTTAGCTAATCGCTATCGGTACGCCCCGTTCATAGGATAGGATGGGTGAGAGGGGGGAATTCAAGACATCACATACATCCATGCCTTTGAACAGAAATTCATAAATCGATTAAAAAATCAATTTATAAAACTGTCCGTACTGGAATTCAAGCCCGTAACCTCCGTAGCTGAAGCCAATGACGTTGACCACTTGACCACACAGGCGGCAACGCATCATATTTATTTTAAACCAAATTCAAAATATTTAGTCATTTAAATTTTTTGTAATCATTTACCGCTCCCTATGACTTGCCGCCCGTAAGTAACGGCTTACTCGCCTATGCTCACGGTACGTCCCTGATTATATTGATCATACGATTTCATTTCACTCGGTTAACAATAACTTAACTATGGTCACGACTTTCAACCGCAATGCCATTCGAAGTTATGTCACGGCACCTTAAGCCTTTATCACAGCTAAATCTTAAAACTAAACGTAACTTAACCCTCCAAGGACGATCGTGACCATATGGTCACAGTAAACACTGTTGTCTATTGATACCACTATTCATCTTTTTTCTACCTGAATATCGTTGTTTTCACTTATATTTGGTTAAGAAGGGTACAGACTTCAGTTAGTCATCAGCCGCGGGGACAGAAACGACCACCAAAAGCACATGTGATTTTTTGAATTTCCATTTTTTTTAGTAAACTTTTTGAAACTGTTAGTTATTTTTTTTATCAAAACATCAATATTTTTTTTTTTTTTTCTTATATATTTGTATTGAAATTATGCTGATCTAGGGAGGTCAAATTGTAAATATTTTTAAAAATATCACGTTTAGCTATATTTCAACCTCGAATGTTTGTGTACCCAAACGGTCACGATCGTCCTTACTACTGTCCGTGCACAATATTACAAGGTAATTAAAGGATGAGCATGACCATATAGTCATGCGGGGTTTCTATACAACGCCTTTGCGTTTTTTTATTTTTATTTTTGTTATGAATAAAAGTTATCCGTGACTTCAATATAGCATTAAAAAAATATCGAAAAAAAGCTCTCGTCTCTGGAGGGTTAATTAATATTGATGCATTGTTATCGATAAATTGTTCATACAGGAATGAAGATTATTACATTGCGAAGGATGTTTCACCACTAAGATTAATTAAGACCCTGGGTATTAATTCCCGTCGGTCGTTCCGTACACTCGATCGTTTTGGTAGACATCTTTTATACTTTAAAGATGCAGTGGTGTAGAAAGGGGTCCTGCCGCCCAGGGCGCCCCCAATGTTTCCTCTAATTTGGTTTCACTTCTACTATATTTTATCAGTGAAATAGGAGTTTTTACTACAGGTGGCTTATTTTTTTTATGTATTATATAATTTCTCGAAAAATAGTGTATTTAATTTTGAAAATGACGCCCCCAAAAATGTACAACCCTGCTTGGATTTATTTTGTATTATTTGATAGCGATAGACAAAACTGATCCAAATCTTTATGAACAATGTGGAAAAAAGACAAAAAAATAGTTTTTTTAACTTCATAATATATATCGACCTGTAAAAGGCAGAAAATCGTGACTGACAATTTATACATTTTACAGGAAAAAGTAGTTTTTATTATTAGTTAACATTGCGATGTTATCTCTGATGATACTTCTCAAGAAGGCGAAACACGTGTCATATTTTGTAACACAATTTTTATATTATTTCAATATCTTGATATTTAAAATGAAATTTCGCAAAGTTACCGCTGAATACATTGAAAATAATAGTATTATGAATATCTATAAATAATATACAACATATTCTTGGTGTAATTTTTGTTCTTTTATTGTTTATAGGTCCTGTAGTCAAGTTGGTGTTTGGAGTTCTTCTCTTTGCGGTGGGAATCCTAACCCTTATTTGGACACCCCTGGAATTCTTGATGCAGGAGAGACTCCAGATGACACCTGGTAATTATAATGAACACGTCCAGACCAGTGACATGCTGCTAACATTTTACTAACCGACTCGCATCTTAGTCAGCGATTTTGGGATTTTCAAACAATTTCAAAAATACAGAAATTTTCAGCGTGGGAAGTTTTTTTTTTAGTTCTTCCAAGCTCGACGGGCTTAGGAGCCGGCTTTCAGAACCGAAATTGTTTTAGGAACCGGTTAGGCAGAGCCGGTGCGAACCCATTACATCACACTACTGGTCCAGACTCGTGTAACGCTATGTATCGTGTAATGTATTGTGAATTTGATAAATGATAAGTGCTATATAAAAAAGTCTATATCAAAAGACGAAGGGACGTAACATATTTTTTTTACAGAGACAATGGAAAATTATATATACTATATTATATGTTATGTTATGTTTCATATTATATTTTTATTCAATTATCCCTTCAAAAGCTACTCGAATTTCATTTTCTCAATTCCAATAAATAACATAATGCGCCCAGTTTGAAAATATCCATTAAAAGAAAAGTTTATTGCTTAGTTTGAAAAACATATCTGGTGAAATTTTGGGTGAATTATCTTACGACACCAGTGGTTGTCAAGTTTATTCCCATAATTAAATATTACTCAGACTACAAAACCATTAATTCTAAAAAGTGTATGTATGTATAAAGAAGATAAAGTTCAATTTATTAAACTATTTTTTTTTTAGAATAAAATGAAATAGGATAAAAAATAATTACAACGCAAACTTGAATCAATTCTTCATAGCAATCAAGTTATTTTAACATAATCGGTTGAATATTGCTCCTATAAATAGAACAGGCGTCCGTCCCTGAAAGTGGATTTTGATGTGCGTCAAACTTGCTTAAAGAATTAAGGGTATGCCATCGCTATTTTAGAATAGTTTCAGCGTAAATATGCAACCCAATTTTGTTAAAATAAAGTTTTATTTCAGTTCTAATACACCATACGTGAAGTATGTAAATAAAAAAAACAACTACACAGCTTTTTATTGCTCATGACAAATTTGCATTCTGTCAGTTATGGAGTTTTAGAAATGACCAGTTCTATTATAATGATGATTTATTTGAAAATATAAGGAGCTTTTTATAATTGAGGTGATTGTAATGTGAATTCAATGATTTTAGCAAAGTAAACTTTAGAATTTATTGCCAACTGTTTCCAAATGTTTAATAGTATCAGAAAATATGAAGTGTTGTATTTGATGTATTGGCTTGTTCAATTGCCAGGTCTTCCTGCTTACGAGTGGTGGGCCAACCCCCCAGATGAAGTCTTTTTGAAGTTCTACGCATTTAATATCACCAATGCAGAATCATTTTTAAATGGATCTAGTAAGATACTCAATTTCACTGAAGTGGGACCTGTCATATACAAGTAAGTTTCAATATTCTAAGCTTCCAATCCTTATCTGAGTGCAATATATTAGATATTGTTTATATATTATATATATTATATATATTAGATTACATATATTCTATATATTATATATTATATATATTCAGCAATTATCACAACTATTGTTCTAATTCTCTAAGTCTCTATTGAACATAGAAATAATGATCATTAGTGTTTTAAACAAACGATCAATGTATACATAGTAATTACATCTTATTAATTAACTTTATTGAAACCCTCAACCCTAATTCTTTGGCCATGTTCGCTCCCTATGTGGAGCATATGGCCGCCACGCAGCACCTCCATGTTTCCCTGTCTCCCGCCAATTGCTTTGCTTCCCCCCATGACATGCCAGCATCCCTCAGTTCCGCCGAGTACATCCTATGGATAGTACCCGACGGCCCGAAGAGGCAGGCAGGATTAAGGCTTTCCGGAGGCATCCGCAGCACGTGACCCAGCCAGTTCCAACGTCTCTCCGTCAGACGACTGATTGGATCATCAGAGTATGCTTTGATGTCGTCATGTATTTGGATTTCAGCAGCCAAATTCTAAAGTCATAAAAACACTTAAATTAGATAATATTGTTGTGTGACAGACCTTTAAATCTTCAATAAAATATTTCTACATTACAATTGTGTATTTGTGAGTGATTATATTTCAATAGGGAACAGTGAAGGCTTTTCCATAAGGCCTGAAGAACTGCAGCAATTTCAGCATAAATTCAATAAATATATACGTTCAGATAAAATACAATTTCAGCACTGTATTTCCTTAAATAGAAATACTGATAAAATTTTAATTTATTACTGCAGCCCACCACTAAAAAGTCCTACATGCCAACTCTTATTAGAAGGTATAAATTTCTAACAGAAAATTCAAGCAAAATACGTGCTTTAAACGATGGGATATGTGTGTTTGATTACAGGGAAAAACTGTCTCATTCTAATATCACGTTCAACGATAATGGCACTATGACGTACACAGCAAGAAGATGGCTGGAATTCCTTCCAGAGTACAACAAGCACATTGATCTGAATGCGACGTTGGTACTGCCTAATCTCGCTGTACTGGTATGATTATTTGGATATATATTATATAATATGACTGTCCCGCTAAGATTCAACTTGGTTTTTACCGTAAGTGTAGCTAACAAATTCTACCACTCGGCTAAAGCCTGACAAAAAAAGGCTCGGGCAAAGTCTGGGTCTTTGCTGAGTGATGTTGGCAGAGCAGTGCTAATTTTATTGGTCTATAATTTTTTATGCTAGGTTTACTAAATTATTTTTGACTACTTTTAAGTTATTTTATAATTTGAAAAATATTATTTTATAATTTGAAAAATATTTTTGAAATTAGAAAATCATTAAAGATCAACTCGGACAGAAGATACATCACAAATTCACAAGGATTTAGATATAGGTATAACTGATTGCATTATCTCAATATACAATAATTCAACAATCGTCCACTGAAATTTCAGCCACACCGTGTGCTAAAAACGTTGATACATGCCACAGAGTTTTCAAACGCCCACAAGGTGGTGCTCACACTCCCATTAAGAACACTGCATTACTGTATTAAATCCATCGATAAATAATAAATAATAATGATAATACTTGATTTAAAAATATATATGATATCAATTGTAAATTCATGCCTTCAGAACTAACAACTATAATAATTTTGCCATGTATACATAGAGCTGAGTAAGAATATATCAAACATTACTGTGAAGACCAATTGAACGTTTACAGTATTGAAAGATACCCGTATAGGCATATTGCATATTAGTATATATTAGAACAGTATTGGCTGATGTTATCTTGGATGCTATCCTTGCAGGGTTGCAAAATACTAACTTTGATTAGTATCACAATGTGGAGAAGTGACATCGTAGTCTCAATTTTGAATACAAATAATTTAGGACAAACAATCAATGCCTTTAAACAATTGATTGATTACGCTTGAAATTCCACTGAAAATATCGACCCGTAATAGGCAGAAAATTAAGTTTGATAGTAATATATGCTCAATAGGATAGGCATCCTGATATTATAATAAAATTATCTGACTACTTTCAGATCTCTAGATTAGCGTTTCACAATCGGGGTACACGTGAAATAAACGATAACTAGTCAAAACAATAAAATGCACAAGCCCTAAAAAAGATCAGGCGAATGAGATAACGCTCTAAAATTTTTGTCACTGACGCCTTAGGCGATATTGACCAATTATTGGTTTAAAACGCAATTTACTCGCTTAAGTTCTTTTGCCGATTATGAGTCAATATCACTTTTATCTTAAAAATAATTGTTCTTTAGTATCGGAAATCTTTTGTTTATGATAATTTAGTATTTAATCTTTTATTTCAGGGTCTGGCGTCTTATCTACATGACAGCAATTACTTTGTTAAGCAGGGATTCTGTTTTATGGTGAAAATCGAAGGTTCTCTTCCTATTGTGAAAACAACCATTTACAATTACATGTGGAACTTCTCTGACCCTCTGCTGACTGCTGCCCAGAACATGGCACCGGGGATGGTGCCAGTATCGAATATGGGAATGCTGCAATCGGTAAGTGCATAGAAAATTAAATGTCAAACTTGTTTATAACAAATATAATCAGATGTCGCTTTGTATCAACCATTACTCATTAAATGAACTATAAGTCAATTTCTCTAATTTACCAGTAAGAATTCTGATGAGCGAACAGTCATTTCCAATATTTGCCTTTAAATGTGTACATTTTAGTTGTTGGTCAATTTGCCACAAATTCACAACATTTAGGAAACTCTAATTTTTATTATTTCACTTTAAGGACTCCAATTCAATTCAATTAATTATAAACATGACATTTTAGATTTATCGCGATTTCACGGACACTGCCACTGTGTACATTGGTCGTCGATGGGGTGACAAGAAATTCTTTTCCTTGGACAATTTTGATGGATCATCCGACTTGCCAGGATTCAAGAAAAACGAGTGTAAGGATTCACTGAGAGGATCCACAGAAGGTCTTATCTATTCTCAGAGACTGGATAATACATCCAAGTTAGACTACTGGCGAAAGACACTGTGCAAAGTGGTGACACTGCATTATGAAGGTGATACTTTATAATTTTTCCCTTATTTACAGTTTTAAAAAATTTGAATTTCCAGATAATAGAAAGTAAATTACCTCTTCATATGAAACTGTTTGATGTAAAATACATATCAATAGCCTAGTTTCAATAAACGATAACTCAAAAAAATTATTAATCCATTATATTCAAATACCTCTCTTTTATAACTCCAAAAAATACAACTAGAAATAATTCCTAATTTTCTCTCAGAAGGCTGCATAATGGAAATAAAGAAATAACTTAAACAATCTTTCAGTTTTAAATATTGTCAACTTGAAATATTGTTTTACAGTTTTGTCAATGTTGCAATAAGTTTGAATTTAATTGAAATAAATGAGTAAATGATTGACTAAAAAGATGAGACAAATAATAATTATTACTTTTTTAAAACATAGTTTGGTAATGTCAAAATCTTGATCAACCATATCTCAAAACTATCAATTTATAGTTGTAGTACAGAACCATTAATATCATTTTCATAAATTTCGAATGAACATTTATCGTTTTGTAAGGGTCCGTAAACAAATGTGGGATATACTGTTTTTATTTGTTGGGACTGTAAAAAATATATGGGAAAACGATGAATGCCAGAATAATAGATCGAGGTTTTGCTGTAGTCTTGAATTGAAAAAAAAACAAGGTAAGATACAAATTTATTATTATGACTTATGTTTTACATTGATATTTTCAGATGAATTGGAAATGCGGGGAATGAAAGCTTTCAGATTTACGCTACCTGATAATGCATATCACCGAACTGGAAAGGAGGATTGCTATGCTGGGAAGCCACAATTATTAGATGGATTGAGTGATGTCTCCAAATGTTTCTTTAGTAAGATATCAATAATAATGCTGTATAATATCAAAAATATTTATCTACAATGTTTTCAGCTGAATGCAGAACTTTAATAGTTGAAGAAGCGTTTTTAAACCTGGGGCACGAGAAAGCATTAAATGCTTTTTGAAAATTTTGTGAAAAATAAGTATATATTTTGACATACAGTGGAACCTCGCTTAACAAGTATTTAAAAGAAATCCATGTCTGCTCCCAATGTGAAGCATATGGCTTCCTAATAAAGGTATCTCAACAGAACTTTTTTCTACGAGAATTGTTTGTTACTCAGTCGACAAACCTCTCTTTTCCAAAGAGAGTAGAAACAAAAGGATAAGGCTAGGACACAGGACTAGTAGTGTAGTAATCGGTCTCGCTATTTATTGACGAATCAAGTTATTGAAGAATTGCAAGGGTGGGATGGAATATTTAGACATCACAAACATCCATGCCTTAGAACAGAAATCAATGAATCAATTGAAAAAGTGCTGTTCGAACCTGTAAGATGCACGGAAGTCAATAACCGATCAGGTCCTATGGCGCAGCAGTTATTGTTATTGGCTTTGTTATTTTATCGATTTTAGTTCGAAGGCATGGGTGTTTGTGATGTCTAAAAATCCCCTCCCACCCTTCCGATCCTTTTTAATTATTTTTGCTGTATAATAAAATGAGAAATTATAAAATAAAGCTATATTTGATTCATTATTTATTTGAATAAGTGTAATTGAATAATTTAGATTTCCCAATGGCAATGTCTTTGCCGCACTTCCGTGGTACGAATCCAGCTGCCTTTGAGAAAGTGATCGGACTGAAGCCGAACTCGGAGGAACATGCCTCATACGCCATTGTGGAACCGGTAAGTCATTTGTACTTTTTAAGGGTGAATTAAAAAGTAAACATTTGTGTAATTTAAAAAATTTTGCTTACTCGATCATTTTGGTTTATTAGGGGATTCTTTAAATTCAAAGTATTCATGAAACGAAATATTCAATCTCTGAAATATTTAAATATGCCAAAACAGTAAGGAAAAGTGGTGTATAATAAAATACTCATTTATATTGCAAATCTTTATTAAAAATTTTCACTTTCTTACTATTTAAAAACTTCTGAACTTAGAAGTCAAATCAGAACTGGCACTTCTATTTGAGATACTTTGAGAACATTACTTTCTACAGATTTTTAATAGCTTCTTTTGTGAAATTTTTCAGAATACGGGAGTTCCCCTGGAGTCGTGTGCGAGATCCCAGAGTAATTTAGTGGTACGTCCACTGAAGTTCTTCAACAAGGACATTCAGCTGTTCAGTGATATGGTTTTACCAATGTTTTGGGCCGAATATGTGAGTATAATAATGATCTTAATATATTTTCCAACCGTAGAACTCAACCTTTTTTGCAATTTCTCAATTTATCAACCAAATAAAGTAAAATCTGCTGATTGATGATTTGATTAGCGGTAATCACTCAACGTTTGTAAAAGCATGGAAGGCTAAATTTGTATGCTTCCTGAGATATGAATTATTCGGTAACCAGACATGTGCATACAGAACAAATATTATTCTTCAGCAAATTACCTAGCACCAAACAAAAACGACATACTACATAATCACTACTACATAACGACATAATCAAAATTAAAAAAAAATGTAAAACATCTCTATTACAACCTTGAATATTAGGTTTTATTTTAAATATTATTAATTTATTATGTACTGTATGTTTATATTGCTTATGGTGATGCAAACATTTTTTAAAACTCTCACATAACTAATAACTTTTTGTTTTGTCTTCAGAGTCAACTATCCTTACCAAACTATATCTGGAACATGACCATCTTCACTGTGTTAGTAATGCCAGTAGCTCAAAAGATATTTAGTGGAACAGCTCTTATAGTTGGGTTGGCTTTTATTTTCAGAGCTATTTCACAATTTTGCAACAGGAGATCATCGCCTACGCTAGATTCTCTAACTAGAAATGTTATTCTCGGTTACGAGAAAGCCAAACAACATGAAAAGTTGGAGAGATGATTGAATATTATGTACAGGGGAATTGTTATTGTTTGTGTTTTTTTATTCATTAATTTAGTCAGATAGTTAGGTTTTTATTCTAAATGATCTGTTATGTAAGAAATAAATATTTATAAAAATAGTTAGCAGAGAATTAAATTATAATGTGTTCTTCGAACAAGACTATCATAATTAAAATGATGACGTAAAAGTGTTAGTAAAAACATGTTACAAGGTGCTTATAGGGTTTTATAGAAACTATACATTATCTACAAAGTGAGGAATTTTGTCATTAGGGAAATATTGGTATGGTATGACAATAATCGCCAAAATTATTACAATATCTATGAAATATACAAAAGCAATAATGCTATTCTTAATTACTGTTATTGGCAACACACTGAAGCCTTGCCTTATGTAAAAATGATATTTTTTTAATATCTTGTATGAATACTAATACTAAAAATCTAGTGATAAATTCTACATTTTCACTCTAAATATTTCAAACTTAAATCAAGTAATTGTTTATAAATGATAAAAAGCTCTTTTGTCTATGATAGTCTTGGTCATATGTATGCCTTGGATAAAATGTGCAGTTTCCATATGAAATATATAGCATAAACTGTTTTCAATATAACCAAAGAAAAATGGATTTGATTTTGGAACAATGTATAACATATTTTAATTTGCAATAAACAGCATGATAAAATACATTCTTCTTTTCTCAAAGGCTGTTGAATATATATTGTTTATAGATCATAAAGTATATAGTAAAATTAATATAGTATATTTTAAAGCATGCCTTTCCTTTGAGACTGGAAAGAATGAAGCACAAATATAATAGAAATTAATTTAGTTCATTGAACATAGTGTAAAGCAATACATTGTCAGCACAAAAATTCTAAAGTAGTGAATATTAAAGGTATATTTACTTAGGTAATTCTTGACTGCTTTATATAACGTAATATTATTTATCTTAACAGGGTAAAAGGTTTCAAATCCTATAGCAATTGCACAATTAATTACAAATAATAAAACACACTAATTCATTACTTCTGAAAAGTAGATATTTCTTTATTCACTAGTTTATGTTTTTGTTGAAAATATTATGTTAAGCATGTTTCCTATTTAGATGTGTAATTGATTAGTCATATAGATAAGCAAAATAAGAAAGTGTTTACTTTAATTTGATTAAATGAAAAGAATAGGCGGCCTTATTCAGTCAATAATCGTTACTGTGATGAGTTTATTGAAATAGTGATTGCATTAATCATACAATAATATTAAATATACGTTTTTATCAATAGAGAGTAAGGATACATTTTTATAACTACCTCACTTAAAAAAAAGCTACACATATTTTAGTAATGATTTAAAAAAATATCACGTTTCAATTAATTTTATTCTTTAAATTATAATGGATATTTAATAGATTTGTTCTGTAAACTGGCAAAAAACATTCGGAAATAACGAGACTGTTTTGCCTTAAGAAATATGATATTCTCGTTGTCTACCATTAGCAAAGTAAGGGTGCTGATAACGAGGGTGGATACTTTCACTTTAGGTTAAAAGTTTCTAAAATGGCAGGAACCATGTGCAAAATGTGAATATCAAAATTTAGATAACTGAATCTGTACATACATACATTGTTAAGTAAATAGGTTCTATCAATCTGTTCTAATCTTACACAATTGGTTTTTTTTTTAGATAATTTAAGGCTTAGAAATCTTTTTAGAAAAAAAAATATAATAAGGTGCCTTCTAAGTGTATGAAAATTTGTGGTGTCATTTATTAAGTCACATCTATCGCATTCCTACAACGCCAATCAAACATTTAAGGGCTTAATCACTCGCTTTACGTCGATGGAATGTTGATGCAAGACGTCTTGCCCGTGGACTAGAATCTCTCATTATTTGTATGTTTTTCTATCGGCTGTCTGTCTTTAAGATGTTTATTTTAATAAATCAATTCATAAAGCATATTTATATTTTATTAGTATTTAAGTTACTATATTTTATGATATGATTTTGGTATCTGTTTTGTTGGTATTCGTTGGCTTTTGACAGATCGAATATAGAAGCAATATTAAAGACCCCCTTTCATTAGTGTCCCTATCAGTCGTGGGGAACCTGCGGCCTTTTGACTCGATCAGCGCATTCTGGTAATTTGGGCAAATCTGTAAATTCTTGAGATTTTGGATTTGAAAATTCCTGGAAGACCTAAAAGAGTAGACCATGCTGGTAATTTTGGGAAATTCGCAAATTTCTGGGCTTTAGAAATTGTTTCCGACTAAAGATTCCCTAGTGCAGGGATGGCGAACCTTTTTCGCAAATGGGTCAAATTTGATTTTAAAAAAATAAAAAATCACGTCGCGGGTCACATAGATTGAGTTCCTCGCTGGTCGGCTTGAAAGCTTTAAATAAAAACTATCATTTGTAAAAGTTCAAGCGGGTAAGATAATTTCTCACTGGTCTAGATCCTTAAATTTGAGAATAGTCCTCTCCGCAGGTGATTTTATGTTATACATGTCAGTGAACTTATTGATCCTTTTGCTGTGAAAGATTCAAGGCTGTGTTGAGACAGACGTTAAAACATGTCACAAATTAATCTTCAACAAGCTTTATTACGCCATACGTTTAAACTTAAATCTTTATTAAAAAAATGTTTTTTGGCAAATTTTACAAAAATAAACCGCATTGAAGTAATCATTTTTGACAGCATATCAAAAAGACATTGAATAATTTATTTATTATAATTTTTTTAATAGATGCTCAAATAACATATTGTGCTTGTCAATTATTATAATACATACAATGTTAAAATGTAATTAATACATGATAATAATATTATAATTAATTAACGTAATGTAATATTTGATATTCCTACTTATATATAAGGAAAATATTGTGAATGATAAGTGCTCTTTCATATTTTTTGTTTGTAGAAAGTAATAATTTTTTATATACTTGTTATAATATACACAATGTGGCAGTGCCACCTATTAACATTCATTCTTAACCCTCGCTCACACTCACACACTCTCTCTCTGTCTCACTCTAGTTGTTGTGGTGTGTGTAAAAAATATATACAATATATTGTTACAAGGTTCATTCTATATCAGAGCTTAAAGAGATACAAAGTTTAATTATTTTTTCAAATTGATCTATTTTTTTAGTTGATAGTCAGTTTTAGGGCCAAGGAATTTTTTCTCACTATAATGTTCGTGCTTCATTTTTATTGGGATTTCTCGTGTAAAATACTATAGCCCATTTAATTCTATAAAAAATATTCTGTTCAAATTGTCTCAGTGAAAAAGTGTCACAGTGCTCTATATATATATATCGACTTTGGAAAGGAATAAGGACGTAACCCACACATATCAAATATTATAGGAGGTGCAAAAAACGTGTTTTGATGATTTTGGGCCATATGCAAATTATTAAATATACACAACCTTGAAGTGCACGGAGACTTCTAAACTGGTGTTTAATTGACATAATCTAATATTAATTAATGAAATTGTCTAGAAAAAACCTTTATTTCAGTCTTTTTTCTTGGTTTAAATTTTTTACAAGCTCATTATTTCAAACTTAAAAGCTTAATTTAGATACTAATTCGGCATTTGCAGCTTGCATCCTATTGATAGAACGTGTATCAAGTTTGATACATTGTGATTATCGAAAAAAACTGTTTTGAAAAAACTGTGGGTTACGTCCTTTTTCATTTCCACAGTCGATATATAAGAGTAGAGTTCAAATTATGAACATTTTATTAGATGGAGATTTTCGCTTTAAGGTCTTATATAGAATGCACCAAATGGGATAATATTGTTATTTTATATAATATTATCAGACGGTTTGCTAATTTTTTTTTCTACACAATAAAACCGAAAGAACCTTTTTTGATATTTCTGTTAAATCTTTATTTACTTTTTAATCAACAATGAAAGTTGCTTTTTTGTATTTAACATTCATGTAATAATAATTATGATAGAATTCTTCTCGGAGTTCTTTAACTGTCATTTATTATGATACAAAAGTCTCAATAATGAAATTTAAACTAATATAATACCTAACTAGGCACTGACATGAAAGCACTTTTGGTTTTAATTATTGTTTAACCTTCTTGTTCATTAGTTTGTAGTCATTTATTGCATATTAAAAAAAAATGGCACAAAACTAGCCTACTTGCACAAGAAAAACTAAATTATTTTAAAGTTCAAGTTCTTAGTATTGTTTTTTGAAAAAATAAAATTATTGTAGTGAATTGAGTAATGAAAAATAAGGAAAATATCCATTATTTATTAGGCATAATTAGAAAGAACTGTAAAATCTAGCCATCATGATGATTGAGTAGCTCATCGGTGGTTGATTTCCGTTGGATTTCAATTGGAAAACTTTTTAAATTGCCTTTGTAAAACACATTAGAGAAGGCATAAAAAATATGAAAAATTGCTTCCTTTCCTTTTAGTGACTTACTTGTGTTATTTAGTCATGGCCTTTGCCATATAATGAATGCTACAATGGTTCAAAGTACTAGTTACTGAATCATCAAAATACCAGTTATCATTAACATTAAACATACAGTAAAACCTCGATTATTCAGATTCTTCAAAATAAACACAAATTTTACAAAGTTACTGCTATGCATGTGGTGAATTGCGTCCACTTTCAAATATTTATTTTTATCACGATGACGAAATTTTTAATAATGAGAAAACCTTTATCAGCTTTCACAAGAAAATGAATTAATATAATTGCTACATGGCAGCAGAGAGTTGAAATTCTATTGATGTGTCAATATTGAAAAACAAAAATTGAAAACCATTATTATATTTCCAGTAACTCAGAAGAAAGTGATATAGATAAGAGACATCATGGGAGAGATAGCACAAATTGTTTTAGTTACATTGTGATACAAACGATGCTGTATTTCAAATAATTATCAAAGAAATACGTTTCTAGGAGATATGCAAGGGAGGAAGGGTATATTGGTTCTACACATTTTGAAGCTTTTCACTGCTTCGATGTCACCATGGAGGGACCCGAGAATCAAGAAGAATATAATTGAAAACAACTTATGCGTATTAAAGTATTTTTCACCTTCGAAAAGAAAAACAACCTATTATTGAATTCCTCGATAAAACAAATTATCCACACTGAATGTACTCATCATTTCATGTCAGTTTTGTCGATGGTCTGGATTTTTCATTATTCAGATAACCATTATCGTCCCAGATAATCGAGGTTCTACTGAATACGTTTACTTAAAAATAGCATAATTCAAAAATTTTAGTTTTATTCAAACAAGTTGGTTCCTGTCAAAGTCTCTGTATTGTACCATTTTTACATGGATGATTGTAATACTAGTTTTAATTGTGTTTTTTTCGTAAATTGAAATGTTAAACCATAATAATAAAATAATTGATATAGTGTATTCATAGGAATTGTGATAAAGGCTTATATTTTTTTTTGTGATTAGAAATATCATTTATGCGTTTATTTAAAAAATAAATGTAACAGAGGAGTGATGTATTTTTATTCCTTTAGGCACATCGAATTTGATGTATTTTAAAATATATGTCCGGGCATAAGCCCAATGACTTAAGAAATATGTCTAACTAATTATGATTTGTATACTATATGCCAAAGGATGCTGCTCAATATAAATTACTTTGCGGCCCATCTGGGTGGTCGAATAATAATAAGATGTTTTATAAGAGAGAGAATTTCAAACTAGTTGAAATAGAAATGTAGGTATTGGAGTGAATAAAATTGATTAAATCATTTTAGGAATTCGAAATGAAGTGTCTGAATCTGTGATTAAAAATAAATCAAAAGAGGTTATCTTGTCACAAGAGTTGACTGAATAATTAGGAGAAAAGTTTCATAAATTTTGAATAAGCTCCATAAGACTTGTCGCACGCAATGATTGCTTGCAATGTGTCTTTTTTATATCAAGCACAGCTTAATGTTTCACTAAAATTCAAATGAGTGGTTTTCTATCTAATTAACAAATAAATCTACTATGACCACTGTCTTTTTATTAAATAATGTTATTTTTTATTTTACTGCAATGTATAGTATTATCTGAGTGTGCAGTAATAATATTTAACAAACAGATATAAAATCATACACCGATTTACTGCTTTAAGCGTTTTCACATTTATTAATATTATATATTTTCTCAATACCATTATTTTGTGAATAGGGAAGACCTCCTACACTACAGTAACATGGATATGTCCAGCCCAACATCAAAATCTTTCAGCTGCATGCCTGCAAGTTGAAGTGCAATAATATTGTTGTAAAATGCAATAAAGTAACATACCTGATTTATTTTGTCGTTTCTCCTATGTACCGATAAGACATTGACAGTTACTACAATATACAAATTGCAAGTAATCAGTGTGTGCGAGACCACACCCAGTGGATTAGCTGGCTTAAAATAATTATTTATGAATTTTACAGTTTTCAAATTATTATAGTAGATAAAAGTACATTAGCAAATAATTCACAATATAATTAAATTAACTTCTTAGCAAATGAAAGAATATTAACATTAAGTAGTTTGAAATTCACCATATATCATTTTTTTAAAGTTAATATCTACACCAAAGCACAACTTGAGGAATATAAATCACAATAAAAACTGTGCACACAATGTTTGCACGTCTTAAGCAATATAAATATATATATGGCTATGATATCTTTCGTAAAATATGAAGTCAGTATGTTTAGTGACACATTTTTGTGGATACAGAACTGGCTTATTAAAAAAGCTTGAAGTAAAAATGTTTCTAAAAAATGAATATAGCTCAAGATGATTGAACTGATAACTTTCGTTATTTGAATACTTAATGATGAGTCACAACAATCTTTAATAAACTGGATATAGTTGGTAACTTTACGAAAATTCATCTTAACATTATGGTTGATATAATTTAGTTATGCAATCTAATGATTGATGAATAAAAAAATAACTGCTAATATATTCATAAAATGTGATTTGAAATCGAATTTTAATGCATAGTGAACATTCAAATATTATGTATGTCATCTTCAAGGGTGAACAAATATGGTGGTTTTGCCAAATTGCAATATAAACATTTTCTCTGACACTCCTATTCAAATTTTTAAAAAATACAGTTGAAGGATTACTCATATTATTTGAAAGTTCTGCAATGAGTTGTCCTCCAAAAGAAGTAATATGCGAAATAATTTTTGCATGCCTTCCGACCAGTAGAAAGCTTGCACAACTGTTATACATAAAATTATGAATGTATAAATAAACATCCTATTTGTACATATACAAAAATAATATCATGGATCTATTTAATGACTATCAGTTCTCGGTGGAAAGGCATTATATAAGGTGTTTTTCGAATTAGCAGCGATTAAATTGATTGTGGCGAGTGCTGTGTGGCATGTTGTGCCGTCTAGTTAAAACCACAACTCTTACACATCGTGGCGCTCTCCATTGACTGTTACGTTCTGGTCGGTCATTTTTGAAGAAATTTGTACCAATGATTAATTACTCCAGCCCGTAAAGCATAACAAACAGCAAATTTTTGTGGATGTAACAGCATCTCAATAATGGCTTGTAAATTTTCTCTGGATTTTTGCTGGACAATTCTTGTTTTGCTGAATTTTTTCGTTGTTCTGGTGTAAGTCTATTTATGGTGTGAGGGCAAACCAAACCGAGCAAAAATCAGCTGTCAGCTGTCAAATTAGGTGTTGCTGGAAGATTTTTTGCTTATTCGAAAAACAACCCCATAGTAAAAAAAAATATGTAATTTTTTGTACTATTTCCACATTATTTATGTTATTAAAGGTTTTGCATAATTAATTAATTGATTGTGAGTTTTGATTGCATTCCTATTCATTACTTACCATGAATTTACTCGTAATGTATGTATTATTTTAAATTTTAAACTATGTATATCTGTATAAACAAATTATTTATTTATTAGGAATTTTTATGCACTTAAGATTTAAAAAATAGAATAGCAATTTTTAACAAATAATGCAAAAGAGTCTTGCCACATCTTAAAATAACTATGTATCTATTTTTAAATTACCACTATTTTTGCATAAAGGTAATGTTATAATTTTCTTATTCTAATAAAATTTGCAGATTCGCTGATACTACTTACTTACAAAGTTTGCCTTCGAAAATAAATATATGTATGTTACATAACTAAGCTTTGTTCCTTTTCTTTACCTTGACTCCCATAATCACCAAATGTCTGATTGTCACCTGATTCAAAAAATATTTTTTTTGGCTACATAATTTTCTAATTACATTTTATGTTCCAACGTTGAATACCCCTTGGAATAATAAAGATCTAGTCATATATTTATAGTTTGGCCAAGCCATATTGATATATGCTAATGGAAACCAATTAAAATAAAAATACTTATGTTACCTAATTTAATGAATTCCAATTCAATAAAGATTAATGACTGATTTTGAAGGGCATACAATAGTTGAACATTTGCGAGACAATTTGAAATTAGCAACAATAAAATCAAAATAATCATGTAAAAGGGTTTATGAAAAATTGACAATAATGATTTTATCATGTAAAAAAATGTTTATCTCACGTACCTACACTTTTTGCCTAATTATGCTAGCGGGCTTTACAACGGTTTGTCGGCCTTTGCCAGTATTTTTAGGTTTTGGACGAGCGTGTGCCAACAATTTTTCGATGATCATCGTCAGATTGAAAAGAATTTTTATTCAGATTCAATCTGCTTATTATTTATTGATATTAAATTTAACACATCGCAATTAATACATATTTTTCGAAGCCTGAGTTGCGTTTTTTTCATAAAAAACTGTCCCAGATGAAGGGAAAAGAGATTTTTTTGTTGCAAAGCAATAATCAAGTATTCATCCAATACAGTGTTTCCCAAACTTTCGTCATCTGTGTACCCCTTGTCAAAATAAAATCTGTTTGTAATCGAAAAAAGTAAATTGCATGTTGCACCAGCTTACCCCCGCGTACCCCCACCCAGTGGCGGATTACCCCATAAGTGCAAGAGGCGCGCGCTTGGGGCCTCCAAATTTAAGGGGCCTCAAAAATAGTTTAATAATATAGCATTAATTGTATAAATCCTTATATTTTAATTTCAGTTTTCAATATTCATTATTATTCTACGAAGAGTTTTGCAACACTTTTTTGTTAATCGAAAAACAGGGCCTCCAAAGTTTATTGCGCCTAGGGCCTCCAAAGTGCTTAATCCGCCACTGCCCCCACCAAACGCTTTGAGTACGCGTACGCGTAAAATACACTTTGGAAAACACTGGTCTAATGAAATAAAATATATGATACACGCAGGGCCTTCGGCGCCTCTCAAAACCAAGACTAAATGAGTGGATAGTGCTAAAATTTTAGCGCGGCGCCTGAGGGCGCTGCACACTTCACATATGAAACGAGTCGTCCCTGGATACATCCAGTAGATTCTGAATCTTAGGGGCTACAAAAATGGCATATATTATTGTATAAATAAATTATTTTAAAATTCAGTTTTCAATTGCTATTTTTATTTTTATTTTATACGAAACTACGTGACCCTTTTATGCTATATAAAAAAGAGCCTTCAAATTTGTATTGCGCCTGAGGACTTCGCTTCGAGGAAGCACTTAATCCTTCACTGGATACACGTCTTTACTGAATGACAGAACGAAGACCATCACTTTCAAAATAGCATGCCGAATAACGTCATTATTTCTGTGCTACCCCTAATACTTATCCCTTACCCCTAATACCTATCACTTACACGAGGTCCAGCTGTACTTATTATAAATTAATTTGATTTCATCACATTGAAAGTATTTAATTCAATTATAATATCATCCAAGAAGTATTTTCCCTGATATACTTCGCCGAGAAACAACGGATAAATTACGAAATTGTGTTCATCTCGTAATCCAACACGAAAAAAAAAACAATTGAATTTGATACGGTATAAATAAATGCAAAACCTTTCGCGATACGTGCTGAATCGATTCAGCATTGAAGCAACGTTACAAGTTTCCGAAAATTGCCGCAGGGTAAAACTTTCCATTTTCCCACCAATATAAAAAACTAAATAACAAATAGTTACTTGTTAGAATGTCAATCGAGTTTTTACGAGACAATGTAATATAATAACGTTCTGTATATTAGGGTATCAGTCCTGGACTGATGTCCATGGGATTAGGACATCAATAACATATTCTTACTATCAATTTTGTTTATCGGTGGATATGATAATTTAAAAAAAAACGTACATTAATGAGTCAAATTTACGCACATTTTTATGAACTTTTAAATCATTGAGTGGCGATAATTTATGCATTGCCTTTTGGTTAATATTATTTTATTTATTCAATGAAAAATATTTAATACCGGGAATTATGTATGCAATGAAATTTAGAACTCGATTATTGTAGAACAATAAATTGTTTATCATTTATGTATATATTGTATTTTTTCGTACAAATATTAATCAAAGTGAAGCTTTAAATTGAGTGAGAAAGTGTTTTTTTTTATTGTAGAATATAAACAATAATCATGACTGTGCATACAGTTGAAGACGATGGGTCTAAAACATCACTTCAAGAGTACAAAGACTCGTACTTGAACGACTCCGTTGAGATTTTACCTCGTGATTCTTCATCGTCGTTGGGATCTTATTATGAAGATCCAGGAAGTTGTAGTACACTTAACGACGATGAAATACTGGCAAAATACGCAGCCAGCGATGATTCTCCGGTATTTCTTCGGCATTTGACTGCAAAAAAATATTCTAATGATGCGGCTTTTAAGATTGTTGATGAAACATACGGAATCAATACAATTCCTAAAGGTAAGCCAGACTGCTCGAACTTAAAATTATTTGATGAAGAAGATTGCTTAGAAAATTATAAAGACGTAGACAGTCTCTTAAATCAGCCACAGTATGATGAAAGACTTTCAAATAAATTTGATTGTAAAGATGATTATTTACAAAATAATTTAATCAAAAACGAAAGCAATGGAAACTTGTTATATACAAATGAGTCCGGTTATGGTTTCTGTAAGACAAACGTTTTCGCAAATTTAAATGTCGGAGATGATATACCGTTGGAAGACACCTGTGGAAGTAGAAAGTTTAATAAATCAGAAAATCCATTATGTAAGCATTTGTCTGCAGAACGAAATGAGGATTACCAATCGTTTAATTCACCGAAGAAGAAAACTTGCTGTAGTTGCTGTGGTAAGTTATTTTTGTTTGTTACGTTTCTCCAACTCAGTTTTTGAATAAATCAATGTCAAATTACTTATGAATAAACGATAAAGTCGATTCTTAACCCACCGAGTTGCCAAATATTACGTAGACTATTATTTTTTATCAGACTGATAATTTGAACAAACCCGTCATTATAAAGCAAAACAATACGCACAATTTTATATTTACTTATATATTTTTTTTATTTTAAAACCCATATTAGAAATATATGATGCTTTTTTGAGCCTGGAACAGATGTGGAATTTATATGAAGGGTGATTGTAGCGGCCTACAACGACACCTATAATTCAGCAAACTTATTAAGTGACCTATTTAAAAATATTCGTGTAATTGATAGAATAAAGCTTAAAAGAATTTTAAAAACATTACAGTCGAGTTAATTATTCCTTATAAATTATATTCCAATAAAATTTATCCGTAAAAAATAATCAGAGCGTGGCGTGCTTAAGCAGTGACTTGCTTTCTTCAGTAAATAATCGAATCGCAATCAAAACGCATTAGCATTAACTTTTTATTTTATTCCAACTTTTATTGAACATTCATAGATTGTCAAAAAAAAATAAAAAATCTCTAGATACCTGAAGGAATAACAAGCGTATTTTAATTGGAATAAATCGTGACATGTTTCAAAAAATTAATAATAAATTAATCCTTTTTATATTTGGGGTTATTGAAGATAATAATTTGACGATGGACTTGAAAAAAAAATGTTTTTACTAAATGTAACCAGGGATAGGAAATCATAATTTTGGATAAATCGAAACATACATGAAGAGCATTTTTTTTATATTCCGGACTAGTAAACATTCATCAATATAGCACCACTATTTTTCCAACTTTTCCCAGGGCTCGAAATGAAAAAAATTACGAACAGTAGGACTTTTTTCTTTATTATTGGTAACGGATTTTTTAAAAAAGTGACCACGCATTGTATAACGCGTATTTCACGAGCAGGTGTGTGCTCCGGTCGAAAAAGAGCCCACAGTTTTAGAAAATAATTTGCTTGAAGCTTATTATTTGTTACGTAGAATTTAATGACCAATACCGCACGTAACAATACAAATGAATGATTTGGCTTTACGCAACATTTGTGAGATTTTTTGTCCACATGTGTTTATATAAGGTGATAGGTTGATTGTACTCTAAACTGTGAAGTTATACTACTTTGTAGGATAGATATTTGATTGTAACTAAAAGTATACACTACAATGCTGTGTTATTATTTGACATAACATTTATTTATTTACTAAATACATATACAGTGAAACCGTAATAAAACGACGAATAATGCGGGAAATCTTCAAATAATACCAAAAATGTTTAATTTTCAACTATGTAACTTATTTATTTATTTCGCGTTTTTTATTAAATAATACATATATAAAATTATTATTTAATTGCTTAATTAATACATACTTAGTTGCTTATTTGTAGTATGGCACTTAAATTTTGACACCATTCAAACTCGTGTACTTTTCCTACATACCTTCTTTGTAAAATTCTTCAGGCGTTGAAAAATAATAATGAGAAAAAAATGGTTACTTTTTATTATTTCATATAAATTAACTTCAATAACATTAAAAGATGGTTGACAGTTGACACAAGGTTCGTAGAAAATACCGAAAACAAATTTTTGGCATTTTTGTTGTCAAGTCATCTTAACAATATGCCGGTCGATTTTATTGAAAGTTATTCAGATTTAAACGTTTTATGTCACAATTAGACGTTTACTGATATTATACTGATATATTACTGATATCGCATACATTTTTTGTGGACTTTATTACGGTTTTTTAAATGGGAATATTACATGCAGCTAGAAATTTGCTATCTTCCATTATCGCTGATGGCAGGAAAAGTGAATTAATACACGGTTTTAAATAAAGCACGAAAACTTTAAAAAGGTAAAACGGATACGAAAAATATATTAATACTTAAAAATATTTTGATGCTCAACTAAAAAAACACACATACGTTTATTGGTAAAAATTGAAAGTAAAAATTAGCATTTTTAAGTATTAACTATGTTATTTTCACACGCTTTGTTTTGCACGTATGGAAGTTATATAACGTATCCCACATGAAAAAAGAGAATCGAGTGCCATAGCAACACCTGCAGAATAACACGTTCAAAGAAAGAAATGGAAGTCAACTAGTCAACAATTTAAAAAGAATAATCAATTATTTTTTAAAAAGCTCCATACCATGACTTTAATTTAAATATTTTTTTAGCACCATAATCCCGGGATTGTGACAGTTCGAATCATCCCGAGATTTTGGGATTGAGAAAATTAGAGAAAGTCGAGCGAGGTGAAAAATACGAAGGTTGGAAATTTTGGTATTTTTTGGAAATTCCTTAAATCCTGGAAATGCTAGAAAAAAGCTCCCACGCTGATAATCTCAAAATTGTTAAACAAAAAATTCTAAATCCCGAATCCCAATTTATACACGATTTTATGTTGAATGTTAAATCCCGGGCTTAGGAAAAATTGTCAATAACAAAATCCTGGGATCACAAAAAAAGTCCTGGATTGGAAGTCCTAATACCAAAAGACATGAAATTTAAAGATAAAAAGATTGAATAATAAATTGACTTCTTTGCGGAAGCGGCATCAGATGTGTTTATTTATATTCGACCATAAAAATATTTTATTTCGATAATTAAAACGTGCTTATATAATTCAATCAACAGTTAGTTTAATTGATTTTTTCATTGATAAATTTATGAGAGGCAAGTGTATAAAGAAGTAGTTTATTAAATGTGATTCATAGAAGGAAAACATATTATACTGAAGCATTTTTTATTATTTTGATGATCTCTAAATTGAATTAAATGGAGACCTGGTTGTAAATAAGTAGCCTAGTCGTGAAGTTATCGGATAGGGTAAGGATAATAGGATAGGATTAGAAAAAAAATGAGTAATTATCTCATTACTTTCGCTACCCCCTAACCATTATAAATATGATTGAAAAATATCCAGTCATATTTGCAGCACCATTTGTTCGTATAGTTGTATATTTTTCCTATTCTATTTGTGCTCCAATATAAAACTGTTATGTACTTCAAAAATCTCAAACTGGTTGTCCTACCCGGAAAATTAAGGGAGCTTTTCTTATAACTCTCTTTCAGACGAAGCCTCTTAAAAAACAAAGAGTAAGTGCTATTTCGTGTTATCCATTGATTCATCAAGGATTGAATAAAATGATGGTTTTTTTACCTATTTTATTATATTTTTTTTTCGTGTTAAATTTTGCGCACGATAGTATATTGACAGACAAAAGCTTTCAACAAGTAAGAATTAATTATTTCTTCTCCAATCTTATGTGGATTTTTGCATTTCAAATAAGAAACCTTGTCACGGCCATTTATCTGAAAGAAGTAATATGATTTTTCACATTTGAATGCATTCTGTTTTTTGCTAATTCTAAGAGTTTTGAATACAAGTGTCTTTCATGTTTTGGAAGTTTCATACATTTTAACAGGTTTAATCATTTAGAGGAGAAAATACCTGCATTAAATCAAGCACCAATATACAAAAGAAAATATATGAAAATCTATTATGATATTAAGATGACGTCATGCATCTTGCATCGCTTATCGCGAGGATTAAAATAAATCTCATTTACCGACCACTGTTTCAGGGAGTCTAAGGACTGCAAAGACAATAACACGTGTACAGTGACGTTCATAGGCTATGTGCCGCCCCTAGGTAGAGCCCTGAAATAGCGCCCATTTTGTTTTCATTATTTTCCATTATTCTAAGAGTTTATATACACATATAGAAATTCGAATCCTCTACTCACCTACGTGAGTAGAGGATTCGAATGTTTTCAAACAAATGTTTTGTCACTGATTCTGTTTTGCTTTCATGTGATTCATAATGTATGTGTACCTTATTGAAAAATATCTTCACGAATAAATATGATCCAAAAGCCCATATTATTGTTCAATAATTATGAAAAAATAACTATTTCCTTCACTACACATATTTAAAAAAAAAATGCACTGACATATGTTATTGATTTGGTATTTTGTTTATTAAAGACATTAAGGCATCATATTTATTCCAAGCCAAATTCGTATCAACAATATTTATTCATTTAAAAAAATCTGTGATCATTTGCCGCTCCTTAGAACTTGCCGCCCCTAGGCAACTGCCTACTCGCCTATGCCCTCGAGACGTCCCTGCACGTGTACCTTTGCAAGTTTAATAATAAGAGACAGGTTCATTGCATAATTAAACTGTTGTTTTAATTTATGCAAAGTATTTTCATGCGTGTGTAATAAATTATATAAATGACATAAATACGTTGGCATGGTTGTTAATTTCAGTTAAACTAGTTGTAGAAAATACATTTATTAAGAGTGTGTGCCATTTAACCTACTCTGACTATAACGAGAATATTGGTTAAGCTATTATATAATTTTTAAATCTGTTTTAAGGCTATTAGTTGAGTTCTCTTGTATTTATTTCTTCGCTTTCTTTTATTCTAGTTATATATACACAAATTTACACAAACGTCCAATGATTTGACAGAACCATAGAATCAATTAGTAAGTATGTATACAGTGCTTTTGTAACGAGGTGGAACGGCGTTCCGGCACTTCTTTCTTATCACTTTTAATGCTTCAGATCAAAAGTCGCATTTTTTTTAAAATTTGCTTTAAACATTTGAAGTGAGAGCGATTAGTAAATAACTTGTCTTGTCCTAACCTTATCATTTTATCCTTTCTATTTTGAAAAAAAGAGAAGTTAAACAACTGAGAAACAATCCGTTTTCGTAAAAAAAATACCTCTATGAGGAAGCCATATGCTTTGGATTGGGAACGGATATAGATTTGAAAAAAGCTACCAAAATGTGAGTTCCGGCATTTTTTTTTTTTAAAAAAGCACTAGTTTTAGATACGATTTCCCAAAATCAAAGTGGATTGTTTTTTCTTTCCACTTTTATAAGAAGGCAATTTTCGATTTTTTTGAGCCATATTTTTTTGTTTCACCGTCTAAATCAGCCATACTCAACCTGCGGCTCTGTACGCTCTTATGTGCGGCCCAGTAAGCTCTTACTAAATCGAGGATTTAAAATAACTCGGTGAGCTAAAAAAAAAAGAATTGAGTATGGCTGGTCTAAATTGAAAAGTTGTTATTATCAATATTTCTTTTAAAAGATACTGTTCATTACAACAAATTAAAAATAATGAATTGATTCCGTTTGTACTGGAAAAAAAATAAAGATAATGTAAAAAAATGTAAACTTTGAAATTAGGTTAGAAGACAACTGATTGAATTCCAACGAATTGCCACTTTCAAGCCTTCTTAAGTATATACACACACGTTAAGGATGTTTGTAAATCTAAAGACAGTTTTAAAGACATTTTATTTTACTTGCGAAATCCTATGTTTTTCATTGTTTCACACGTGCTAATCCATTATGCATAGATTAGCAATGACCAACGTTATCTGTAATATCCACCAACCGCTCTCCAGCTACCATTTTATAAAATTCTATAAAATTTTAAGTAACATAAATTGCGTATACCTTTTTGATACTGTGGCACGGAATTATAGGAACATTTTTGATACGGCACTGTAATGGAAAGGTTGCAGTAACCTGATAATGAATGGGTAGTAATAATTTATAAAAACATATTGTTTTTATTAATAAACAAAGGAGCTCGTCGGCCTGACTTTAATTTTACAAAAGCCTTGAGCGAGCCTGCCCCTGGGGGAAGGTAGTATACGATTAATGTATTTTTAACATCAATTCGAAATCTTAAAAATGGGGTTTAACCACTTGAATACCAAGGAACATATGTAAGCGAACACGGATGTCCAAGACATTTTAAAAATCAAATACTTTGTATTCTAATAGAATGTAAGTTATATTTTTATGATTAAAATATCGAATTCGAGTGTATATTAGACAACATATTTTTTCTCAAAAACACGAAATATCTCTGGGATGATTAACGATTTATTTGCGCGGTATTCAAACGTTTAAGTTGACAATTATTCTCCTTGAATAACGAAATTTCATCGAGATGAATCGTGTGATTTATTTTTTTTTTGTTGAGATCATTATCATAAAAAATATTGCATAGCCTGTATTGTTGAATAAATCAGCCTATGCATTATTATATTACACCATTGTTTATCGGAAACGTGTTATCACCAAAAGAAGATGGCGCAAAAGCTTTCTGTTTTTTTTAAATTTCAATCAGTCAGAATGATTAATTATGAACGGCAACAAGACAAGCCACCAGGGACGCCTCGTGGGTATATGCGAGTAGGCAATGGCCAAGAGGCGGCAAGTCCTAGGGAGTGGCAAATGATCACAGAATATATATTTTTTAAATCTTAGCCTCGTAAAAAACCATTACACGTCACGAATGACCAAATAAAGATTGAAAGAACTTTAAATTTTATCTTTTATAAACATAAATCAAGAAATGTTTAATTTATAGTGTTCAAAGTAAATTAAAAATTCAAATATTTGATTTTATATACATTTAATGGTGAAACAAAATTCAGTGTGCATATTAAATTATAGTGTAATTAAAACATGTAATATATACAGTTATCAATATCATCAATAATTGGTACTTATATAATGTGAGTGCACTTTAAGCTTATATTGTTTTTTTTCCTGTTGTGTAGTGATGGTAATAGATATTTTTTCATAATTATTTAACAATAATATGAGCTTGTTGGCAGTGGCGGATTACTCCATAAGCGCAAGAGGCGCGCGCTTGGGGCCTCCAAATCTTGGGGGCCTCAAAGATAGCATATATTATATAAACCTTTACATTTTAATTTCAGTTTTCAATATTCATTATTATTCTACGAAGAGGTTTGCAGCACTTTTATGTTATTCGAAATGCAGGCTCTCAAATTTTTTTGCGCCTAGGGCCTCCAAAGTGCTTAATCCACCACTGCTTGTTGGATTATATTTATTCGTGAGGATCTTTGTCAATAAGGCACACATAATATTAATCACCTGAAACCAAAGCAGAATAAGTGACAAAAACATTTTTTTTAGTAAATAGAGGAGTAGAGGATTCGAATTTGTATAAGTATTCCTAGAGGAATAATCAATAATCAAACATATTTCACTTGTTTAATAATAACGGCTTTAAGCGATTCTAATTTCAAATAAAATGAAGTGTTTTAATTAAAAAATCCATAACACCGTTTTAAGTGAAAAACCATATTATGAAAGTGTTAAAAAATTCAAAATTGACACTAATGTTAGTAGTTCCGTTTTTGGTTTATTAAAATGTAGTGTACACAATAAGAAACGATTAAAATTTGTTTTTTTTTTAAATTCCACCGAGTACCCTCAATCGATATGATAATTAACTTGAACGTGTCTATGCGAGAAAACTTTTAATTTTTTTTTCAATAATAATAGGATTATAATGTTTTATGCCAGTTTTGTGTTTCTTTGAAGTAAATGGTAAATTATTCAGTATCAATAGATATTTGACCGCGTTCACGGTATCGAAGATCCCAGATTTAAAAAAATATGTTTACTATCTAATAAGTGAAATCAATGCCATGAATGATTTATTTTTTATTGCTTACTTATTAGCAAACAATTTTTGATCGACAGTCATAAACTATTATTTTATGCGCCACAGACTGTTTTTTCAGTAGACGTAGAGTGAATGCTCCGGCAGTTAGCCAGTAATTTTTTTACATCATTAGTTACAGCAATATGAATTTTAAATTTATTAAAAAGAATAAATGTTTTGTTTTTTAGTTATTTTATTTGAAAGATATCAAATAATTAAATGAAATCAAAATGTATCTATTACTATTACAATATACATATATATATTTTTACATAATAAATGGTGACTTGGTTTAAAGAAGCAATGACCCTACGCAAAATCATGTGATGTGATGACTCTACTCCAAATTTTGGTTGGTAAAATACATTTATTATGTTCGTTAAATAGCACGTTTAGGCTATAAATTTTATCCAGACACACATAACTAAATATGCATTAAATCTACTAAATAAATGCACTCCAGGGTAGGGTATCCAATCCCGGGATCCGGGATCCCGTTCAATTTTATGATCCCGAAATTCCGGGATTGAGATGGCCGCGATCCCGGGATTTTGGGATTGAGAAATTTTGAGCAAATCCCGAAAATTTACTCGAAATTGGCAATTTCAAGATTTCAAATTCTTCGGTGAGCTAAAAAAAACGAGTTACCGTGAGATTCTGGGAAAAAATATACCAAATCGGGGATTTCAAATTCCTCGGTGAGCTAAAAAAAAAAATGAGTTTCTGTGAGAATCCAAGGAAAAAGTATAGCGAATTGAGGATTTCAAATTCCTCGGTGAGAAAATCTCAATCCCGGGATTCAAAATTAATCAATCCCGAAATCCCGGGATTGGAAAAAGGCTCCGGGATTGGATACCCTACTCCAGGGGTCCCTCCGTACCTACACCGTAAATGGTGAAGGCTTCAAAAATACTACGCGTGAAGATACGAGGTCCTACTTGACCAAATGATAAACGTCGAGGACTTGATTGAAATTGCTACTAGGGTTTCTAATCCCGGGATCGCGACCCTACCAATCCCGGGATTGAGAAACTTTTAGTAAATCCGTAAATTCCTGGGTTTTAGGTTTTGAAATTCTTGGAAGAGCTAAAAAAAACATCGAGTCACGCTGGTGTTTTGAAAAATTCTAAGATTCCTAATCGCAGACCAAAAGTTTTGTCCCAATCTATACACGATTTCATCTTGAGAGTTCAATCCCGGGATCACAAAAAGGTTCCGGGATTGGATATCATAATTGCTACTGCTTACAATAACTCACATAATAGTAGCGACAAGGAGGCAGAGAAACCAATATTCAAAGTTGAAAGGCATAAAAATTAGCACAGATGGTATTTTTTTTTGACAAACGATCCTAATGCTATGCGTGCTAGAAAATTTAAAAATGAGCGGAGACTCTGCATATGAATTATGAACATGGAACGTAATAAAGAATCAGTATGCAATTATAAAACGTGAAACATAAATACATCAAATAATTGAAGCCTCCCCTCCCCATCAGTTATGATATATGTTACAAATGGAAGTTTTGAGATAGTCAAAACAAAATATAATATTATGTCGAGAAGAAAATATTTAAAATTAATATTTTTAAGTGTATTTGACCCATTTCTTTTTACTCTATATATTCATTAGTGATTTCATGTGTTCAACCTTTTTTGTCGTATCGATTTTGATTGAGCAGTTTAGCAATACTGTAGTTGGAATCCATTCTTTATAAATAAATTGAAATTTTAAAACGGAACTACTCGTTGGAATAGCTTTGACATCCGATTGTTCAAAATTTACGTTTAATCCAAGGGTATTTTTTAAAAAGGGTACACGGGACTCTGATATTAAAATGTCAGTGTATCTAAACCTGTCGGGTGAAAAATAGGATCGGATGAAATATCTATTTCAAAATTAAAATCTTTTAGAGACGTCTATACAAATACAAACGAATAATTATTCAAAGTAAGTAAAAAAGTACCGGGTTGCGCTCCAGTTCGATAAAGAGGAGCTGCAGCGGCGCCCTAACCTATTGGTAGAAAACATCTAGTACAGGGGTGGAGAGTCTTAGACACTAATGCCCGAGTTGACATGTGCGATAAATTTTGCTGGCACGTAAACCATTCATATATTTAATATTTTACGGAAAAATATCGTTTCTAATGAAGAATTTTTCTTATTTATTCTATAAATAAAAAGCTAAATATCTTTAAGATAAAAAATACGAATTCAGGAGTAATTACACGATGTCACTTATATAATATATTATTAAGCAGTAGTAAATATGATTATGTTTTACTCGGCACGTTAAAAAGTTGATAAATATTTTTCAGTATGTTTTGCACGCGCACGTAAAAAGGTTTGCCACCACAGACCTAGTACAACGTATATATCCATTTTCTTAAAACGTTATCTTCAGCATTACCACTTAGGGCTGTCTAAAAAAGATCCTCGTTGCGATTCTGTGCGGCCAGGGACGTTCCGAGGGCATAGGCGAGTTGGCAGTTGCCTAGGGGCGGCAAGTCTAAGGGAGCGGCAAATGATCACAGTTTTTCTTTTAAATGACAGTAGTTAAATTTATCGCAAAAATCTCTTTTAAATGTGCCGTTTACTGATCTCAGCACTATAGGTGGCAGATAAGGTAATTTTAAAAAAAATATTTGAATAGTACGAACGCTATTTTAAACTCTGCCTAGGAACGTCACTATGTGCGCACACCCCGGTTCTTAGATTAGTTTTGATTTTTAATTAAAAAGCTATTTCTCACATATTATGAGGGTTTATGTTAACAATTACAAGACCATCCTAGTACGTCGTTATCGACACATGCGATTGCGAAGTAGCTGTTTACCACTTAGCACGTTTGCACATTCAAGCTTAACAAGATTTTCCTTTTGACTCAAGGGAATCTCGGAATAATATTTTCGTATCTATTTTTAAAAGGACTTCTCTAATTTTTATCTCTAATCATAAACACCTTGAGATTCTTCAAATAAAATACTAACGTTATGTAAAATCAATTTGGAATTTTGGTTACTGCATAAGAAAGCTTTTAGCAACCCAAAATCAATATGTACACCTGTAACATCAATATTATTTTTCACAGAGTGCTACAAAGAATCGTGACTGTAATAAATTTTGAATAAAAACTCGCATTAGAGAAAAATCAACAATCAATTATCACGGCGAAAGATTAAAAACACCAAAAAAATCGTTGTAATTTTCTTTGTGTTATTTTTTTCTCTTCGCACCTCACTAAAAAGACAATGAATGCTATTGCATCTGACTTACGTAACGCTTTACTTACGCCATAAAGAAATGTTCTTTAATTAAGAAGGTTGTGATAAGCCCTCTCTTTCGAACGTTTTACTTAGAACAAGTTTTCGATGTTCTGGGAGCAATCAACCCCTTTGCTTGTTTTGAGACACACATTAATTAAATATACTGCATCAAATTTGGTCAAAAATGTTTTCAACTCTTTAAACCGTTTCTTAATGTATAATACTTTTCTGTGGTAATAATTCGTAATTAAGTCACTCCTTTGGGTACACGCAACGAAAGTTTAGAATGGCGGTGTAAAATTTGCAGAAAAGCAGTTTGGCTCGGCTTTCTGTGTTCGAACGGCTATGTCTGCAACCGTGCTTAATCTTATTTAAATCAAACATTTCTTCTCATACAGTAGTTATTTATTTGTTAATGCTCTGGGAATTCATCGAGCTTTTTGAAACAAACTCTTTTTAAGAAATGAATTTAAAAATGCTGTGTTTTAATGTAATTATTTCTATTTAAATTTTCAGATTAAAAGGTTGACGTTAGAAACAGATATCCTATATACAGTAGCGTAGTAAAGATGGTGCGGCAGGGACAGACCACCCCGTGCGGTATATATTTAAGGGCGGATATAAAATAAATACAATATTTTTCGAGAAATTATATTTATACATGAAAAAAAAAAATTAAACCACTGAGTAAAAACTCCTAGTTCATAATAAAATAATAGCAGAAGTGATAAAAAACAAAAATGGAGGAAATATTGGGGGCGGTAAATTCAAGGACTATCCCGGGTGGCAGGACTCCTTACTACGACACTGCCTATATACCAATCTATTTTACACTCATAAATGAATTGAACAGGCGATAAATTATCAATATATAAAATTACTGCTATTTTCCAGTTTAAATATTAACATTTCTTTAAGACAATTCATTTAATTAACAATACAAAAATATGTACACCCTAAACATATAAATAAACTAAGCATGGTCAATTTAGCGTAGCCAAAATTATACATACGTTGCCAACATCAAAACGTATTGAATAATAGTAAATTTATACAGTAATATTGAATACATTAATAATGAATGCAATAAATATTATAATTGACATCAATGGCGTGGCGTCATGACTATGGACCGGCATTAAAAAATAACAGCACGGAGTAGCTGAAACGATATGAAGTGAGTGACAGTCGGTATGTATTTGATGGTAGAATATTTTAATTAGATCAGAAGGTTTATCCTATTTCTAGGAATATGTCAGAATATTTGCGGCATAAACTCCTTATAATCTTCACTACAGCACTATATAATCCTGTTAAATTATGAAAATAAATATTAATAAAGAGCAGGGATTGAAATAGCGAACAAATAAATCTATATTAAATACCAATACCGGTGTTACATTTTTTTTTTGATTACGGCGGAAATCAAGAAGTT
Organism: Himalopsyche tibetana; assembly: GCA_030503985.1. Classification (NCBI taxonomy): domain Eukaryota; kingdom Metazoa; phylum Arthropoda; class Insecta; order Trichoptera; family Rhyacophilidae; genus Himalopsyche; species Himalopsyche tibetana. Next base: position 23,025,319 of record JAPJYX010000010.1, on the reverse strand, counting down.
GGGACAACAATATCGGGCGAGTAAATCAAAATCGGTATTTCGATATTACATTTCAAAGAAAGATTGTCGATATGAGAATCACTCGAGATCAACTGCAGGTAAATTGACAACAAAAACACCCACATACTAAGTCTTAAATTTGACATTTACCTTACCGGTAATCGAACACAGACTCGCCTGGTTGGTTGAGCAACCTCTAACTAACAAGACCACAGCGGGAAAAAAATATATCATAATCATAAACGGGTGGTTTTCACAAATAGCTGATGGTCACACAAAAGAATAATACATCATTGAAAGGGTCATCAATTTTAGAACCTGTCAATATATACATGCCCTAAAGCAGAAATCTAAAAATCGGTCTGTAAAACTGTCCGTGCAGGAATTTAACACCAAGAGCCAACAACGTTGATCACTCAAAAACAATAAGGTCAAACTAATTAATATATATATTTTTTTTTACCATGTCCACTTCCAATGTGCAGCAATAAACTCCTAATGGAGTTTATCTCAACATAAGTGTTTCTACGAGAACTGCTTGTTACTCAGTTGCTCAACCTCTCTTTTTCCAAAGAGAGAAGGGAATATAAAGAAAGGGCTAGGAAAAGACTAGTGATACGCCCCGTTCATAGGATAGGATGGGTGGGAGGGAGGAATTCAAGACATCACATACATCCATGCCTTTGAACAAAAATTCATAAATCGATTGAAAAATCAATTTATAAAACTGTCCGTTCGGGGGTTCGAACCCGTGACCTCCGTAGCGGTAGCCAACGACGTTGACCACTCGACCACACAGGCGGCTATTAATATAGTTTTATTTATTTAAGAGATTTAAAATAAAAGCTTCGAATGAAATATCTGTTGGATAGGATTATAATTTAAAATTAATGTTGACACACACAATAATATTATAATGATTGAAATTGTTGTTAATAACAAAAATGTGAATTTCAATATTCGTCAGTCACCATTCGAAAGTTTGGTTTCTCCACATTTTTTCTGTGGTGTTAAAATCTACAAGCTTCCGTAATAACATATATTATTGGTAAACATTGAGATAGATATTTTTTTATTTCGTTTTTTTTTGATTTTATGTAACACCTCCGGATCATTGATTTAAGAGCAAATAGTTTCGCCGATGGATCAATGAGGATATTTTTACTACTCAAATTTACAACTAACCGATTCGAAAATGAATTCTTGAATGGAAATTTTGACAATCTATTTAATATACCAAATGTAAATTCTTGGTAGAGGGGCATAATCTGTGGGACCCCAAACCACCCAGCAAACTCGCATTTTCGCATCGCCCCAGTAGTATCTTAGTATTTTAATATTTGGCATTGGAGCTTATGCCAATGCGCCAAATATTTTGATATTGAAAGAAAGATGTGTCAGGTCCTGTGGCGCAGCGGCTAGCGTTGTTGGATTTCGTGCCGGATCTCACGGGTTTGAGTCCCAGTACAAACAGTATTATTTCGATAAATTTCTGTTCGAAAGCATGAGTGTTTGTGATGTGATACAAATTGCCTCCCATCCTTCCGATCCTTCAATAACTGGTAAAAGCCAGAGCGATTAGTTAATCGCTAGTCATGTACTAGCCCTACCTTTCCATCCCTACTACTCTCTTTAGAAAAGAGAGATTGTGTAACAAACAGTTCTCGTAGAAAAAGTTCTGTTGAGATACCTCCATAAGAAGGCCATATGCTCTACATTGGAAGAAGACATGGATTAAAAAAAAGAAAGATCACCCGAGATCAACTCGAAGAGAATTGATATCACATATCTTGCCACATCTTAGATCTTGAATTTAAATTGAAAAAAAACCTAAATTTGACATTGACCTTACCGGGAATTGACCCTGACCCGCCTGGTCAGTAGAACCGAGTTCTTGACAACTAGGCCACAGCGGGCGACTTACTTTATAACAACGCAACATTTTTTTGCTTCTGACCCATCAATTTTATTAAACGATCGGGGCCGGTTTCCCTCATCGTTAGCTTTTCCCTCTATTTTTAAATAAAAACGTATGTCTCTCAAAATTTCAAAGTGAACCCCACAAAATAAATAGTGCGGTTTGGTTGAATGCATTAATTGAAAATGTACTGTTATTCATAACTATTAGGCAAATCATGATATATTTTTTTTCTATACAATTTCTATGGGATTTTAGAGAAAGGGTAGTGTATATATTCAGCAGAATATATAATATATCTACAATGACGAAGTTTTTTCAAAAGTTGGTCAAAGTTTTGTTGATTATTTTTAAAAGTAATTTGTAAACGGGGAGAAAGATTTGTAGAGGAGGAAGTCTCCGTGGGCCAGTGTCTTACCCGCGGATCATAGGTTCGCCACCACTGGTAGATATGATCTAAAAAAAAAGTGATGTGTGAGATGACTAACAAACAACAGGAATATTTTTTATTCATCTTGACTTATATAAATATTTATATATAATATATCTACGAACCCGCCACCACTAAATATTTTATATTATATAATATGCATATCTACGAAATATATATTTTTATAAAAAATATTTTTCGTACGGCCCCCCTTGTTGTATTTTTATTTTAAAACAGTATTTTACTAAAAAATAATCACTTGAAAAATTAAAAAAATATAATTGTTTTAGTAAAAGTTTGTCGCCCACTGTGGCTTAGTTGGTTAGAGCTTGCTCTACTGACAAGGTGGGTCTGGGTTTGATTCCCGGTAAGATCAACATCAAATTTAGATTTTTCAATTTAAATTTGAGACTTAAGACATGGATGTTTGTGACAAACAATCTCTTTGTTCAATTTTCGACGTCTGTCATGTCTGGTTTATATTTTTTGATGCAAGCGTCTGAATTTTCAGTTGTCATTTGATTCTGTTCTAACTGTAAAGAAAAATATTATATTTTCTCACATTTATAAATGCAATCGAACGCGTAAAAAGCGCAAAGTTAATTTTTTCAATGATGAAAAGGATTCAATATTCTTTGTAGGATGTGATGACTAGCACGTTAATATCACGAGAGTACGATTGTCTTGTGTTTAAATTGCATTTACGGAGCCCGCATAAAAAAATTCTTTTGACCTTTTCTTTATTTTAATAGCTAAAGTGGGTCACTTGAAATTATCGAATAGGTTACGTGGTGACCCACGGATGACCATGGGCTGACGTCTGAATATACAAAACGGTTATATTATATAATGAAAAAGAATTTTAATATTTTTTTTATCCGATATCACTGTACGGCAGCGATTTCCAACCTGGGAGGCGTGGGCTATTGCTAAGGGAGGCGCGAACACTCCAAAATATTTATTTACCCTTTGAAACGTGTCCTTATTACTATATGAAATAAAGAATGGGGAGGCGCGAAGATATTTTTTTCTTCAAAGGGAGGTGCAGTAACATAAAGGTTGGAAACCACTGCTGTATGGTATTTAACGATATTTTGAAAGAAATATCATTCAATAAAAACCATTGATTACAAATTGAAAAATATATATTTGGCACTACAGCTAATGCCAATCCGCCAAATATTTTAATTTTTACAGGAAATCTACTGTGTAATCAAGAAAACGCATGTTTCTTCATATATATTAATGAATAGAACGGGAATGAACAAGTGAAAATAAATAATGAAAAAAATGCTCAGTATACTGGCAGGATCATCATGAAGCCTTTATTTCTATGTTGTTTATGCTTTGCTTTCATTTTTTCAAAATTATCGTATCACACAAAATATGTTCTGTTAGAATTATGGCTAGAAATGGACAATTTCAAGAACTCTAGCGCCCAATAAAAAACGAAGTTTATTTATCAAGGTCCATCATGTGGGCATTTTTAATTTTACATTTTGATTGATATTTTATGTCTCATATTATTTGGACCAGCTGCAGGATTTTTAAAAAAATATTTGACATTTAAGGAAATATATGTAATGTCATTTTAAACTTGGTTCAATGCCAACTGAGAACCGTTTGAAAATTGGGCATTTTAGCAAATTTATGAATAATCTCACCAATTTACTTAAGATTGCCAAAGTAAGACAGGACATAAATTATTAAATATGCGCCTATTAGAGGCGAAGTGAGCCAAGTAGTATTTAAAAAAAATAAGTAATATTCTACACGTCTTAAAGTATTGTAAAAGTGAAGTAACCTCAGTTAATACACAATGCATATATATTATCTCCGTAAAAGAAAAATATGCAATCCACCAAAGCACCAATTAAAAACGTTGTATTACTTGAAAGTTTTACCATTTTACTAGTTGGCTCACTTCACCTCTAATGGGTCCATGTATTATACCAATACATTTAATTTATTGTAAATAATTGTTTTCAGGTCCAGTAGTTAAGTTGGTGTTTGGAGTTTTGCTTTGTGCGGTGGGATGCTTGTCTCTCATTTGGACTCCTCTGGATTACTTCATGAATGAGAGACTTGAAATGAAGCCAGGTAATGAAAAAATATCTCCATTACTAAAAAAATTGTAGTGTGGGCAGACCATAGTTGTATAGTATTGTTACTGTACAATTGAAGGCTTAGGATAACAGGGGTCTACTACATCAATGCGTTTTGGTAAAGCCATAATCATATTTATTAGTGAAAATATTAGTGAATTTATTAGTGAAAGGTACATCTCTTACATATAACCGTTTACAAGATACAGTTGGGTATAACCAGTGGTGGGCTGCCAATAAGCTAACAATAGGCTCGCTTAATCTCGTAGCAATTCTCAGTATTCTGAGAAAGGAGTGAATTTTCTTATCACTCCTATGCAATTATATGCAATACTTAAATAGGCAATCGATTGTTACTTAATACACATATAATGTGTAACAATATACAGTTTACCGTAAACTTATCAATGTAAATAGCTAAAAATGTACTATTGTGTTTACTGAAGCTGTCGTAGATAATAATAAATTATAAATTGCAGATATATACTAATTTTATCTGAGAATATTGTTTTCTCATAAGTTAACAAGGGGCTCGCCGGCCTTAGTAAAATTCAACAAGGGGCTCGCGCGTGCCCCTCCAGCCCAACCCCGGAGTATGTCTACAAGTGATATTGAAATATATTAGAAGTACAAACCTGTTATACTTATATTTAGCTTAAAACTATGTATTTGTAGATAGACCTTTGTGATCTTAAGCTCTAGTAAATTTTTCGATGTAGTTTTCAATTTTAAATACAGCGTTCAAATTAACCTGAACTAATTTCGCGAAGACAATGTTTTTTCTTAAAAAAGCCACTCGTGCCATATACAGTATAGCAGTGGCTCCCAAACCGTTGCCAAAGATGGCTCGCGAAATGGTTTTCAGTAGCTCACTTAGAAATGCAGTCTACAAAATTCTGTGAAATGTTAATCTTTTAAAAATTTTAAGCGGAAAAAATGAGTTTATTTCAAAAAACTTTACTTTAGTGGATAGGTTCCCAACCTTTTTGGCGACCCCTTTTTATAAAATCCATGTGACTAGGCGACTCGATCCTCGATTTGCTATACTTTTTCCCCGAATTGTCCCCGAAACTCTTTTTTTTTTTTAGCTCACCGGGGAATTTGAAATCCTTGATTCCAAAATCGAAAAAAAGTTAGCGACCCTCCAGAAAACCTTTCGTGACCCCCAGGTTGGGAACTCGTGCTTTAGTGAATAGCAAACATTTGGTACATTTTTACCTAAGCGTGTTTAACCTTCGAGTTCCTATGGGGTGCATTCGCATTGCAAAATTCTTCTTATTTCAACCATTTGCTAAATACCAATAATATCTAGCTCAGGAGCTCTCAACCGGTGGGGAATCGTTAAATCGCTAGATTGTTCTTTATTTTGTAAAGTATTATTTTAAATACAATATGACATGTTCATCAATTTTATTAATAAAAATATAATATTCCTTTGTACTTTATTCCACTTTATTTAATAGGTCAGGACCGGTTTCGCTCATCGCGAGCATTGTCAACTCATAAGAAAAATATTTAAACAGTGCTGTTTATACAAAAATAAAAAGGTGTAAGCAACAATTGACATTGAAAAGAATTTACAAATTACAGTATAAGTGACTCTATAACTACACAAAATTTAAATGCTTAACACCTCTAACATATAATTAAAAAATCATCAAAGATTAATAAATTTTAAGTGGTGACATAATTAAAATTTGGGAAATTTTTAACAATTTTTAACAGCGAAACCGGTCCTGACCTATTAAATAAAGTGGAACAAATTAAAAAGGGATATTGTGTTTTCATTAATATAATGCCTTTCCACCAAGTATTGACAGTGAGCGCCCCAAAAATGTTCATCAATTATTATTCATAAAATCACTTCACATGCAGATGAACGACATTTTTGAATACCCTGTACTTCTGCTGAAGTTTTTGTTTATTAAAATATCCTTCAGTAATTTCAGAAATTAGGTAGCAAAAAATTATCTTAGTATCATATTTGAGGAGCAAACATTCAAAAAGTGTTTTGTCACAAATTTTGAAAAATGGCGTTTTATATCTATTCTGATAGCTCATAATAAAACCTATGAATGGAAATCAAAATTAGTGTTCAAAAAGGTTTTTTTTCATATTAAAATGAAATCATAAAGTTGACACATTCATACAAACCGTCACTTTTGCAACACTTAAATCATCATTTTCCAAGCTTTGTATTTGTGTGACAAAACACTTTTTGAATGTTTGCTCCTCATTTATAATATCATGTACATAAATTAAAAAATAGTTTCAACAGTAAGTATATGTATATTATTTCGAATATACATTTTGGATAAAACTATATTGGGTAGGGGGAGGGGAATTATATTCTGAATAATGGTGAAAAGGGGAACGGAGCGAATAAAGTTGGGAACAACTGATCATCTGATATTTATTAAATGTAATTGACAATTATACATCTATCAATACAATGTAATGCAAATATTACGCAAATTTGTCCGGGGTCACTTTGTACCCCATCGCTCCTCGATTCTATTTTAGTCATTTCGGTAACTCGAGTGTTGTAGATGAGGAAGTAAGATATATCCAATATTGGCTTGCACTGCCCAATTTTATGATCTGTATGTGTTTTCATTTATGTTTGAAATTAATTTACAATTGAAGAACTTGTTAATTGTATATGAACATGAATGACTAGTGATTAAACGAAAATTCAAAAAAAAAAGATGTGAAGGACAGCGAGTGCTAATTCCCACACTAAGTTGTCATTAAATCACACGAAACGACAGTCAACACAATGTGTTAAAATCGCCACTGACGAACGTCAATCACGTACTAGTAGAGACGAAGAGTGATAGCAAATAATAATTGTTGCGACCGATTGATAATTATTGCACATACCTAACTCACGCACAAAAAACCCACATTACCCAAGGGCCACGAATTCACACTACAAGCCAGTGATGAGCAAGGAGTACTATGAGTGCCACTTTTTTTTTATTTATTTTTAAGCGGTAGGTTTCACGATATATCGCATAAAAAAGACTTGACTTCCGCATAACGTTTAACGTTGGTTTAAAAACCGCATAACGTTGAAACAGCGATTTAAAATATAATAAAATATATACAGAGAATCACATAAAAAACGTTTAGGAAAATTAGGGTAAAAACGGCATAAAATTACTATAAAATTGTTGGTTATTTTTCCACTTTAGTAACATTTTAAGTAAAACTTTCGTCACTGTATGTATGATAAGGTGCGTTTTGCATGTGGTTTGAAATCACTCTCTTCTTCGGAAGAAATAGTGTGCCCATCGATTTCAAAAGACGATGGTTCTTTACGCATGGAATTAGTGTCAATCACACTGTCTTCTATGTTTTCTAACATTTTTTCATGGATTTTTTTTTCGATGATTAATTGTTTTTGCAGTTCGTTTTACCGACAAATACAGTTTTTAAGCTCTCGTTGAAACTTAAATGCGCGTTCAGAATTTGTTTCATTTAGAATGAAATGATTTTCTAATTTACTACAAATTTGGAGACACTCTTGAATTATTTTTGCATTGAGGGAACTGGAATTCCTTCTACTTTGTCTTCGCTTTCTGGTTATTTGTCAATATTTAAAGTCAAACTAATGATATCATCGTCACTGATAGCATTATCCATAAGTAATTTGTCGATATGATTTTCGTTAAAGGTATCAAACCCTTCTCCGATAAGTTCACGTGCTAAAGTAATAATTTCAGCTAATATCGCCGATGTTTCAATGGTTTTATCGACTGTAACACACCCAGGTCACCTACACTGCTTTCCAGCATGATTTTAAAGTATGTGAACTTAATTCAGCGATGGCTGATGCAACATGATTTAAACAGTCCGAAATTATTTTTTTCCAAATGTCGGTTAGTGTTAATGATTCATTCTCTATTATATCCAAAATACAACGATACGTGATCTTGATGTAATATTTTGTACGTTAATATGGTAATTTTTTGAAAAAAATACATTTCTTAAAAGTCGCATAAAAGGAGAATCGACTGTAATATTGTATCAACATGCTTACATAATCAAGAGTTTTTTTTAAATCCCACACTGATTGTTATTCTCTTGCTCTGCAGTTTTTAGCATCCCATGTGAAAATTAATTTCGATGACTTAGCCAGTTTTTGGAATAATAGTTTCAATTGTATTCCTTTTGTTTTAGTGACTATTCAATATTCCTAATTGCATATTCAATCTTAACGCATAATAAATTGATGTTATTATTAGTCATCAAATAGTAAAATAGTTGCCTATCTCTGCAGTTGACTTTACTGTGTACTGTGTACATGTGTAGAGTAGACGATTAGTCAAAATTTATTTTAAAATTAACAACTTAATCAACTCTAGTAAGCAAGAAATAAATCGTTTACCAGTTTTTACAATCCATAATAATTGTAACGTTAGCAAAAACATATGTTATTTTTTTAGCATTTTCACTTAGTAGTTTCAACAAGTTAAAATTAATTTATCAAAATACAAGGTTATTATTATTGTTTTAATCAATACCCTCTCCTAACGTGGAGCATATCTCCTCTTAATGGAATTATGTCAACAGAAGTTTTTCTACGATAACTGATTTTTACTTAGTTGCTCAACATCTATTTTTCGAAGAGAGCAGGGCTTAAAAGGATATGGTTAGAACAGGACTAGCGGTTAGCTAATCGCTCCCACTACGTTTCGTTTTTCAGGGTTGGAAGTGTGGGAAAGAAAATTTGGGCACTGCATGCTTCAGGGTATCGCATTTCCAGATGTTTCCAAAGTTTTATAACAAGATTTCTCAACTTTTCCGATACAAATGTTTATGTTGAATTACTTTTTCGGTTCGATTTTATGTCGTGTTGTTACAAGGTTTTGCAATCCCGGCGAATCAAGCAACCTTGTGATCAGGGCTGTGGAGCAATGTTCCCTCTAATTTTCCGAATGTTATGTGCGCAAAATACATTGACTGTGCAACTTTGAAAGGAAATTTAAAAAAATGTGCGCCACATAACGGTATTTAGACCTACTTAACGAAATGGTTATTTTTTTATAATGACAATAATAATCAACACTATATACCTAATGACAATTAATTTATTCTGGTGGTGGTATAGCTGGTGTAACTTTTGTGCGCACTGTTCATTGCATGTGCGCGCGCTCAGCAAGTTGTGTGCCCGCTCACACGCGCACAGCTTAGAGGGAACACTGCTGTGGAGTCCGAAGTCTTGGTGTCGGGGGTTTTGTCCGGAGCTGGAATCGGAAAAATCTTCCACTCAGATCCTAAATCATTGGATTAGGTGTAGTCTTTCTTTTACCCGAGTCCACATTACTGTGTGTAATCTCTGGTTTGCTTTGATAACTGAAAAAAGACCCAACAGATTTTTCAAATATTTAAAAAGCCAATAAACTATTTATATAAATATAAACGAGTCACTAGTATACCGACTTCAGTTTGTTCATGAACATACATGTTTTATAACTATAATATATTTTAATATAACGTTCTTCCTCCTTTACATATTTTGTCACAGTCATGATCAAACAATACTTTTGACACTCATTTTAGCGTCTTAAGTATAATTTTATACAAAAATCGCGATTAAAGAAATTTAGATGTGCCGCTGACCCCGCTATTAAAGCTTTTGTCGTGTAACCGGTGTAACTTTCGATTTCGTTTAGCAAAATGATGACATAATTGAAAAATACTACATTTTTACAAATACAGAATGAACTGAAATTTACTACGATAATCTATTTGGAAAAACTTTTCACAATAAAAAAAGATACATCGTTAGCTAAGAGCAGTGGCGAAGCAATTGGGCGCGGAAGGTGGCGGATTACCCAAGTGACAGTTATTGGACAGCAGTATTTTTATATATATAAAAAAATGCTATAAAATTGTTTTGTATACATAATCAAAGCAATCTTTATTCACTTGAACATACTTTTCCCCATGATACGCGGTGGAACGGCGCTCTGGCACCTTTTTTCTCGACATTTGTAATGTTTCAATTTTTCGCCGAAAAAAAAATGATTGAAAACATATTTTGCAAAAAAGTAAAACCAGCTAACAAAAATAAACTGCATAAAAATTAGAAATAAACATCAATCTTTCAATGCGTTTGAAAGAAAATAACACATTTTGGCTGAAAAAAATCAAAAAAAAGTGAGGTTGACAAACTAAATAACAAAGATTTTTTGTAAAAAAAGTCTGTTAATATACCTCCAGTAGTAATCCATATGCTTCACATTGAGAACGGACATGGATTAGAATAGTAGATTAGTTTTTTTTAAGAAATTTATATACATTTTTTTCATCACATACAATTTGAAAACAGTTAATAAAAATACCCTCCATACAAAACTATTTTAGATATACAATTGAGGAGGTGGTGGCAAAATCAAGTATTATCCTGGTCGGGAAGACTTCGTATTTCGCCACTGTAAATGAGAAAGTAGAATTAAAACAACATTTTAAAATTCATACAAAATATATAATTATTTATTAATTTATATAAATAATTCAATAATTTATGTATGCGAAATATGTATTTGTATTCACGCTTAAAACTAATATTATGTAGGTATTTGTGTTTCTCTCTTTCTTTAAAAATGATAATAAATTTAAAACATACAGTTCAATGCCAAATACGAGTATAAAATCACAATATACATAATATCGACTGTGAAAAGGAAAAAGGACGTAACCCACACATATCAAATTTTACAGGAGGCGCTAAAATCGTGTTTTGATGATTTTGTGACATATACAAATTATGAATTATACACAACCTTGAAGTGCACGGATACTTCTAAACTGGTGTTTAATTGACATAACCTAATATTAATTTTAAAATGAAAATATCTTCAAATAAAATCTATTTTACAACTGAAGAGCTGTTAACCAGTTTGGTGCTTTCCGCCGGTTATAAGCCGGCTCCTTGGAGTAAGTATTCTATAAGTAATGTATAATTTGCAATGAATTTAATGTTTTTTTTTTTAATTTTCCAGGTTTTCTTCCTTACGAATTGTGGGCCAACCCCCCCTCGGACTGCGTCTTTTTTAAGCTATACATGTTTAATATCACCAATGCAGAGTCATTCTTAAACGGATCTAGCAAAGTACTGAATTTTACTGAAGTAGGTCCTGTTATATATATGTAAGTATTTTACAACCTAATCCACTCTTACATCAAAACAGAACCATTTTCGCGGTTCTTTTTTTCATATTAAAAATGCTCTCCAAAATAAAAAAAAATCTGTATTTATATTTATGTTTATGTTTATGTTTATATTTTTTTTCACTCGTTTATAATGGATATGATCATTACACATGTCTCATACGGAAATAACTTATATCGACTGTGGAAAGGAAAAAGGATATAGCCCACAGTTTTTTCAAAACAGCTTTTTTTCGATGATCGCAATGTATCAAACTTTATACACGTTCTATCAAAGGATGCAAGCTACAAATGCCGTATTAGTATCTAAATTTCGCTTTTAAGTTTGAAAAAGATGACCTTGTCAAAAATAAAACCAAGAAAAAAAACTGAAATAAAAGTTTTTCCTAGACCATTTCATCAATTAATATTAGATTATGTCAATTAAACACCAGTTTAAAAGTCTCCGTGCACAAGGTTGTATATAATTCATAATTCATTTGTTGCCCGCTGTGGTCTAGTTGGTTAGAGCTTGCTCTACCGATCAGGTGGGTTTGGGTTCGATTCTAAGACATGGGTGTTTGTGACGTCAATTATCCTTCAGCTAATCTCATGTGACTTACAAAAATTTCTCATCGGGTATATCTCGTATGATCTTTCAACATAAAAACTTTCAAATATTTGACACATTGGCGTAAGCTGTAATGTCAAATATTTTTTAAAATTTAAAATTAAATTACTAAAAAATAATTTGCACATGGCCCAAAATCATCAAAACATATTTTTTGCGCCTCCTGTAAAATTTTATATGTGTGGGTTACGTCCTTTTTCTTTTCCACAATCGATATATAAAACAAAGTAGCAGCATAGATAAACAAAAAAAGATATGCATTTTTTCTGTTTTCCTCGAAATAATCGAAATGACTTCCATGTCCGCTTTCGATATGGAGTATATTTTAACAATAATTGATGTTGTAACTGAGCTCAGTGAGAAATACAAGGATATGGCAAAGACAATGCCGTCACTATGTGCAAGTGGAGCAGGCGACCGCCTTTAGCGGTAAATCTAGAGAGACGGCTAAATGTCTAGCGTCTGAGAATTTTTAAAACACTAGGGTGGATACTGTATCCATTATTTGGGTGGATGGGAAGGGCTTGAAGCATTTCATACATTTACTTTGGATACCCACTAACAATATGTACATAATATTGTAGGGAAAAGCTGTCACACTCGAATATCACATTCAATGATAATGGCACTATGACTTACACAGCAAAAAGATGGCTAGAATTCCTTCCAGAGCAAAACAAACACATTGATTTGAATGCAACGTTGGTTATTCCAAATCTGGCTGTATTGGTATGATCATTTGATATAATATTATTCGCTTAAATTCTATGTTTTAAAAGGTAATATATACGTCAGAAATTGCAGTCATTTAGTGATGTAATCTGAGAATATTTCCTACCCTGAAACATTATTTGACCAAGCCTGTTTCCATGAGACCAGTCAAAACGTTCAACGATTACACTCGATCTTTTTCATCAATTTGTGATTGAAAGTCAAGTCAACTTCTATTTTTATAAAATAAATACTACATTACATGTATTTTTAATTTTCAGCAAAATAATGTATAATGTTATAACAGAAATAAAAGTCTTGCATTGACGCAGCACTGCCATTTTTATTCAAATATATTTTTTTTGTGAAGAATGTTAAATTTGACATGGAAATATTTTATTTTCAGGGGTCGGCGTCTTACATACACGACAGCAGTTACTTTGTTAAGCAAGGGTTCAATTTGCTAATGAAAATTCATGGGTCCTCTCCTATTGCGAAAGTCAGCATATACAATTTCATGTGGAACTATACCGACTCGCTGTTCACTGCCACTCGGAACATGGTACCGGGGGTGCTGTCAGAATCGAATATGGGAATGCTGCATTCGGTCAGTAATCTTAAAACATGTTTATAAAATGCATGGTCAAACTTTGTTATGCTGAGAATTGGCAATACTTAGAGAATTTTTTTAACCACTTCCCCTCCCAATGTGGTGTATTAGCTATACTACTAATAGATTTTTATTTCACCTAAGTTTTTTCTACCAGTACTACTTGTTTTGTTTTTTTGACCGGTTCTCTGCCACGGACGTGTTAACACGGCATACAATTTCGTGCTCGTAGGGCCGGCCATACTAAATGTGCGTGTTTACACGAAGTACTTAAGACGCGGCTTAAAGGCCACAAGAAACGTATTTAATAATTTTAAAATATCATGCATATAGTGGCATCTCTTGGAATCATAGTGTGATATTTAAACTTTAAAGATATTGTTTTGTAAATTATAATAAATCAATTTAAAAAAAAAGTTTTTGTTTTGTTCAAATTTCTCGTTATGCTAACGTGGCGGTAATTTCCGTTTTTGGATAAATGATGGCAGAAATGACCCATCGTGTTTTTATATAGTAAGTGTTTGTGATTTACTATTAATATATGTCCGAAAAGTACATATTTATTAGGTTTTATATTTTGAAAGAAAATCACGGCCCTAAATGCACGCCCATATTGATACCGCATGGCACAGAACAGGTTAAGAGAGTAGGGATGGTAGGATAAGTCTCGGACAAGACTAGCGGTTAGATAATCGATCTTGCTACGCCATGTTTACAGAATCGGACGGGTGAGATGGAGCTTAACACAACACAAAACATCTATGCCTTTGAACAAAGAACAACCATAAATCGAATGAATCAATATATGAAGCTGTTCATACTGCAACTCGAGCAGTGGCGGATTACCCTATAAGCGTACGAGGCGCGCGCTTGAGGTCTCCAAATTTTAGGGGTCTCAGAAATATCTTATAGTACTCACATACATTTTTTTCAGATTACAATATATTTTTATTATTTTACATGGAATTTTATGACGTTTTTATGTTATCCGTAAAACAGGGCAACCTAATTTTATTGCGCCTGGGGCGTCTCATATGCTAAATCCGCCACTCTGGACGTATATGGCCTTCTAATGGCGTTATCGCAACAGGCTTTTTTTTCTACGAGAACTTTTTGTTACTCAGTCGCTCAGCCTCTCCACTTCAAAAAGAGTAGTAGGGATAGAAGGATAAGGCTAGGACAGGACTTGTGTTTAGCTAATCGCTCTCGCTACACCCAATTATAAAAGTATCGGAAAGGGTGGGAGGGAATTTTTAGACATAACAAACACCCATGCCTTCGAACAGAAATCGATTGAAAAAAGGCTGTTTGTACTGGGACTCGAACCCGTGAAGTCCGGAACGGAAGCCCACAGCACTAACGGCTGCGCTATAGGACCCGACTCATTTATGTTAAATGTTATTTCAGATATATCAGAGCATGGGCGACATTGTGACTGTGTACATTGGTCAACTATGGGGTGACAAGAAATTCTTTTTAGTAGACAAGGTTGATGGATCATCTGATTTGCCTAACTTCGAGAAAAACGAGTGCAATGATTCGGTGCAGGGAACCTCAGAAGGTATAGTCTATTCTCAGAAAATGGAGAACGTGTCCAAGGTGCGTTACTATCGGAAGACACTGTGCAAAGTGGTAACATTGGATTACGAAGGTACTTACAAAAGGCATATTTGGTGTTTTAAAATTTATCCAAATCAAACAAATAATATACCGTATTTATTTCGTATTTTTACCGTAAGGTTTTCACATTTCTTTAAAGATTTCTCTAAAGGTTTCTGTAAAGTGAATATTAATTTATAGGTTATAAATATTGAAATCATTTTTTATCAAAATATTCTATTTGATATAAAACGCATGTTTATTCAAATATATGTTTGAGAGGAATGAAGGCCGGTGAAATTGACTCCATAAATAATATTAATATTCGTTACAAGGTAAAATTGCTTATTTTACGGAACCAGCAAAAAATTGCATTATTCATGAATTGCACAAACTTTCTGTCGAATGTGTGAATTTTGAAAGAATTATTTTGATTTTGAATGAATTCAGCAAGGTTGTAGATAGAGATTAGCTACATATGTAGGTTGTCTATGATAGTAGTGCTCCAACAATGTTTTTTTAGAATATAACCAAATGTCATTTGCTTTCATAAAAAAAATATTGATCATCAACGACAATGGCG
The DNA here is from genome assembly GCA_030503985.1 of Himalopsyche tibetana. Lineage (NCBI taxonomy): Eukaryota > Metazoa > Arthropoda > Insecta > Trichoptera > Rhyacophilidae > Himalopsyche > Himalopsyche tibetana. The sequence goes on along the minus strand of JAPJYX010000010.1, from coordinate 23,009,571 downwards.
TTCATCTCCATGTATCAGGCCAAAATTTTCTAAAACCAGTGCGTTTTTGGAAAAAAAAAATAGTACTCACTTCTTGTCAAGCTATTTTCTCATCCACGTCCATTCGCAATATGAAGCACGGTATCTCAACATTAGTTTTTTTACTGAGAACTGCTTGTTACACAGTTTCGCAATCTTTCTCTTTTTTGAAGAAAGAAAAGGCTTGAACAGGATTAGTGGTTAACTTATCCCCCTTGCTTTGCCGGGCTAATTTTAGAATCGAAAGGGTGTGAGAATTTTTTCAAGAATTTTTGCAACTACCACTATTGCACATTATAACACTGACGCTTGAGTTTGACGAAATATTAACTAAATTCTAACTAAATTCAAGAAACTCTTCCATCGCCACTGATTACATTCAAAAGGTACCTAAGATACCAGGACAAACAACCAATTTAATTTTTCTGGAAATATTTTTTTTCAAATATGGATTTGAAGCATTGCAAATGTCAAGAATAAAGGTTCCGGAACGCCGTTCCACAAAAATCACTGTCTAAAACTATAATATAATGACGTAAGAACTTTACTAAAATGTATTTTCGTGATTTGCTTCGTCTGTAGGTTATTAATTAGGTGATGGTCGATTTTGAAATCTTTTGACGTTTGTATATTATCATACGTGCACACAGTTTAGTTACAAATTAGTTTATTTTCTATGGTTGTGAGATCAATTTATGAAATTAAAACATTATGTAAAAATACTCAATCGAGTCAATAATAAAGGATTAAAAATTAATAGTAACAGGCTTGCACTTTTGCACGAATTGAGTTTTTTTTTTTTTGTGTGAAATAAGCATTTTCACTGATTCGTTGTAATATACACCTACATAACTTTACTGTGCCACGATATCAAACATTGGGTTTAGTTGGGTTAGGTTAGGTTAAATAAGGTTAGACAAAGTTCTCCCGCGTCAATAGATGATGAGAAAACTAGAATTTTGAAACATATAATTTTAATAAATATATTTGCAATGTCATCGTAATATGGCTTAGTCATTTTATTTCTAGGGAATCGAATAGTTTTTAATTTCTTTTCCAAGATGATGATAGAATGCAAAGAATTTATTAAAATAACTAAATAATAAATCGACTGTGGATAGGAAAAAGGACGTAACCCACAGTTTTTTCAAAACAGTTTTTTTTCAATAATCACAATATATCAAACATTATACACGTTCTATCAAACGGATGTAAGCTGCAAATGCCAATTTAGTATCTAAATTTATCTTTTAAGTTTGAAAAAAGATGAGCTTGTGAAAATTGAAACCAAGAAAAAAGACTGAAAAAAAAGGTTTTTCCTAGACAATTTCTTTAATTAATATTAGAATATTTCAATTAAACACTAGTTTGGAAGTCTCTGTGTACTTCAAGGTTGTGTATATTTCATAATTTGCATATGGTCTAAAATCGTCAAAACACGTTTTTTGTGCCTCCTGTATAATTTGATATGTGTGGGTTACGTCCTTTTTTCTTTCCACAGTCGATATCTTCTATTTTTTACACAACCATAAAATATAATAGGGTAGAAAGTAAAAATTCGTTTGCGTCGATGGAAATCATTGAGCCCATGTGAGCCCAAACTTGCATGCTTAATAACACACGGGCGTATCTAGATATTTGCAGTTTTACTGAAATGTACGTCTTTGGGGACAAGGATTGTTGAAAATAAATCACAAATTTGCAAAAAGATAACTCTATGGGAGAAAAACTAGTGGTTCAAATTAAATTATAATCAGAAGTTCTTTACGAGGGGGGGGGTAGATTTATTAGATATGAATCAAACAATCAAACATTTTTTCATTAGTGATTGCACATGAATACAAAATTTAAGCTATCAATGTCAATTTGTCATCGCTGTACAGTGCTTAAGCAAAATATTGAGAAGATTTTATCTTTGGACTTAATGTAAAAGCGCTTCCTGCTAAACATTGAATGGAGTCTTCAATAAAGATTACACCAAGTTTACATATTAAAAATATGCATAAACGGTTATAATATCGTTATATGCAGCACTTTCCTTCTATTTTATTTTTTTTGACTGGCCCTTCTGATAATGCACACTTTTTTAATCAGTAATGTGACTGGAATAAATGAATCAAAGAGGAAAATCAATTTGACATGCTCGATTTGCTGTGATTGTGATTCATTTCCTAGGAATGTTTAATGATTTGTCGTTTGTTTTCAGATGAAATCGACGTACAAGGTGTAAAAGCCTTGAAATACACATTGCCTGAAAATGCTTATGACCGTAACAGAACTGAGGATTGCTATGCTGGAAGTCCGCAATTACCCAACGGATTAAGTGATGTTTCTAAATGTTTCAGTAAGCTAGAAACAATTTAGATCCTTGTTTGATTATTGTTAATTAATAATTTTGGCTGATGGGAACTGTAAATTAAATTAATTTAAGCAATATGCTTATTTACTGACACTCTTACTGTGTCAATTTTGAAAGTATCCTAAAAATACATACAGCTTTAGCGCAAAAATGCAAAATTGTAAAAAATATAATATAGTTTAACATTAAGTAAGTTATATTTGTTGATATTCAATTTTATTTAAAAATAACACAGATTTGAAAGATTGATTTTAAGACATTACCGTTAAACAACTTCTGTAAAGATGTTAAATTAGGACAAACGGTAGCAGCATACGTGGGCATGGAAAACAATAATATGCAGGGGAAAGAAAAGTGATTTTTTAATATTTACTCAGATAATAGTAATACAAAATAATTATCCTTCATTTGAATAAACAGAATTAAATATTTCAGTTTTCCCAATGGCAACGTCGTTTCCGCACTTCCGTAACACGGACCCAGCTGTCTTCGAGAAAGTGGGTGGAATGAAACCTAACAAGGAGAGGCATGCCTCGTATGTTATTATTGAACCAGTAAGTCACTTACTATTTTTTGTGCGATTCCACAGTTCTAGGTTCTAAAGAAAAAATGATTTTCTGCATATTAAAGTGCACGTCAACAAACTCATGCTTGCTCGTGGGTACACTAATTAAATGAATAAATAAAAAAAATGACATTCCTAACATTTTCTATGCAACCGGATACAACTGTATAAAATTAACAAACGGAAAAATTGTGGAGGAAGGCAAATAAGTCGAAAAACTTATTTGACATATATGCAGATCATCTGCGAGCATTGGACTTTTCGGTATCTCCATTACACATCCTCAATTCTTTATGAGCGAGTAAAATAAAAGAGCAAACAAAATAAATATTTCGCTCACAACTTACATGTGTGAAATTAGTGTAAAGTTAAAAAGTAAAATATTTACAGCTTGTGCCTGATTCAGATAATTAAGCAAAGATCAACAAACAACACATTGAATCGCAAATAGCCGTATCGAACTGAGAATTGGTATTTCTTTTCATGTTAAGCAATTTTATTTTAAAATAATTCAATCATTTGTTTAATTTTTCAGTATATGGGAATCCCATTACAATCATTTGGGAGGTCTCAAAATAATTTGGTGGTTCGACCGCTAAAATACTTTAGCAAGGAGGTTCAGCTGTTCAGTAATATGGTTTTGCCATTGTTTTGGGCAGAATATGTGAGTATAATAATGATCTTAATATATTTTCAATGTTTTCTTGTCTCCCACCAATTGCTTTGCTTCCTGTGACATGCCAGCACCCCTCAGTTCCGCCGAGTACATCCTATGGATAGTACCTGACGGTCGTCTGGGACGCCAGAATCCCACCGTTCGAAAGAAGAAGCAGGCAGGATTGAGGCTTCCGGAGGCATCCTCAGCACATGACCATGCCAGTTCCAACGTCTCTCCATAACCACTAACCTGGCGGGGCACTGGCTGATTCGCTACCGTAAAGCGTAAAGTGTTGAACAAATGGCATTTGGTCTTAATCGAGTACTGCTGTGTGTCCCAGACAGTCTGCATTTAGTTTAATGTGTCTCCAGCCTCCTTCTGATTTTTTTTTTAAATTCCATTAGATTGTAGATTAAATATCTGTCAAGATTTCTAAAATTTCACATAAATCTCTTTTATTTTCAGAGTTTTTTATCCTTGCCAGACTATCTATGGAAGATGACAGTCTTCACTGTACTGACAATGCCACTAGTTCAAAAAGTATTCAGCGGGACTTTTCTAATAATTGGGTTGCTCTTAATTTTAAGAGCCATATCACAGTTTTGCAATAGCAAATCATCACCTAAGCTAGAGTTTATAACTAAAAATGTTATGATCACTTACTAGAAAGCCAAACAAAGAAAAAGTTGGAGAGACGATTGAATATTATAAATATATTGTAGAATAATTGTTATTGTTTGTGTTTTTTTATTCATTAAGTAGTCAGATAAGTAGGATTTAATTTATAAAAATATTAACAGTGAAATTTTTAAGATATAAATATTCTCCAATCAAGACATAATTAAAATGATATAGTAAAAGTGTAAATAAAAACAAGTTACGGGTGCTTTAACAGTGTCGTAGAAAGAGGTTCTGCAAAAAAAGGCAAAATCAGTGGCTATTATCTATCTATATATATATATATATATATATAAAACAAAGTCGGGTTATTTACACCACGTATATCTCAAGAAGGGCAGGGCTGATTTTAATGATGTTTAATTTATTAAATTCGTCTCCGCCTAGAATGTAAAAATATAGTATTTGTTCTTTTTAGTGAACTGTGTTATTTCAAAATCATGTAAAAAAAAAGTTGAGTGAACTCATAAAAAGAAGTGCAGCATTCACTCATGTAGTAATTAGTGTTGTTAGCATATTTTGTACCTGTGTTTTTATAGATATTAACAATGTCGCAGACTCTCTGTATATGGGAGTATTGTAATTGTTTTTGTAGTGATTAATTCAATAAGATAAATTAGTTTGTTTTTTAAATCATATGTCATAAAAGTGATTACCTATGGTAAAATAAAAATATATAAAATGTGTGTGGAGAGGTTTTATTGTAAACATTCTCCTTCCTTAATCTGACCGTATGGCCACCATCTGAGCTTCTCCTAGACCTAAATCCTAAAAATATCCAGTATAAAATATTAAATTACCTAGTTGTTTTTAATAATACGCAAAAAATCAGATTTGGTACATATTGAAATATACCATATATTTTAAATCGTAATGAATTAAGCATTTCGAAAATAAAAATGAATATAATTCATTCCTCTATTATGAAAGTATGTTGATTTTAAATCGTTTTTGCATAGTAAAATATGTATATATCTTACAAATAATCAGTGGCGGTTCTAGGTACTGGGCTAGGTGGGCTAAGCCCGACCTGCATTTTTCACCCAAAACTTTAGATGGCTGAATAAAAATGAACAGCAATTCGGCCGCTGAACAAAATAAATACATTTATAAGCGTAACTAACCTTCCCCAAATGAATATAATATCTTTGTTTAAATTTTCCTCTATCAATATAAGACAATGGCATGTCTACCTACAATAATATTCTCGATTGTTTTTTATTAAAATTTTAAGCTGAGCCGGCATAAAAAAAACAATAACCCTATAAATAATTCATAGAGAACATTCAACGTGACGTCAGTCTGGCAACACCTATGTACATGCTATTGGTCAGGGGCTAACGCTTTCCAGCCCAAAACCATAGACAATATTTCTTTACACTAGAACACAATCTAGCACGATTCGATTTTGTTTGTATTTGTATGTACGGAAACGTCATCAAACACAAAGGACTGTATTTCAAATTTACTGGCTTCTGTCATTCATCGGGGGCTAAAATCGATTTAGTCCATGGCCCATACAAACATACCAATATCTTTGTATTTTATGAAAGTGACAGGTATCGAATCTCAGTGACAGTTCTGTATTGCTTTTTTTACTTGTTATTTCACTTTGAAAGGGACAAATTTAAGGTCACGTATTATTATTTCTTACTTACATTAGCATTGATTGTATTATATAGTAATTTATGCTTTGCGGTAGTGTCGTAGTATTTGTTAATTTGCTTGTAGATTAATGTATAAGATGAAGTGGAAGCATGCAAAATTTCGTAAATAGTATACAATGCTATGCTTTTCTCTAGCCCACCCAAGATTTCAGGTCAGGAACCGCCACTGCAAATAATGCTTCTAATGCTTCTTGCTAATTTTATAAATTTAATCGGCAATAATTGGAGATTGTCGACACTTTTTTACAAAAAATAATATTCTAACTGAAATTTAAATTACATGTTTTGTATATTGTAAGTTACATGATTTTTTGACTGACAATGAGGAGTTTTTTTTAAAACTTTCACCCTGATTCATAAACGGATGCGACTTTGTTTGCGGCAGGTACCTAAAATATGTTTCTATAGTTGTCAACCAATAGTGTAAAATTTAATAATGTGCAGGGTAGAGTTTCCCCTCACTCTAGCTGATTGTTTGCAGTGTTAAATTTTAATATAGCGATAGAATATAATGTGTAATTAAATTTGTCTGAATACTTATTTTTTCTATTATTTTACTTTACAAGATTACTGCCGATACCCTCCTTCGCAACATCTGTAAAAGGCTGAAAGATTAAATTTGAGCGTAAATAAACAAGCATTATCAACGTTATTAAATATTTATTGATAATAATTGAATTAAATAATCTGCCTATTAATTGAATAACATGAATATTTATTATAATATAACTGCAATAACAATAACCAATTTTTGACCATGTGTCAGTAAAAAAAACAAACAAATAAAGCTCAAAAAATAACTATAGATAAATTTCAAAAAATATGTACATAGCGGTTAAGTCTTTATAACCATGCATAAAAATAAATGTGATAATTAATTACAATGATAATAATACGTAACTATTGGCCTGATTGGTTTCTTTGCTCGATTTAATTTATTGTACAATTTTATAGTGATGTATTTAAAGTTTATAAGGATGACTAAAATAATTGACACATCGCGTGCGGGAAAGAGAGATAATGATTTCGGCAACTCACAGAGACGGGATGTGGTATTCTCAGTATTGGCAATGATTTCAGTCCTGTTTTTTGCACTCTGGTGTGCATTTTGTATGTGACTATAAATTCATTTTAAACGGAAATGCCATAATTTAAGATTTCGACTGAAAGTGCTTGGTGGAATTTCAATATTAAATTTGAATCGTTCAAACTATGTACATTCTCACAGATTTTGTCACTAACGACCAGGGTTTCGCCTTTCGGCATCTTCAGGCATTCAAGTGCACGGATGAACTTGAACTGACGTTTAGTAAATGAAAGTTTCGTGTTTATATCGTGCACATTTCGCACTATGAGAAAAGATGAAGGTAATACCGATTTCGGTTTTACAGTCACAAAATAAATAAGTATTCTTTTGGAACTAAATAATTTGCAATACTATGCTTAATATAACGGAGTTCTAAAAAATACATGCCAATTTGATTAAGCAATATACTAAATACTTGCTTCTTAGCACTTTGAGAAATGAGTTATTTTTTTTATCGAAATAAGTTTCTAGTATTTTTTGATTATTTTTCTACAACGTAAAAAACTTTTTTTTTATATAAGCCAATCTGGGAAGAATATTTATATTATTTCAAATGGTATTTTTTTTTTGAATTTTAAAACAAACAAATTCATTCAAGTAGTGACTGTTGAATAATTTTTAAGAAGCTATTACTTCCAATTCACGGACATGTCGCTCTCAACTAACGTTGATTCCAAGGAACGGATTGATCCGAAATGTAACTTTAGACTCAGTATATGACAACCGATTTGTTTACGAAAACATTTTTTTTTTACAAAATTTTTATTCGCATTTACAACAAATAATAAAAATAATGTGATCACCAGATAATAATAATTCAATAATAATGACAAAAAAATTGGATGTATGTATTAGCAATCAAGGGTTAAGATACGCGATGCAGACATTAACAAGTTTTGTAAAAAAATAATATTGATAAGTTAAGTAGTTTTGAATGGGTAAAAAAATATTTTTTACCCATTTGAAGATTAGATCACATAGAACTTTTCAAATAATTGCTCGCCGTGAACGGTCTATAAGCCCACTGTGATTGTAATCATTATTTCGTTTCACCCCGCATACGATGTGTTGACATAAATTGAATAAAAGAAAATGAACAATAATTGTTAATGGCGAGCGAGGGAATGCTAGATGTGCATTATAGCGTAAAAATTGTCTGTTCCCACTTACTAAAAGTGTAAATCTCAAAACATATTGTTAGTTAAATTTATCTTTTCAATTTCCCCTCATTTTCATTTAAAGCTTGGCAAACTCTAGAAGCAACAAATTGACCGGTGTGTCAAATTTTGCAATTATTGTATGAAATTACTGGTAGAGTTTTATCTTATTATAAAAATATGCTAACTGAATACTTAAGTATGCATACGTAAAATACAATATGAATGAAGACAATTGGAAATATTGATAACAAATTATATCATTTATCCTTAATTGATAGTATCTCAAATAAGAAGTGATTCTTTGTTGGTCTTATTTTGTAATTTTTTGTGACTTCATCAAAAAAAAAAAAATGATCGAATGAAATTCTTGAAACTGTTTCTGCTTTACAAACCCGTACGACGTATACAACAAAACGTCACGCAAAAAAGTTCTCTGTTTTGACATCCATTTATATTAGCGAAAGTTTACTGATTTCATTAAAATAATTTATAATGAAATTAGATTAGAAACATATGAGATTGAAGTTTTAGTTGTAATACTATTTATGACTGCAGAATGTTGATTTTTTTTTCAATACGTAGCTCGGTAAGAAACATTCTAACCTCATAGGGAATTAATTTTATGGGGCTATATTTCAAAATGGTTGAAAAAAAATAATATTTGATACCATTTAACGCCGATAAAGCGCGGGGTCTGCGAGTAATAACTTTTTTTAAAAAATTCACTAGTGCTAGAGTTAGATAAATTTATGAAAATAGCAGTAGCGAGACAAATCGGGCGACATTTTCAAATGTGATGTCTTTTTTCCTCGAGTTTAAAATCTTTAATGGTTTAACAATATTTGACTTTTTGAATGAACACACAGCGATCAGCAATAACAAAAGTTGTAAGAGTTTTTAACATTTTTACTAGGTTGAAGAGACAAGCCAATATCTCACCGACCCATTAAAAGCCTACCTTTTATTTGATCGCATTTTCAAAACCCTTTTTTGTGAAGGATTGAACACCCAAGAACTGTTGAAGATGAATGACTGCGAATGCGGTCCTAATTCTAACATCTAATTAATCTCAGCGCTCAGTCCTCTAATATTAAAAACAGTTAAAAATAAATAAATATATGTTTCAAAAAATAGTCAGTATGTAAATAAAATTTATACCTCAATCACATATTACGAGAGTTCTTTAAAACATTCTACATAAATAAAACAAAAATCAGTAGTTTCAGAGTTAAAAGTTTTCTTACAGTAATTTAACCCCTTCTCGGTCACGCCCGAGTATACTCGGGTATTGAAAGTCGTCAAAATGTACACCACAAGAAAACTTCACTAAATATGCATGTTTTATAAATATAACACATGTGTTTGGTGTTCGAGCATAATAAAAAATATGTGATCCTCTTTTGAACATCTGCTTAAATCAATTGGACCGGCAAGTGGTTAAGCAATATACTGTGATCCGAGACAACAATCAATGTTTACTTTGTTATTCCAATGTTTGTGTCACACTTATCAGTATACAATCAGCAAAATAAAATAGTATTTAATCTTAATATAACATTAAAATAGAATTTCCACTAAAATACTGCCAAAGCTATCGAAAATAAGAAATCAATAATTTTGGAATGCGATTATCAGAAAATGATTTATAATGGAAAAATCAGGTGAATTTTAAAAAAATGTTTACACATCTTTATATTTTTCATTGACAAGTTGTAATAAAAAAGATTTCATAATTTTTTTATTACTAGTATTGAAAAATAAGTCTATAACCGACAAAATACAATTTATCAATTAAAGTAGTCACATTTAACTCAAATAACACTGACAAACAATATTTTTACTAAATTAACCCTTTCACGTAGATTAAGTCATGAACACGGCATAGATATTCGAGTGCTCTGTTAGTGCATCAGTTATAAGAACGCTAGAGAGAGCACAGGGATTGTTATTATTTAAAAGATGTTAATGGTGTCTACTAGGGATTTTGAAGTCTCGGTGCTTTTCAAGTCCCAAGAAAAATTTTCATGTTTCATAAAATTCTCACGCCCCGATACCGTACTACGGTGGTAATTTTTATCAAATGATAAACCAGTACTAATAAAGACAATTGTTTAAGTAAAAGTGTAATTTATATTTCAATTTTTTCTTTCGACAATGCAAACTTTATTGTTTTTTTTATTAATCATCATCGACTTGTTTGATTTTTGATGAAACGCCTTCTTTCAAAAAAATAATACATTGGGTCAATAATTTTACGGGGATTATAGCAAACTAGTATGTTACAGGAACGTAAGATAGTTATATTTTATTGTATTAAATGAAAGCACGGTTTTAAAAAAATCTTCTGCTTCGCCTTCTGCTTCACGTTTAAAAATTCTCACAGTAAAAGTACACAAACTATATTTGTTTTTAATGAAAATAAATATACTTTATACAAATAGTATTAAAGATTTAGAAAGTCTCATGTCTCTGGTTGTTTTGAGACTGGCAAAAAGGAAATTTTTCTCGGGTTGTTTCGACACAGAATCCCTAGTGTCTACTTACATTATTGATTACTTGAAGATATATTCCAATATTTATATAAAGCAACAACGATTCCGTCAAAAATCCGACATTTTTCTCTGTAATTTTTGTATGTAAAGGGTTAAATAGAAAAATTATGTTTGAATCAAACAGTAAATAAATATTTTTCAAAAGTTCATGGATCACTAATACACATGTAATTATTTTGAAATACTACACCAAACACCGCCTAATCAATAAATAGTTAGCGAGAAAAAAATACATCATTCCAATGCTTATTATATAAGTGTTAAAAACATACGATCAAAACTCTATGGCTAATTATAAATTTTATACCAATCATAGATTCTTTCAATATCTTTTTCTCAAATCATCAATTATATTATTTTCAAAAAATCGAACAACCATCACAATCACTGTTTTCCTTCATCATGACTTACATTGACACAAGCTTGTAGTGAGCGTGTTTGGAAGCATAAAGATAATATAATAATAAATTAGAGTAAATTTGATAAAACCCACAAACATTGAAAAACGATTTTATATATTCATAGATAAACACATAACACAATTGAAAATTTATGTGATGAGGTAAAACAGTCCCAATCCTTTGATAAAATTGTGTAATTAAAAGAGTACAAACAAATTTTGATTTATTTTTATATGCCATGGCATTCAAACAAGAAATGCCAGTCAACATCATCAAAGTGAATTTTACATGGCTTTTAAAATGATTTAGTAATTCAATTTACCATATTATTCACGGGAAATGTTTTAATACCTTTGTCAGGGAGCGGTGGTTTTAATGTTCATGAGGGAAAATCTCGTGCCTTAAGGACTGGTCTAAAATATACGCCGTCGGTCGTATACAACATTACCTGATGCTAGATGTAGCTACCGTCGCCATACTGTGTGGTTATTGTGGTCATTCTTGGATGTGGAGCGTAAGTATTTGTGACTAGACAGATTGATGGTTGTTTAATTAAATAAGTCAAAAAACATTTATATAATTGCAATATGAAGTTTGAAGAGTATTAACAGGATGGCTGCATGGATGGCACAGACACGCCAGAGACGAGTTACCTCGTCAATAACTAATTAAGTTAATAATAGCAAATTATAGCCAGTGTGCTAGGTACAAAAGTACTTTTCTCTACAGCAGCCATAAGGCCAAAGACTCACAGGTGATCAGGTTTTGACTGTTTTGACCATACTTGTTTAATAAAATGATGATCTAATAAAACTGTCTCTGAAAAAAAATATGTTTTAAATTATTTTTGTTTGAATCAAATAGAACATTGCTTGTTTTAATTGTTTAAATTGACAACTCATCTTTCTCTATTATAAATTTTTCTATTGTCGGCAAGAAGTCCCGACATTCGGAAAGTGCAATGCTCAAAAATAGCTCAAGACGTGGTGTTTGGCATCTAGACGCTACATGCGCCATTCCTGTGTCATTCGATATGAGACCATACTAGTTAATATTCATGGCAAGCATTGGTTGGTTAAGCACGGCGTTTATTGCAGACCAGCACCTTAGACCATTTCTGTAAATATCACATGTAGATTTCACATACAAGCTTGTTTCGTGAAGAACATGAATAGTCAACATATTTAGTTATCTACTTTTTATGAAACTCTTCAAGGCAGAGTTTACATGACCAGGATCCCTCTGGAGGCGTGGAGAGCGGTGGGGCGAGGCAATACATATGGTAACCGCGATCACAGTCATCGCAGAACAGCAACTGGTCCTAAAAAAGATATTTTTTTCGATTAATTGATCACAAAAAAGCAGCGACGGGGATTGTTGGATACTATTTTAACTTTTAACCCTTTAAGTGATGCGAGGTATCAGTATGACGGTACCCAAAAGGCCGCGAATTTCTTCGAAAAGTAAAACCTAATATATGTATATTTTTTGGAACTATATTGTAAGTATATCATAAAAATTTACCAAATAAATACACAGTGTGTCATTTGTGACGCCATTTATTAAAAAAAACAAAATTTTCACATAACATCTAGGGTTGACACAAAACTGATCATAGAAAATTGGCAAACTTAATTATATATGAAACGTAATTGCATACGTCACAATAAAATTTAAAAAATTACGTCCTAACTGAAGGGGGATTCCAACGTATCCCATAATATTATATAGTATACAAACAGTGATGCATTGCCCAACCCTGCATAGCGGTGCGTTTGGTTTCCCGATGAAGCTCTTTTTGAAATTGATGTAATATTGGTAATATATAATATTATATATAATTTGTCATGTCTAAGTATTTCACTATCATTCTAAGAGACAATTAAGTAGTTTTTTAGTATAATGAGTGTAAAGTCAAGCGTGTAAACATGCTCATTTTGTATAACAGACCATGCGTATACGGAATCAGCGTTAACATGCTCATGACAGTCATCCGGTTAAAGGCTGCATTGTGAAATCAATAAATTAATAATATTGCATTTAATTTAAGAAAGTTTGTTATATGTTTCGATCCATTGGTTCTATTACATCCACTATTGTAATAGTTTTTGAAGATACATTAAATTAAAGCTAATTAAATTAGGTCATATTAAAACAACCACGTTTTGACTCAAGTGTGCACCTCATTTTAGTCTTTAGGGATGATGCTCTTCATCATTTATATATATATATATATACAGTGGATGTTACGATAAAGTCATAATCAAATAAAATTGTATGGTAATACATGTATCAAAATCTTGCAATGCAATCAACTTGCTGGTACGCAACATAGCTAATAATTAAAATCAACATGCTGTGATGTTATATCTATGATACAATGCTATAAACATTGTTAAAATTCTAGATTAAAATTTTATTATATAACTAGTGCGATACAAAGATCTGTGATATATCACTGTCATATGGGAGAAAGTGACCAAGTGTAAAACATTCAAGAGAACCATTTGAGCATTTGCAATCACTCTAAAATCCCTTCACATTTTATATTCATTTCTGGTTTACTTTTAGATATTTATGGGTAAAGATGTCAAATCTAGTCTATTTTTGTGAAAAATGCCTTCTGTCACTTTCTATTTTGCGGTGATGATATGAGGGTATTACTTGCAAACACGGCTTATTCCAAAATGGTTAAAAAATGAAACTTTAATTTAATTATTTTGAAAAAAGCCTTACATTACTTTGGAATGATATTTTGGATGTTGTCAAGCCATGTTTGAGACTGATTTCTAAAAATACTTTCAAAATTTATTTATATCTACTAAATTACATTCATGTTTCAACAACTTTGGAATAAGCCGGGTTTGCAAGTAATACCCTCATATATCCATTAATAATGCTGCTTTTCCAAAGGCAAAATTACATGCACTGACAGGAGCCATCCATGTTCATCTGGGCTTGAAGTGTTAAGTCAAGTGCTAGCTGAAAGACTGTGCCAAAATATTAGAGATTTCATTGGTCCTCAAAGATGTTCAATGGCTTTCAGGGTTTTAATGTCCAAGGCTATAAGTAGTAAGAAGATGTTTTATTTACAGACTTGAGGTATGAAATTAATCTAAGCCACCGCGTGATATAGTTCTATTGTGTAGCATTGTTATACTTTGACTTAAGCTATTTACAAAATAGATTGTTTGTTTAACTTACATCATTATCACTAGTGCCACACATAGAGCAGCATTTGCATTCAATACACTGCCAGCGATATTTACGCACCGATACGATCATGTTGTCAGTAAACTGTAGGCAGGTCGGATGCCCTGTGAACATTTAAGATTTCTTTACAATGTATTCAATAGTTTGTAGATATTTATTATTAACTCATCGACTTGTAAGCAGGTTATAATATGTACATTGACATAAAACTATGATGATACAGTGAAACCCCGATTCTACGTTTTTCAAGAGAGCCTAAAAAAAATGTAAGAAACCGATAAAACGGGAAAGTTTAAAATAATACCAACAAAATTATTGTTTTTAAAAAACTTAGTCATTTATTTCACTTATTTTTATTATAGACTACGTTTTGTTTTCTAAGTTCTTTATAATAAGTTGCCTATTTGCAGTATTTTTTAGATCAACTTCCGTGCTTCTTCTGAATTTTTTCAATATCTTAAATTATTTTCAAATTATCAGCTGGAGTTTTAGTTTTCTTCATAGAGTGCATTTTAGTTTTGAGTTAGTAATATCCATGAAACGAGGTGCGAGGAAAGATTGACTGTATAAGCGAAATAGAAAATATTCAACTACCTTAATACTAAGGTGAATCCAAATTGGTATATCTGGGAACGATTAATGCGGGATTTTTTAAACCTATTGTTATAGGTGTGAAATGGGACAATGAAAAATAAGCAATCCATTCGGGAAAACAAAGAATGTGATAACAGTAGATCTGGGTTCCACTGTACATATCAGTCATAGTCGTCTCCGACTTATCACAATCACTTTATATATTATATAAAATTTTAATGTTCAATTAATTTTTTTCAATTCAGATAAACATCCTTGTCCTATATTATGAATTATTCTACAAGATGTTATTCATGAGATATTGAAAATAGTCCTCTAATAATTGTTACCTTTTCTCAAACCAGTAATAACATAAATATTATTTAAAACAATTCAAAAATATCCAAGTGACCCTTATTGTTTTATAACAATCTATTTCTAGACCGATCAACATTATGTAATATTTTAATATGATCTAAATCTTAATTTTAGTAAATGGAATGATAAATCATCTAAGCTTCACTCAATCATTTGTATATATGAGCTATGAAAATATCTCATTGTTATCGATTGAAAATTTGAAGAATTATAATGTTTATAGTGAAACAAAACCAAAAAATTACATTTAGTCGATTTAATATTTGCAATAACCAAACAAAATTAATCTGCAGCACCATTTTTCCTCTTGCCAGGTCACCGTGTACAGCTTAAATTTTTTTAAGATAATGAGCAGGTTCTTTGTTTCCAGATTAATCTTTGACAATCAGGTGCATCTCGGATTAGATTTTATTGGAAGAAGTCAGCAAGTTTGTACAATACAGTTTAATATTTACTCATCTTATTCTTATATTTGATGGTGTTAAATGACATAGAAAGTATATTGATGTGTTAAAACAACTGACAAGTACTCTTAGTCGAATGGAAATTTAAATGTCTGATATAAACATAGAAAAGAGTATTACATCTTCTTTAAGGCAGGAGTTAGACCGAATGGAACGGTGCAGTATGAAATTGCGATAGACAATGTTGCAGTTCTGCACAAAAAAGAAGCACACTTAGTCAAATTAGCCAGTGCGGAATGTTTCAGATAATATCGTTTGTATTTTCATTACTTGCAGTTGGAAAGTAATATTTTGCTAATTTGGCTTTACATATGTATATTTATGTGTGGAACTGCAATGTTGTCTCTACTTCCAAAATTCTGGTCCGCAACATCCTGTGCGGTCTGGCTACCTGCTTTAAGGTTTTCTTATCATCACTATGACAAAGAATTAGCTATCTATGCGATGAAATATAATATTTATGTTCTGTATGATGATAATGTAGGCATCGGTCGACTAGATCTTTACTTACACAGGCCGAAATGTTGTGTTTACTCTTTCGGCATACTGTTATCAGCTGCAGCCATATTTAACCAGTTTCTCGCAATATGATTGTTTTGAAAGGAATGATAAGGAATGAATGAGTAATATTTGTGCCGAACAATAGTGAATCGTTATTTAAAGCAGTCGAAAATAAAACCATAAACGAACAGATGAATAATGCAATATACACACAGATGGCAGTACTAGTGATACGAAAATTGGGCGGAGTTTTCTTTTAATATAACATTACTTTAACGGCTAAAATGCTTCAATTGGAAGTGCATTCGTTCACTATTTTTCAGCACAAACTACAAAAGGCGGATTTCGATACGAGAAAAAATCAAAGGCAATCGTTTTCTTTTGTTTGTATATTATAGAATATATTATATTATATAAATTCCAGTTCATTTAATATATTATATTTACCATAAAATTAAATGTGTCCATAAATTTTAACAGAAACAAAATAAACAACTTAGTCAATAAACGGAATTAAACGAATATCTTTAAATGTATTGCGATAGAAATGAGGTAAGTTGAAATATACAACGTGCCGTGTTGTAACTGTGAAGAAACAGACTTGTTTTATGTAGGCTTTCTAGAGTCCTAACACTAAAAAAGACTATAATGGCTGATTGCACTTCCACTATCCACATTTTGTGACAGTTAAAACATAACAGACTAATCTAAGCGTGAGGCAGTGAAAATAGTACATTAAATAATAAAATGACTGCATATTGATGTTATTTTGACATCGCCTTTTAGGAAGAATTACATGAAGAATTTAAAATTTAACAAATCGATTAAATTATTTCAACTGTTAGTGCAATAAAAATATAAATCATATCTAGAAAATCAAATTGTTATATTCATAATAAGAGATAAAAAGATTAATAAATAATGTATAGTGGAATTTCT
This sequence comes from Himalopsyche tibetana, assembly GCA_030503985.1. Classification (NCBI taxonomy): domain Eukaryota; kingdom Metazoa; phylum Arthropoda; class Insecta; order Trichoptera; family Rhyacophilidae; genus Himalopsyche; species Himalopsyche tibetana. The sequence continues at coordinate 22,992,358 of JAPJYX010000010.1, read as the reverse complement.
ATTTATCATTTTCTCACATTTCTCTTTTTTTCTTGTTAGTATCTTTGAACCAAATTAACAAAAATGCTTTAAATGTTGATCATTTCACGTTGTATAGTTTTCTTTGCAATTGATGCAATTAAATTCGTACACAATGAATTAATATTAATTATTGATTCAGTTTTTAGTTTAAAATTTAGTAAGATGCTATATAACAATTATAGAGGTTTGATCTTTATCGAGTTTTGAGCGTACAGACGACGCCAACACAATTATGTTATGAGTATTTCAAACAGTCCACGGTAAGTGTACGCGGTGGAATATAACCGCAGGTATATTAGACGATATTAGTCTTCAAAATTTAAATTATGGATACGTTTATCGTCTCCTGGTTATTTAGAAAATGATAGATTGACGATCCACCGAAGATACATTGAAGTTTTTATAAATAATATAAAGTTAATAAATAGAATAATAAATAATATTAAACATTAATAATTTGTAAACATAACTAGGTATTCTTAAATGGCTTGGCACATTTTTAACATTGATTGCACAATTTATAAGTTCTGTATCAGATCTCGTCAACGCGAGAAATGTGACACTACATACAATTACAATACCAATAATAAAAGATACAAATTAAATAGCTGAGAAATAAATTTCAATACGATACAAAAAAAGACTAGTATTCTTATTGCAATATATTTTATCATTTGACAGGCTAGCGTTTTAACTGTTATCGTGTCTACAGAATTAATAATAGTAGGTAAACATAGTCGGTCAAATTCAAGTGAATCGTAAACCAATCATCTTACAATACTGTTATCATACTATGATATGTTCCAATATCCGCAGACATGTTGCAAGTTCAAATGGACGAAGCATACGTTGCGATGATTTCACATAAGTAACAATATAAAATAAGTGACCCTGCATTAAACACCTGACGATGGTTAAGAAATATGTATATTATGTATAATTAGCCAAAAATGTGACACTAAACATTGCAGCGTAAATTATAATACGAGGCAGGTAAACTAGTGACATAGTATTGCAATGAACAAACAAAGATAACGAGTCTCACAATACACAGTTATCGCCTGTTGATCGTGGTTCTTCATCTACGATAAGCATTTAAGCTTCATCAAATTAACTACATGTAACTTCATGCCGACTGTGTGCATAAAATTACCAATAGCTTTTGAATTTAAGTATGCATAGCATCGATTTTTACAAATCACAAGTATTTTTTTCCATTAAATGCTGTATTGCGGTTTAACGGTATAAGGGTACGACTCTATTTTTCAAAAAAATTTCACAAGTATACTTAATTAACACACAGCTGCAAGGCATCGGCAGTTTGGAGACCACTGTTCTTGCGACATCATTAATTGTTTAAGAATGATTGACAGGTGTATTTAGGTAATATATGAATAAAGTTTAAGCCTATTTGCAATAATGTTGTACTTATATATGAGTCGATAAATATCATATGCACATCAGTCCATTCTAAACTTTTTTTAAGATTGTGATAGAAACCAATTCTTTGTAAGCAGGGGAATATTTTGAGTTCAGAATAATCAAACAAAAGTCCATTTTTATGGTTGAAAAATTAGGTTGAACATTGAAGTTTTTTTTCGTTTAAAGTCAGTTATAGTGTAAATAATAGCTGCTTAAATCCGTTTAATTCAATCACAATGCAGCAACAGCCCGGTCACGCTGAATTTTTTTGTTTGAATGGAAGATAAAATGAGCACATTTGACTCAAAAGATCAAAGGAAAAAGAGACAAAAAACAAAACTAAGTCCATATATTTTTAAGCAAAATTGCGTAAGTCCATATTAAAAACCTGTTTTATTTTGTAACTATTGAAAATATAACCCAAAACATGCTTTATTGTTAGGATAGTTATTTAAAATTATATTTAAACATTTTTTTTAATACCTCAAGAAAAATCTTTATAAACTAAAAACGTGTGACTCAATGGTGTGCAACGTTCCCTCTAAGCTGCGTAGCAGGTTGGAAGCCCCCAAGCACTCATTTCGGGTTGGCGCGCACTACAAGACAGTTATTCAATTAATATTTGATCGGTCCACGCAGCCTTTGAAATTTCCGCGCAGCTAACCTCTCGTCTTAGAGGGAGCATTGGTGGTGTGTATGAGATTTATCGACCCATACGCATCTACTGTACACAAACAAATAATCAGAAGTAAAACTATTATACTGCGCAATCCAAAAATGACAATCTATTTTAAGTGAACGAAATAGCAGTGAAACTCAACAAGTGAATTATTGCACAAATGATTATTATTATTTGATCAACATCAACATGAACACTTTCGGAGACACTAAAAAAAGACACCCACATTTATTTGGTGTTTCTTATATAGCATTGTCAATTTATAGGCACTTTACATAATATAAGGTTAAATTTTGGCTTGTTTTTTTTTGGTAAAATTTTTTGAACAGGGATTTCATCGATAATTATTTTAACTTTAGTATGCGAGTTCTTAACAAATGAGACATAAAAATGAGGGAGAATGTTGTAACAATAATTACAAACTTAATAATATTATGATAAACAAGAGCGAACGCTTTCACAATTCGCCAACGTCACTAGACAACAAAAAGTTAACAGCTAATTATCTAACAGATATTTTTATATATGCGTACTCGTAACAATACCCATTATAGATTTTTGGTTATAGTCAGTATTAAAACATATCAGGGCTCAGCAGAGATTTCTCAAAATCTCAAAATACGATCAGTAGACTTATAGGTTAACCCTCCAAGGACGAGCGTCACCATATGGTCACACAAAACACCGTTGTCTATTGATCCCACTATTCATACTTTTTTTACCTGAATATCGTTGCTTTTGCTCATATTTGGTTAAGAAGGGTACGGACTACAGTAAGTCATCAGCCGTAGGAACAGGAACGGTCTCCAAAAGCACATGTGATTTTTTGAATTTCCGTTTTTTTTAATTTACTTTTTGAAACTGTTAGATATTTTTTTATAAAAACATAAAATTATTTACAGTTATTTTGCTAATATATTTGTTTTGAAATTATGTTGATCTAAAGAGGTCAAATTGTAAATATTTTTAAAAAAAATCACGTTTAGCTATATTTCAACCCCGAATGTTTGCAAGCCCATACGGTCACTTTTGTCCTTACTACTGTCCGTACTCAATATTACACGGTAATAAAAGCAAATGAGCATGACCATATAGTCATGCGGGGTTTCTATACAATGACTGCGTTTTTTTTTTTTTAAATTTTGGATAGGAATAAAAGTTATCCGTGACTTCAATATGGCTTAGAAAATATTTTTTTTATCGGAAAAAAGCTCTCGTCTCTGGAGGGTTAACACAGTGATTCCCGAACTGTGCGAATTTTCCTATAAAAATTTTGATATATTAATTTGGCTAGATTCAGCAGGCGACCTCCACGTGGCCAACTCCAATAGTCGCTTGCCAAATGGTTGTGATTTAATGCTTGAAGAAAACTTTAAGAATAACTGCTCACTTATGATTATTGAATAATTTCAATGATTTAAATTTAGGATGTCGATGTGGGCTCTTGCAATCATAGAAAAATATCATATTTAACAGAATCAACCGATCAATGCAATCTTATAAGCTCACCGGTATACGTTGCATGCGTAATTACTTTCAAGTCAGTTTAGGATATTTATCTTGCCAATGTTGAGAACATGTCGAGCCCCAATAGTAACATATTTTTAAAACTATATAAAAACAATATTGCTAAATACTCTTATGCCAATATTTATGTATCTTTCAAAATTTGATTTATTTAAGGCATATAACCGAATTAATCTACAGTTTTCTGGCACTATTAAAGTGCGCTGCAGACTTTATTACGTATCTTAATTTTTAAACCTTAGTACGTAATTTGGCATTATTTTTACATGTGTTATTAATATTAAAGTAATATTTAGAGTGAAAAAAAAACATACATGTATTGTTGTTTTCAATGGAAACGACACAAAATTTTATCATACCTTGGATATAGATTAAATGAGGAACTATTTTTTAAAAATATTTTGAGCTTCAAAGTTTGCACGTGTTTTTTTTATGTTACGATATTTAGTCAAACGATTGAATATTTCTACTTCAATTGATTTGGATTACGTAGAATGCTTTCCGAAATTCACAGTACTGTAAAACCTCAATATAACATACTAATACGGTCGAGGGTGTATTTGATAAAGCAAAAATGTGCTATGTATATAACAAAATGGGTTTTTAGGTTTGAACGAGAAAAGTAAATGGCATGAATTAAAAGACAAGACTGCTGAATTTTCCATGACCAAATTACACATATGATATATTTATAGTTTAGTGTACGAGGTTTGGAGGGATTGTATGCGAATAAGTGAGCGTCAAAATCATCAGCCGGCGTGCGTGAAAACTGCTGCATCTACAGTCATGTGCTCGTCATAGATAGAATACTGTTCACAAACATTTAAACAACCTTGATGGGTTTTTTTTTTTTTACAAGCAACCGAAAACTTTCTCCATTATATGGAGGTTTTACTATTGTATTTAGATTTTTTTATGTGTAAGAAAACTAATTAACTGTGATATTCAAATCAATTAACTACCTACTCAAAGTATTTGTTACTTATATCTAAATTCTCACTTAGAAATAGCATTGATCAGAAATTACACATTAAGGAACACATCTAAGAGATTCTATCGGATATATATCATTCACGATCACAAGACACAACAAATAATAATATTGCAGATTATAAGGCTACCTTACATTTTGTAAAACAATATAACAAGGGTAACCGACACATATCGACTAGACAAATACAAGAGGAAGATCTTTTACTGTAAATATTCCGGCACATATAGACAAGGAAGCCACAGAATGGCTTACGGTTATGTATATTATTCTTAAAAATTGATTGTGTTAATTGTTATTTGATAAATTTCTCCTAACATTTTATTGCATAGGTGACTGAAAGTCTTCTATTGAATTGGCAATAGACATTGGTAAGAATCAAATGTAAGTAAATTTAACGTGGTAAATGTTCGACAAACGTTTCTAATGCCGAGTAGTTTTTAGATTTAATTAATGAAGAAGGCAGGTTTTTTTGAAATAAGAGGAACCGTGTCAAACTTTTTAACATTATTATATTCAATTTTTAAACTTGCCAAGTAATATAACTATGCTTGCAGTATAGTTTGTTTAAAACCAGTTCTGTTGTCGAGTGGTTAAAACTCGTGAGTGTTTTTCTTATTCAGTAACTGTGTCTACGGTGTTGGACACTTACATAAATTAATCCTGATGGATGTCTGCTAAGTTTACATTTTATCCCACCCCCGTGATCATAATATCAGGACAATGCGAGAGCGATTAGTTAACTACTACTCGCTTCCTAACTATATCTTTCTATCTTTATTCTTTACGAAAAAGAGAGGATGAGCAACTGATTAACGAGCAGTAGAACAACTTCTGTTGATACTCTGTTAGGCAATCGATATGATTCACATTGGGAGCGGGAGCGGCTAATAGAAACTGCTTTGTTTCTGTTGAATTTGCATGAAATGAAATATTCTGTCGAGTTTGAGAAATGAAATATTTTAAACAAAATGTAAATATTAAGCAGTTTTTGTCAGTTAATGTTACTTAATTTGATTATTATCACTGTAAATAGACACTAGACGCATTATACGAGTTAGTTATTAATTTTGGACTCTTTGATGTCAATACCGTTTGGCAAAATACACAAATGCTTGATTATTTACAAAATATATATATATTTTATACAAACACAACTAAAGATAATCCAATCATTTGGCTCAGTGAGAGTATATGTATAACACGTAAACATTTAAAGTATATAAATATTTGCTATCTACGTTTTAAAATGGTGGTGTTGTTTTTCAGTCTAACGATAACGAGTCTGAACACATGACTCATAAAAGCTTCCAGAGCAAGCTCGGGTTTCTTTGGCAGATATGGTAGGTATTTTTTTTTAATAACACCTCAACAATTATGTTTCATTTTTAATTTAGGCCTGTATCCTCTCTATCGATCCGAAAGCATGTTGATGTATCATCGAGACTATGTTGAGATAGACATGTTCATAGGAGTTGCATGCTGAAATTTATGAGGGACATATTATTCTTGAATAATGAATGCGCATAATTATACAGAAAAATGTGAGCCTTAATGTATTTTAGGTTTGTCGTATCCATAGTTAACAGTTGTATGGATTGAGTACGGATCTTTACTCAATTAATCTTTACTTAAAATATTATTTATTGATACGTTATTCAATATTCAGAGCAAGTGATTAGCAACCCCGGGGCTCTCATTTTTAACGTGCTTCGAATTTACATCATATTTTTTTAAATTTTCAACTGTGTGATGTCTATAAATACTACAGCATCGTTACCAATTCAAAACTTGATATACATAAAAAAATCACCAGTTAAAAAAAAAGTGTAATCATCCCTGCAGATTACATTCTTGTTGCTTGTTACTTAATAGTTGAGAGTTTTAAGGGTTGATACATTATGTTTTAAATTAAGCCATCGAACAAGTTAAGATCTCCATATAAGCAAAAGTCGTTTTGATTTCATGTTTTTTTTGTTTGAATAATAATATCTTCCGGACTTACTCACATTTTAACACTAAACATGAATCAAATCAGAAAATTGCTTTATTTTCTGGCCTAAAAATATATTCCGATGAATACATGATTTACAAAAATTGAAGTTTTTATTGCTATATTATTATTGAATGAAATCTAAATTTCATAAAGGCTGTCGTGTGAGATTAATTTATTTTAAATCCCTACTGTGAATTTTTTGTTAGGTTACTTTCGGCGGGTTCGCTTCATCTGAACAGCAGAACCGGTGCTGTTCTTTCTGGAACTTTTACGAACTGCGGCGGCACTGTCGGATACCTCAGAAGGAGGGGATTGAACATTGGGGTCTACGGGCTGAGAACTGTCTGGCTTATTTCGCTTGCATTCTAGTATTTTTGAGCAGCTGACAAAGTTATCAAAATCGTCAGCGGAATAGCTTGTCGATGGGATCTCTCCAGGATTTTGAGAACTTTCACGTGAGTCAGATAGAGAGCCGTCATTTTTATCAATAGATACTCGGTCGGAGGCGTGTTTTGAACCGTCTTGCAGTAAAATCGCACCGTTTAATGAATGTTTCAGAATTTCAACTGAGGATACAGGCCGACTGGTGTTTTTTTTTGGTTTAATATTCGGCGATGTTTGACATTTTTTTCGTCCCTTTGTGACACTAATACGTTTTGAAATTTCTTTGCTATTGTGGTCACCATCACTAAGTGTGAGATCGCTTTCAATTTCCTTACCTTTCGCTCTCCCATTATCATTATTGTTGTTTGAGAAACTGTCAGCTATTTTGATATCTTTTTCATCGACTCTCTCACCTGAACGACCACAATCTGAACAGCTGACCAACTCTTCGGGGACTCCCGTCTTCTTGTTTTGCTTCTGATCCCCGAGACAGAAATCACAATAAGGTGAAGGCGCATGCTTTGCTTCCGGAGGTCTCTCGGGAACCTCAGAAAGAGGTTCAACCGACGGGCCCACCTCGTCATCGGCAGTATCTTCGCTTGCCGGCGGCGGCTGAGGAGAGGTAGGCGGGGGAGAGGGTGGATTACCATCCTTGGGATTATCATCAGGTGTAGCGGAAGGATTGATAGGGTTTTCGGTAGAAGTGGTGCCAGGGACGGTGGCAAGTGTCGGAGACAGAGTCGGGGGAGTAGTGGTATTGGGTGGAATGACAGCGGTCGATGAAACCGGTCGACTTCTGCGAGCTGCTGCCGCTGCCGCTGATGCTGTTACCGATGGACCTGCAATTCATCCAAATATCATTTTTATAGATTACTTGAAATTGAGTATTTATTAAAATCAAATATAGAAAAATTTTCATGACAAACCATTAATAGAAATGTCCTATAGATTCAACATCATAACGTTAAAAGATAACCGGAGCCATGCAATGATAAGGAGGAACTTTATGAGAAATGAGAAGTTGGGTGAATTATATTTTTGATTTCATGATGAATGAATAAATGATAATTATGAAGTATATTTATTTTGATCACAGCTAGAAAGCTTTTGATCCGTTCCCTGCCCCTGCCCTAGTGGCAGTATCACTCACAAGCTCATACATGCAGGAATTAGTTAAGATCTTTTTACAATTTTTTTTAGTTATTTTCGAACTCAATATGGATTACTTTTTTTTAGCAATTTTAGTATTGCCATCACTAGAAAAAAAATTTCCCCCATTTCTAAAAATAAATTATATCAGTTATAATTATTAATATTGATATCTACAATAAGTGAAAATATGATGGACGTTGGGCGTGTGACTGGTACCAATATTTGCACCAAAGAGCAGCAATTCTGTTTTACACCAAACAATCAATCAACCGCAAATAAATAAATGGAGAATTGTTTTAAAATAGATTTTGCTAAGAAAATTTGAATGAGAAAGTTAATAATTATCGTAAAGGTGTTTTTTTTTTTATTGGTTGAATTGTCATTGACTACAAACATAATTGCTAACCAAACATATCGGAAAGTGATCTCAGTAAAATACATTATATAGATTTCCATTATGCATATATTACTATGATAAAAAATCATTTATTTATTCAGTTATAGTCGCTTCAATTATTTATTTTCATCGATGTCAAAATTAGATAAAAATAAAAAAATAGAAAATTGAACATTACATAGATTATAAATGTAGCTCGTACAAAAATTCATCAGCTCAAGCCAAAAATAGCATCATATAATTTTTTCTTATCGATGGGTTTTTCTGGTATATGTTTTTAATTTATGCAAGTTAGTATCAATTTATGGTGAAATTATTGAACACAGTTTAACCTAAAACAGCTGTCCACAGGATTGAAGATACTTGTGTGTTAATTCTTTGACAGAAAAAGGAACGGTTGATACCTTTTCAAGACAATGCAATTATTATCAACACATTGAATGTAAAATAGTATGATGAGAAAGAAGGGCAAACATTTTTGATCGTGTTCGAAGAGTAAATAAAAATTCTGTATGAAGTAGTAGATGGATACATGCGTACCGGCAGGATTATTAAGAAACGTGACGTAACTGTCCTGGTACTCCGACGCGAGTCCGGCAGCAGCCGTCGTAGCGTCAGTGGGCGGGCTCGCAGCGGCAGCCGCAGCCGGATTAGGCACCGCCAGGCTGCTGGGAGTCGAAGCGGCGGCGCCGGCGAGATCTTTCGGCGGTCTGGCGGGACTGTCTCGCGAATCCCCATCGCTGCCCGCGGAAGCGGAGGCCCCGCCGCCTGAGTTGGGATCTTTGTGAGAGTGTGTGTAGTGGTAGGTTAGACCCGGACGCGTTTTGTAGCGGGCGCCGCATACTGCAAAATATATATGTTATGGTGAGTGTTTTCGAGATTTTCCCCCCGCTATGTCTGCTCTCGGTAGCAGCGTAAACTTTCGCATAGGATGGTTCACTTCCACAATTCATGTTTATCAAAATTAGTTTACAATGTTACCTCTGGGTCTTTATTCGCTATTTTAACCCGGACACTACAATTTGTAGAAAGGGAATATTGAAATTTCTTACGTTCACAGCCATAAGGTTTATCAGCGTCTCCCGCTACTTCATAAGGCAGCATCTGCTGGACTGCCTTCTTTCTTCCACGGCCCTAAAAAAGTTATTCAATATTTAAGCTTTTGGTAAATATTGACAGAGCAGCGCTGTGTTTTGAACACAATACAAGTAGGGTAATATTATAAAAAAGATTATTATTTTTATGAATTAGGGTGACTGGAAATTGATATATTTCAAGACGTAGAGAACTTTGTATATAATATGACCAAGAAACATACCACAGTATGTCTCCAAAATTTTTTTTTCAAATCTGCACGTTTTTTATAAAAAAATAATTTCAATCGACCCAACAACAGTGAAAGCGGCTTAACCTACCAACAGTAAAATAAATCAATGAATTCGATAAAGTAATCATCACAGTAATTGGGTTTTGAGTGAAGCCGGAGTGACATGAGTGGATATAGAAGAGTTCATTGGAACGGAGGGCCATAGCCGAGCATAGTAAATAGATATTATCAAAGATTATACAACATCTATCGAGAATAAAGTGATAAAGCAAGGATGATTTTGTTTTCTATGTGATAGTTTTACGATCAACATGTGATACTAGAGCTGTATTTAGAATTTTAAAACTAAAGTTCTTTGGTTAATTGGAAATATAACTTAAAACAACCAAACTAACTGCTAAACTAAGAAACCAACAAGATGTGAAAGCACATAAAAAAAATAGAATTGAATTGGTCGGAGCTTTTACGTGTTACCTTATAGTGCCGATAAAAGCACCAATCTGCGAAATTATTTTTAATAAAAAACTTGACAACCGGACAATCAAAATTATTTGCTCAGGTGTCTGTCACTAGAAATGCTTTCAAAACAAAAAAAATAATTTAAATTTTGATTGATAGGTGGTACAGGTGCCTGAAGGGTTAATTGTGACTTGAGTAGAGTTAATGGGTACTAGTATGACTTATGGAAGATAACGATTGCCGAATTTAAAAAACCTCAGTGTCAGGAAGAGTGGTGGAAGCCAATACAACCAAAAAATACAGAAATAAAATCAAATTCTTCAGTCGAGAGAAGCATTAGTTTACAAAAGATAGAAATTTACCCCTCCTCGCCCTCGACCTTTTGGCGTTACTCCCGGTTCACCGTCTTTATTTACACCGTCGCTGGTACTCAGATTTGCTCCACTCCCACCTCCTCTTCGCTTGCCTTTAGCCCCGGGGGTGCTGCCGCCCTGCATCGAAGAGCCCCCTCTCTCACCTCCGCGACCGCCCGCCCCTCTACCCCGCCTGTGTCGGCTGGAATAAGAGTCGTCATAGTAATCTTCGTCGGAATCAGGCTCCGGTTCGTCGTACGGGTCTAATTCTTCCATTCCTATATCATCATAGAGCCATTCCTAACAAAACACGAAAGAAATATTGGTTATTCGCAATGTTTGTTTTTTTTAATATCGGCAGAATGATCAATGGAATGTTGACTTGAAAAAATGGTTTCATTAGATTTCGGGTCACGTGATGTGATGGGATATTTAGATTACAGTTTTATTTACATGAAACCTGTTTATTGAGAATAACCGTGTAGAATTGAAGCTAGTTACATTATAAATTTTCCCCTCGAACAAAGTTTAAAACGGCCAGCATTAAATGATATTGGGATAAAATGAAATAATGATGTAATTAAATTTGTAGTTACCTTTGGTACATCATCCTTCATCATCATGCCATCCCTCGCATGATGGCTATCCTTACTGTCAGTGTCGTGTGCATCCATTGAACCGTCCCCGTCACCACCGAAGCCATCTCCGGAGATTCCATCACCGATAGCGCTACCGAACGCGCCCCACCGCCCTCGAGAGTGAAGTGACAAATACTGCCTTCGCGCTTTACGCCATCTGTTAAGTAAATGAAAAGCATTTTCATAAATTGAGCATACAAACATCCAATGTCATTTTAGGGATTTTCAATCAGAAGCAGTTATGAGACGTCTGTCCGTCTTTTTATCAGATATGCATGTTTGCATGATTGCCCGAGAAACTGTAAATGTGTGGCTTATTGATGAATTACAAGAATGCGTTTCTCGTCTTTGCTGCTAATACTGGTATGTTGTACAATAATACTTTGTACTCAATATGACATCTGAGTATGATAAAATATACACACGAAGATCCCATTTTTCACCAATCACTCCAGAGAGCAGCGATTGGTGTCATATATTTATTGTTTCATCATTATTCCATCATTCGGACATCACCAAACAAAGCATGGCATCTTTTCAAGCTAAGAATCAAACAAATTTAGTATTTGTTGTTTATCAACAACACGGTGAAAAATGATTATTCATGAATTTCAATGGCTACTTTTACGGTTGATACAAGATAACGTAAACAAATTTGCATTTGTATCGGCCCAGTGTTGGAGTTTTCTTTAACCTTTTCCTCGTAGCAGCATTTGTCACACCGTGTATTGTACATCGTTTACCCGTATAGTAAGTAGCACTTAATGTATAGAATGAAATATATGACAGTATGCTACAGTAGGAATGGTTTCAAATGAATATTAAAAAAAAAGATGGCATTTATAAATATGAATCATTTTAATACAAAGAAGTACCAGGTTCTATACTAACAAAATTCTGCAAAAAAAGAAGGAGGAAAATACTCGAGTTAATATGGAAAAAATGACAGCTATTAATATTATGCAGTCATAGTTGACAAATTGTAGTGTGACGACTTTTTAATTATAATGATTTTGCTCAGGGTGTAATTTAAAAACTCAAATATATATATATCGACTGTGGAAATGAAAAATAACAAAATGAATGTGTTAACCACTTAACGCAAACAAACTTTTATGTATGTATCATATTTATGATGTAGGTTTACGTCATAGTAAACATTGCACAACCAAGTTTGTTAATGTCTTTCATATGCCGTGTGAATGTTTGCGCTGACGAATCAGCATCGAAACTTTTATCAGTGTGAGGGAGACATTTTCAAGTACAGGGGCTCGTTATCTGAGTCCCCGCAGTTACGAATTTGTATAAAAATGAGAAAATCTCAAATCTGGATATTTAACCACATCTTTACCATGAGTTGCGGAAAAGTAACTGTACAATATCCATCTACAGAAGAGTGTTTAAATGTTACGGTCTACTTGTAAAATTAGATTTTATTAAATGAAAAACAATTAAGCTTGTCTTCCTCATTCAGAAAGTAATTTTGTTCCTCGTTTTGAAACGATTCACATTAAAAATTAATTTTTCAATACCAATTACTTTCGGATAACGAGGGCCGCCTGTTATATAAATTTGTTAAATGGCATGGAAACGACACTAGTCGAATGATTCCAAAAAAAAAGGTGGCTTCCATTTCACGTGCTTTTGACTGCTGCTGCAATAGCTGCTGGACAGCAATTTAAAATCGTAGGCACTTCAAAGTCACAATTATCATCACTCATGTTATCGTAATTCAACATTAACTATGTCTACTTTCTTTTCAAGGGTTTAAAGTCAAACAACATTATCAACAAAAATGTGTTCTTCGTGACAAGAGTGAAAATATTTTTTTATTTTCATCTTAATCATACACCTACTCTTGCTTTTAAATTATAAAATTATATTTGGCATTACAGTTAATGCCAATGCGCCAAATCTTTTGAAGTTGAAAGATCATACGAGAATTTTTAGCAAGTCACTCTTGATCAACTCGAAGAGAATTGACATCACAAACATCCAAGTCTTAGGTTTCAAATTTAAATTGAAGACAATCTAAATTTGACATTAACATCACCAGGAATTAAACCCAGACTCGACTGGTTGGTAGACCACAGCTAGTTAATGAGTAAGTATAATAACTGTAAGAAAATAAAATAATCTTCCAAATATGTTTGTGATTTTTTTACCTAGCTGCCGGGTAAGTGTAGATCTGCCCTTCTCTTGCTCCCGGCATGCGCTGTCGTCGGCTCATGAATAGGCTGCAATGGTTCTGTGCCACACCTATAGAAAAAATCAATTACATAATTCTGACTGACAAAATTATTGACAGTAGTATAAATATATAGTGGTTTTTCTATCTGAGATTAAGGTAACAGATATATCATCTGTGTAAATCACTCATAAAACATTTAATAACATATTTATCATTGTGGTCATTTCATCAGTTTATTTTATTGTAATATTTCTAAAACAATGTACTCGTATAGGAACCATGTAATACTAAAGTAAAGAAATTACATCTAAAATTTCAGTTGATAAGTTTTGTTATTCACTGGTTATAATAAGTTGTTGGGATGGGAAAATCCCATGAAAAATAAATTTGATAGTGGCTAATTAAGTATTCTGCATGATAAATTTATTGAAATTGTTATCGTTTTCTATTCAATGATTGACAAGTCACCCATATTGTTGCAATAGCGACAGAGTTGCAGATAATAATTCTAAATGATTAGGCGACCAATCTGTATCTTGCAAATGGTGTCATTTTTAAAGGTAAAATTATTTAAAACTACAATTTAGTCATTGGAACACTCATCCACATAGGGCTGCCAGATTTCTTGACATAAAAAAAAACTCAAAAACCAATGAGGCACGCGCTTGGGGTCTCCAGTCTTAGGGGCCTTAAAATAACATAATATGTTCTATAAAACACATATAATATTTTTAAATCGGTTTTAGTAATTTGAAAAAGATGGCCTTCAAAATTAAGCGTTTGGGGCCTCCCAATTGCCTAATCCGTCACTATGCGTGGACTGAGTATTTGTGAACAACAATTGTTTATGTAAAACCATCCTTAGAGTTCCTATAGGGATGCCGGGACAAGAGGGTTGAAACCGGGACGCTTGGTAGGCCCAATCTCACACCCACTACTGATCCATTGTATGGTCATATTACAATTATATTGCATGGATATAACAGGCAATTTATAGTTTACATATTAGTATGGTTGCGATCATCAAAGGTTAAAAAGATAAACTTCGTTATGTTGTGTTTGACGATTTCATCATGCAAAGTTCCAAAAATTCTCTTCACTAGTATTAATGGAATTGTAGGAGCAATAATTCATTATCACTAGAGTAATACAAAGCATATGTAAAATGATATATTTTATAGTTCGTTTACATACAGTTTTTATAATGGACCAGTCGTTAAATTATATATCTACCTATTTATACATTCTATCTGTCACTTTGACGTTTACGACTTATATCATTGATAATGATAATTTAAATGTCAATAAGAAACTAATTTTCTATCTGTAGGATATTATTTTAATACTGTAGCACTTATTGATAAACATTCCATAACGACACACAAAAGCCGATAACAAAATATAAATATTAATGATCATAACTGGATATTATATTCTACACCTAGTTGCATTTTTTAAAACCTTTTTCGCGTTCACTTACCTGTTTGAGGATCCAAAAAAGGCATCCTGAGCCTTCGTTCTACACATAATCTTGTATTGAAGCTCGCCGAGTTTTCGATTGCCTCCCGATATGCAGAATCATTGAAAAAACTGAAAAGGAAAAATTTCCGCTCAAAGTCAGCGCAGTCATTTTGTTTCCAAAAATGGATTCTAATCAGAATTTTATGATAGATAAATAAAATTTTTAATAGGATTTCAAGAACAATATTTTGACAGTTATGTCATAATAATAATAATGGGAGACCTTTCAATTTTCTGCAGATTTTCAGGGTTGACGACCTGAATCTCGGCGGCCGCCATTTTCAAGTATTGACAATAATAAAAATTCACGATAATTTAAATTTTATTACAGTTGTTGCCCTACGACAAAGCTAAGTCTCCCTAAAATTTGTATGTCAGAGATAAATGTATGTACATACACAATATGCATGAAATAAATGATATGCAAATAAATTCACCAAGTTTGAAATAAAGTAAAACCTATTAAAACAAAATTTAACTAATGTAATTATTTGTTTCTTAGAACATACAAAATACTATTTCGCTGTAATAGGAAAAATATTTTTTTGTACTAGCAGCTTCATTATCAGTTTTCTGGTAGCCCGGGAGCAATTATTATTTTGAAGTTAAAAATAATAATTTCATCTTGTGGTATTGAAATAACTCTGTGTTTCTAAGAATGGTAGGATTATACATAAGGTGTCAATATTATGCTAGCTTTATTTTTTTCAACACTTTACTGGCATAGAGAAAAGCTAATTATATTATAATGATAACATATTTTTTTATTATTTTTAAGTTAATGAAAAGGTTTATACCTACATATACTAATATAATATATTAAATACGTGTAATTTATTTTTCCTATATTTTTTATTTAATTTACATATATAATAAAACATGTGCATATGCCATATATGTTATTACACAAAATATATTGTCAAATATATTCAAAATCTCAGTTGTTTCTTCAAAATATTTAAATCTCTATCTCTGTGTGTTAGTTACTAGATCGTAAAATGAAGTGTTGTAAAAATTGTACATAAAAATCAAATAATTGTAATTCCAGGGAATCAAAATTGGAAGTTTGCACCCATACAGCCGATGTCAAAAGTTCGTTTTGTTTTTTAAATGGATTTTTAGTGACTGACGTAAGACGTTTTACTACTCTAAAAATAAACACATTTTTAGGCTGAAAAACCAAAGAAAAGATTATTAGTATTTTATATAAGAATAATTATTTTTCTATATGCGCATTCTTCCGTGTACGGTTTTGTCAATGTGCGGTTGAATCCGTGTGCGGTTATTTCCGTGTACGGTTTTATATTGTCCGGTTTTGAACGTGTACGTTTTTTTTGTGGTATTTTTTTTCTGTTCGCTTTAATCCGCTCACCATTAAAATCCTATCGAGTGAGTATTCCTGCAAACATTTAAAACCGCGTAGAAAGAGGCGCAAAGTTCTTGTTGCAGATTTGCAATCAAATTATCAGATAATGCTTTAAAATTTAAATAAAAACAACATCTTCAGAGTTGAGTAGGTAAACTAGGTAGGTAAAGTAAAGTAAAGGTAGGTAGTAGGTAAGGGGGGGGGGGGGTCATGGGGCCCATGCCCCCCCCTTGGAAGAATTTATTTTCCATTTTTCTAATTTATTAAAACTTTATTTTGAAATTGGCTCTTTAATTGTTTAGTTCACTATTTTTTATAGAATACATACTTACTTAATTATGTATTGACTATTTTTATATACACCCAATCTTTTTTTACGCGATACATTGGAGGAAAGTGGCGCGTAAAAATACTCACTTTCATATGTTTTGATAAATCGGTTCCAAAAATCAAAATATCGCGTAAAAAAGTATCAAACATTTTTTTTCTTCAAATTCGCGCAAAAAATATTTTTTTACGTTGCCGTCCAAAAACATCGCGTAATTTCAAAATCGCACAAAATAAAAATCGCGTAAAAAAAGGCTTTAATCTATTTTTTAATGTATTATTTATGTATCATGTTTATTTTCAAAATAAATGGCCCCCTCCTGGGACAATTCCTGGATCCGCCACTGCCCAGGAGGGAGCCATTCAATTTGAAAATAAACATAATACATTTAAAAAAAGATGATTTTAAAATAATATATCTTTATTAAAATAGACAGTACCACATAATAAAGTATGTAAACTATAAAACATTGTAAATTGTATATTTAATCCGGCGCTGGTGTAGCAACAACTATGTCTGTCGCCTGTCCTAGCCATTTCCTCCTATCTCTACTCTTTTCTCTTTTCTCGTATAAAACCTCTGTTGAGGTAAATTGGACTAATTGATTATTATTAGATAACTGATAAGTTTTTTTCACTTATTCTATCGATACATAAGCTACATGATTTATATTCCATTTACCAAATCGTCTAAATTGGGTGACGAGCCCCCTTTAACTCCCCGATAATTGTATTTTAATTGGAATATTGTTTTCATAAAAAAAATCTAAACTTTTTTTAGCCAGCCAGTACAGTAATTCATGCTTGACCAGCAGTGGCGGATTATCCTATAAACCAGGGGTGGCCCAAGCACCTGACTGGTCGATCACATGTAAATATTTAGTCGCCCGCCAGCATGCTTGACCAACAGTGGTGGATTACCCTATAAACCAGTGGTTCTGAACGGGGGCGGTACCACCACCCTGGTGGGCGTTTGAAAGTCTATGGGGGCGTTTTTAATTTTCATAATTTAGTGGGCGCTATTATTAAAATGTTAATATGACTTACATGGCAGTAAATGGCATTTTGGGGGGCGGTAGGTAATTTATTTATTTTTGCTAAAGGGGGCGATTCTTTTGAATGGCTAAGAAACACTGCTATAAACGAATGAAGTGCGCGATTGGGGCCTCAGAATCTCGGAGGCCTCAAAAAGCTTATAATCTTAACTCATTACCTTTTTGTCAAGATTTTAATATATTTTTATCATTTTAAATGAAATTTTCTGAGCATTTATGTTATCCGAAAAACAGAGCCTTCAAATTTTATTTCACCTGGGGCCTCCTATGCAGGACCGGCTCAAAGATTTCTGCACCCGTGTGCGAGGCGAAAACTAGAACTAAATAAGTAAATAGTGCGGCTCCTGTGGGTTAGTGTACGCCACACGTGCGCCTGTGTGCGATGCACACTTTGCACGGGCAACGAGCGGACCCTGCTCCCATGTGCTACCTCCGCCACTGTTGACCACCAGCTTACATCTTATCCATATTAGTGAATATTACTGTAAATAGTTTTTGGAACTGTAGCTTCAAAAGTCAAAATAATTCGACCATGAAAAATAGTCAACAATCATTGGCTATTTACGATTGTATAGATCAGGAATGGCGAACTTATGGCACGAGTGCCCGAGGTGGCACGTTTGAGAATTTGGATGGCACGCAAACGATTTCCATGTTCAAAAAAAAAAATAAGTTTAAAAAAATAAAATTTTGATTAAATAATCCGTGAATTATGAATTTATTCCGTTTTATTAATTTTCAAATGTTTCCCAAGATAAACGACAGTCGTTTAATTAATTTTGTTATTTTTTTTTGCTGCTCGGGCACGCTACTCAATCGAGAAATAATATTTGAGGATTTTTGGCACGCGGACCCAAAAAGGTTCGCCATCCTTGGTATAGGTAAATGAATACGTTACAAACACCAGCACATGCATATAAGCAGAATGCCTTGCTATTGTTTGTATACTGTATATGTGTTGGTTAATTGAAATCTAGTAGTGTACGTTATGATCATTGGGTCTTTCGTATCAAAAACTTTTTTTAATACAATATATTATTCTTAAAAAAACACTCGGTGCTAAATTCATTTTAAAATTAATCATCAGTTGGTGTCTTTATTAGCAATTTAATATATTGCGCCAGTCATGCAGTTAGGTAGACAATGATCTCAAGTACTTTGCTCTTCTCACTTAAAAGTTTGCGACCCCTGTTATATGTGATATAACTATTAGCTAAATAGTTGTCGTTTTGTATTTACCAAATAATTTTTACTTTACTAACGTTCAAGAAGGAATTGCAATATCGGACGAATTCGATTAATTTTCAATACAGAAATACTGCTAGTTTTACGCATACAAAAACCGACGTTTTGGTATTGAAAGAAACATAATTAATTCCGGGATACCGGTTTAGGTAATACCGGTATTGAATTCTCTACTTTCAACGATAAATAATTAAAGGAAATTATGGTTAAACAAGCTGTAATTAAATTATCTGCTAGAAGCCCATATATAATATGGGCTTCTAGCAGATAATGTAATTACATTGTAAATATACAAATATGGTAAAAAAATAATTATACTTACAATATCTACGCAAATTTGTGTATTGGATGTAAGTATGCAGGTCCGGCACCACCATACAGGCGAAATAGGCAATCGCCTAGGGCGCAAACCATAAGCGGGCGCATAAATGGAGTATTTAAACTATTTTTATATACTCTAATAATAATAAATTGTAGGAACTTTTATTTTATTTTGATGTTTGTATTTGTTCGTTGTAATTGTGTCTTTCTCCATATGATTCTAAAAAAAGAGGTTGAGCGACTAAGTAGCAAACAGTTCACGTAGAAAAACTCCTGTTGAGATACCTTCATTAGGAGGCTATATGCTCCACATTGGGAGCGGACATGAATATATATTTTAAAAACCCAATGATTCCGATTTTTTTAAAAAAATATTTCGAAAAAAATGGATAAAAAGACGATTTTTTAAAAAGGGGGCGCGTCAATTACCGTTGCTTAAGGCGCCAAAAAACCTCGCGCCGGCACTGTAAGTATGTATACTATTTTGAAGATCTCACTACTGAGGATTTTTGTAATGTAAATTGATAGTGAACGATTTTTATAACATGATAAATAATATAAGAAATTTACTTCTACAAATTTAATACTATTTGTAGAACTCGGAGACTAATGCTTATTTGTAGAACCGACTAGAAACATTGGTACTTTTTACAATATAACAATATAGCATGACAGAGTTAATGCCAATAAAAGCAATCAATGACATTTGACCATTTCACACATCTGGATTTGTATTAGATAGCCAGTATCTTATCTGGCATATTAGATAACGCCATAAAAGCATGTTGATTATCTCATATCGTCACAGTGTTTTTTTGGTCAAATAATTATTCTTAAAAAACCTGTTTTTAGAATCAATACCTCAATTTATTGGATGACAGTTGTTACGAAAATTGTACACATCATGAATTAAAATATCTCTTTTTTATGAAACGGAGTAGTGTGTTCGTGTGTGGTTATTTTATATACAAGTACTATTAGAAGCATTGAAAATATTCAATATTCTTTTAATTTACCATCATAGATAAAATACTTAATTATAGTAGACGTAAATTGCCTAGATTAGTTGTAAGTGCATAATATTATAAAACACTTTTTAATTTGTTTAAAAAAATATTTGTAAATATTTATTGATTTGTTTACGTTACTTTGTTGCCTGCATAAACTAGTATACTTTATATTAATAAAAACAATAATCCTTTGTACTTCATTCCACTTTATTTAATATGTCAGGACCGGTTTCGCTCATTGCGAGCATTGTCAGTTGACAATGCTCGCAATGAGCGAAACCGGTCCTGACATATTAAATAAAGTGGAATGAAGTACAAAGGATTATTGTTTTTATTAATATAATGCCTTTCCACCAAGTATTGACAGTGAACACCCTAAAAGTGATAGTATACTTTAGCCTGTATCAACAAATATGGTGGGGGTTTTTAAAAAACAGTTATTTTCTCAATTAGTTTGACCCTTAAAAAGTGTAATGAATCAAAACCGTTTTGAGATTTGGTTTAATATACAAGATATCAGAATTCAAATAAAAATTACTTCACATATTGAATTCTGGAGTCAGCTAGTATAATAAATATAAAAATAATGAATTTTAAGAAATCGTGTTGAATTCTGTGAATATATTTGAGCGTTTTGGTGTTTGCTTTAAACATAATATCTTTCAGCATCTAATTCAAACATGTTTTATTTAATATAATTTCTTGTAATTAATCTTGATTGCATAGATTGATGCAAAAAGTGAAGATATAATTTGAATTAAAAATCCATTTAACTTACTGATTAATATAAATACTAATTTCTAAAAATAGTTTTATTTTATCTAATAATGTACCATCATTCCAAAAACTAAATTTGACCATATTACCACATTAGGGTTGTAGTGTATTTTTCTTAATTTGATTTTTTTGACATAACCCTATAGCGCACACAATAAATTGCAAACATTTCCAATACATGAATTCGAATGAAAATTTTTCTTTGTATATATTCAAAAAAAAAAAAATGCTTTTTACTTTGAAAACTATATTGGGTCTTAAGATTTCTGGTGCTTAGCCACAATATTTAAATAGTTACAATGTTTCAGCTCCCAGTGGTCTAGTTGATAATGATATAGAATCTGCAATCCTGGGTTGAAATGTGATTATATACGTTGATGCTATTTTTCAATCTGACCATAAATTTGCACCAAAGAGTATGTTATACTTGTGTATACTTGTGGTGTTATATTTTTGAGATTAATTTTATCCTATATACTAGACTTGAATAATGAGTAGCTCATTCATAACATTTGAGTAGTTCATTTATAACATTTTGAATTAATTGCCTTCTCTGAATCATTTATTTAATTTTATATCACTGTATAATGAGAAAAAAATACACATGGTCCCTCTCTGTGGTCTAGTTGGACAGAGCTTTGCCCTAGCAATTAGGCAGGTCTCTTAAGACTTACATCCCAATAAGATCAATACCAAATTTGGATTATTTCAAATTAAATATTAAACTTTGAACGTGGGTGTTTGCGATGTCTCCTATCATCATGTTTATTTTGTATGGTTTTCTGACTTATCATACAAAATATCTGGTGTATTTTTCAATATTTCAATTTTTTTATTATTTTTATTTAAATTCATTGAAATGTAAAAATGGTTCAATTGTAATTGGATTCTCCGCGATTCATGTTTTAGCTCACTCAATCTGCTATTGACAAATCAACATTAGAGTGAGAAATCAACTAACTTGGAATTCAATTTGAGAATGGGAATTTGTTTTCTTACTCTGCCTGCTGTTGACAAATCAATGTCAGAGTTGGAAAGAAAGCGATTAGTTACGATTGTCAGTGTGGATTATCCCATAAGCGCACGAGGCTCATGCTCGGGGCCTCCAATCTTAGGCTCCTCAAAATAGCATATATTTTATAAAATTCATATAATATTTTAAATTCAGTTTTAATTATTTGAATAACAGGGTCTCCAAATTTTGCTGTGCCTGGGGCCTCTCAGGCCTAAGTGCTTAATCCGTCTCTGACAATTTTAATGTTTTAATACAAGTTACTTCAACAACCAGCTAGCTTAAACTCATCACTCAACTCTGATTTCCTTCATATCCAAGGAGATACTAAATTAGTAGTCTATGTGCCAAATTCTGAGTAGGAATGATGAGAAAATTAATTTGATGTGATCTTTTTAATTTTTTATAGGCAATGGACCTTATTTCTATCTTGTTGTGGGCGGGGCTGGTGATTATAATTGGTCTATGCTATGGTAACTATTGTAATGGACATTTTGGCCGGAACGGAGTGAAAATGTTGCCAGCGTTGCCATTCATCGGACACCTCAAGAATATAATTATGCAGTCGCAAAGCTTCAAAGATTCGGTTCAACCACACTACGAGGCATTTCCAACTGAGAAGTGAATTGACTTATGACTTTATCTCAATTTTACTGTTAATAAGATGAATTTATAATAAAAAATAAGTATTTTGGTTATTATAATAAAATTGTCTTCACTTTCTTCATATTATTTTGGCCTATTAAGGTTAGCAGTATGTCTAGCTCGAGTAAAGTTTTAATTTAGCAATTAAAATCTTGTGTATACTTGTTTGTCATCTCGTTGAGATGTTTTCTATAATATAAAACATCTTTTGAAATGACAGTTAAATATAATACTAAATAAAGATATATTTGTTTATAATTACAGAATATAAAAAGAAAATTTCACCATGAAAACTATAATTACTTTTTTATCATTGATGGCGAATTATATGTGGACATTATTTTGCCAGGTATGTTGGTGTTTTGCAGTTCAACCGACGTTTGGTGATGGTTAAAGACTTGGATTTAATAAAACAGATTGCGGTGAAAGACTTTGATAATTTCACAGACCGCATTGGAACTATTGACGAAAAAATAGATTCGCTATTTGGTAGTAATCTACTTTCATTAAAAGGTAAAAAAATATCTTTCAATATTTCATAATTAATAGATTGTTTTTGTGTTACTATCACAAAAACTTTGCAACTTTTCAACTCACCCAGATTTTATATTTTCCAATTAGTGGTATATAATTTGATGCAACGTACGACCTATTGTAAGCCAATGAAACATTGAGAGACTAGAATCGTCCTGCCAATTAAGTGTCAAACTATTTTTTTTAATTGTTAAATTACTGCAAGGCTAAGATAAAATTCTAATTACAAAACCCTTCTGAAATACTTCATAAAAATTGACGGTTATATGTCAATATTAAATATAGCAAGATAAAAATCTCAATGTATTTTCATTGATAATTTTTCAAACTTGTATCTTCCGCAAAATAACCAAAAGTATGTTAATAGTTTATTTGTTTGGGCAGTCGATGTGTGGTTTCTTAATTTTAATTTTTATCTATCAAACTGTGTTCAATTTCATTTAATTTAAAAAGACGTAATGTATGTGGGAATTTACGTATCAAATTCTTAAAGCCACAGCAAATGGACTCATTAAATAATATCATTTTGCAATTACACCATCTTTTGGTTGTTGTAGGTTCATTTCAATAGTTTCATCACACTGTCATATATATGGCTTGTCATGTTTTAGTGCTAATTTAAACATTTGAATGTATTGTCCCAAATAAAAAAATATTGAAATTTATTTACTGATAAATCAAAAAATGGAGATAATCATTCATTTCAGGTCAAAAATGGCGTGATATGCGAGCAACCTTAAGCCCAGCTTTTACCAGCTCTAAAATGAAGAATATGTTTCAATTGATTGCTGATTGTGGCGAAAACATGGCGCAGTTTTGTGTCAAGGAAATGGAAAAATCTGAAAACAAAAGTTAGTATTTTTATTGATTACTTTTCTTAAAAGGTCCATTATCATATAATTTCAAAGACATTTTTATACTTTTTAAGAAATTCAGGTGGCAATAGATTATTAAAATGAAAAAAATGGCAGTAAAAAATTTAATGACCTTAACATCTTGGAATGGCATGCGAAAGTTGTACTGCTTCCATTGTTTGTTTCAACATTAACATTATAAAAAGGCATATTTGCTTTTTTAAAATAATTCATTGCATGACTTGGTATTGAATTAATATTGTCATCAAGCTTAGTATTGGTAAATTCAATTTTGTCATTATTAGTAGAATTATTGTGGTTGCAGGCGTAGGATACTTGACAATAGAAATGAAAGATGCGTTTACAAGATACACCAATGACGTGATTGCATCGGCAGCTTTCGGGATCAAAGTAGATTCGCATTTTGAGAGAGAAAATACTTTCTACCGGATGGCAAAAGAGTTATCCAGTTTCAGTGGAGTGGTTATGTTCAAGTTTTTCCTCTTCAATTTATGTCCGAAACTGTCTCAGGTTATTATTTGATTATATTTCTGTATTTTAGTAGTAAACCTATTTGATCCCAAATCCATCCAAATTAAATACACGTTTGCTTGCAGAATGGAGATTGTATACTCCCAATGGATAGTATAAATGTTAGACAAAGATTTATGTAAAGTCAATTTTTTCACATTTCTTTGAAAGTGGGTACGAACAGAAGTATAGGTAAGAAATTTTTAATGCCCTGTTCAATATTGTGGCAGGCTGACTGGAGAGATGAAACAGTCACAGGTGTTCTACAGTTTTACATACAAGGCATTTAAATAATTCAGTCAGTCAAAAAGTCTCATGTCCAATTTTCCTGCAAAAATGTTGCCAATAACATAGATGACGTAAATAATGGTGACCTATCACTGTGCAATTACTTAATCCTTTTTTGCTCAGCGGCCGTAAAAGGATTAACATTTTGATAATGTAAAGGTAAAGATCATTCATTTCATTCATATATCATTTGTATCATATTTTTTACTGGTTATTTGTTACACTGCAGTTATTTTCGCACAAGTACCGCGGGATGATTTTTCGCACCGTTGTCATAAAATGGTTAAATTTCGAAAAAAAAAAATTAAGTGCTTTCTATAAAAAAGAGCATAGTGTATTTTTACTTACAAACATGCAGTTATGCAAGATGTACAGAACTGCGTTGGGCGCCTTTTAAAATTTCAATTGAAGAACGACGAGTTGGAGAAGCAAAGCGAATTTGGGAAATAAATGTAAATTTATTGATATTGTAATAATATTAACACAAAATTGTTAATTTAATATCAATAAACCTGATAATTGATATGATGAGCTGTTTCACTCTTCCAAGTAGCCAGGAGGTTGCTGTTTCCTGAATAAAGGAGTCATTTTTGATCCGCTGTCCGAGTCACTCATCATAAACGAGCGCCCCATGCTTTGGTTCTCCAATGGCCTCCGTGATTTTGATTTTTGGCTGTTACTATCATTGTAACTTTATTGTTTTGTTTTTGTGCTAGAATTTTCTTTGTGTAACTAAACTCCAAGTAACTGAAACTTGTCTTTTTGCCAAAAGTATTTCGAATTTATTGCGAAACTAATAAAAATACCCCGTACAGCATTAAAAGTGCTTCTTATTTCATAATTGTGAGTTGTGATCATTATTATCACTTTTTATTTCACCTCTATGCCGTCACTGATATTACACTACATAAAGTTTTTTTATAGATGTTCGGATTGAAAGTAATCAGTGAAAAGTTGTCAAACTTCTTCAGAACGCTAGTGAGCGACAGTATGGAAAGCAGAGTAGATGGAAAACTTTGCCGACCCGATATGATCCAACTTTTGATGGAAGCCAAAAAAGGAGTCCTCAAACATGAGCAGGAAGTGGAAGCTAAAGAAACCGAATTTGCCACAGTCGAAGAGTCTACATTAGGAAAGGAAACAGTCAAAAGAAGTAAAAGATTTTAATCAATACAAAGGTTTTCCATGTAGCTTTTATTGACTTAAATACAAACATGACAGAATAAGAAGCTGTTTAATTTATTTTGTGTTAATATTGAAAAAATTACCATTTATTTCAGAATGGAGGGATGACGATATAACGGCCCAAGCAATCCTGTTCTTGTTTGCAGGCTTTGATACATCTTCCACTCTTTTGTGTTTCTTGACACACGAGCTGGCTATTAATCCTGATGTCCAAGAAAAGCTTCAGGGGGAAATTGACAAAGTCGCTGCAAATAATGATGGTAAAATTAACTATACGGATCTGCAGAACATGAAATATTTGGACATGGTCGTATCAGGTTTGTAGAAGATATTTTTGGTGAATGAATCATACCAAAAACTACTATATTTCCTTGATTATGAGATGCCATTGACTGTGTATGAAAATGTACCCCCTTATTTATAAATATTGACAATAAAAACATGACACTTTACTATAAAAAACAAAGTAATAGGACACTAAAATCCTTTTCAAATAGTTGTCTTCTGTAGTGTCGCAGATTGGGTATGAAGCTTCTTCATATTCAGTAAGCGATGCTGCACTTCTTAACAAAGTTCTCCCTTTTCTTCACGCAGGTAACATTGCTTAGAACCTGCTTTTTATACAATTAACAATTTAGAGAAACTTTTATTGAATAATAAAAATCATTTTCTCAGAGTGGCATTTATCAATTCACCCGCAAGACTGTCAAACTGCTTATGTAGGACAGACAGGTAAAAAATTTATGTAAGAATTAAAGAACAGGAAAGATGTTTAAAAAGCAATAATTTTTCGGAGTTTGAAAATCATTTGATAGAAAATGATCACAATTTTGATAAAAGTAAAAATGTGTAAATACTCTATCCAGTAAACAATACAGGGCAGAATGAATAGTTTGGAAATTGGAAATTATTAAAGTCATTAATTGAAATGAAACATAAGTAAATAACATTTCAAAAAGATAAGCGGATTCATAGGAAAAAGCAGAAGTAGGTGAAGGTAGATAAGGCGAAATAATTAATTGTTGAATTTATTTTCATTGAGATTAACCGTACCTAATGTAAGTAATTAATTTGTAATTGGTACTATCATTGTTTGTATCAAACCACCTACCTGCGTCCATTAGAAAAGTACAAAGCCCCGACATTTGTTTTCAAATTTTAGTCTATCCGTAAACCTTGCGATGTTATGTCTGATGATGCTTCTTAAAGAAGATCAAGTGAAATAACAAAGTTATCAAATTCAATTTAATTTTAATAGTCAAGAAAAAATTAAATTTCATGTTTGTAATTTTCGTAAGTTTGCACCTGGACGCCAGTTTGATTGCAAATTGTCTATTGATGAACCGATGAACGATATGTTGCAGGCCCTTTAAGAACTAAGTGAATAACATAGTTTTTTGAAAATATACGTCCTGTGTTTTCACTGTCCATCTAAGGGTGGTAAGTGTCTAAAGATGTTTTTTCACTTGGTTCTTTAAGGGCCAGCAACATATCAAACGTATTTTTTAGAACCGTATGGAAGTGTTAATGATAGCTGCATGAAAATGTATATATATCTATTATATTGATATATATATCGACTGTGGAAAGGAAAAAGAACGTAACCCACACATGCAAAAAACGTGTTTTGATGATTTTGGGCCAAATGCAAATTATACACAACCTTGAAGTGCACGGAGACTTCTTAACTGGTGTTTATTTGACATAATCTAATATTAATTAATGAAATTGTCTAGGAAAAACTTTTATTTCAGTCTTTTTTCTTGGTTTTAACTTTTTACAAGGTCATCTTTTTCAAACTTAAAAGCTAAATTTATATACTAATTCAACAGTTGCAGCTTGCATTCTTTTTATAAAACATGTATCAAGTTTGATACATTGTGATTATCAAAAAAAAGCTGTTATGAAAAAACTGTGGGTTACGTCCTTTTTCCTTTCCAAAGACGATATATATATATTGTCAATTCAAAGAGTAAAAAAAAGAGTACGGAAATAAAAATTTATATGAACAAAAAAATCAGGTTGGACTAGGCTTGGCCTTTTTTATGTGGACGTACGTAATTTCAATAAAATAGAGTTTGAAAAAAACGTTCAGATTCAAAGAGACTTTGTTGTCAGAATGGGGATGATATTACAGATCTTCTCATCCTTACCAAAATTTATTTTTAATATTCTAGAGGCGTTAAGACTTTGGCCACCAAGTATTATTGTAGACAGAAAATGTATTAGACCCTACAGACTTCCACCAACAAGTGATAATCCAGAAGACCAAGGTTATCAGGTAAACATATTTATATTTCGTTTTATGGTGAAACAAAATACATTTTATACTTTTCGGTGCACATAGGACCCACTGCAAGCTAAGCTGATTTTGTTATCAACCAGCAGAAGATATCGATGATCATTATTTATTTTGGATTATTTTAGCCCTTTACCTTAGAGTCATAGGTTCCCATGTTTTCAATAAACTTTTAGAAATTATGTTAAGACCCATCGAGCAGTGCTGTGTCACCGCTATGGCGAATTTAATTTTTTCGGCTACTTTTCAAATCAATCTTTATTATTTGGTTTTTGATTATAATGATTCATTGAGTCGCAAAAAACATTCTGGACGATCTTTAATGAAGAATGAAGGTGACCTGTGAACACTGTCTATTTCTTCAGCTTAAATTCTATCTAGCAAGGTGTATGAGAGCTTCAAATTCATTTGCAACATCCATTCAATTACTATTGAACACTGCATACAATATAAATCGTTATAATACATCTTCTAACACATATAAAAACAGTGGTAAAAAAATAATACATTTAATGTTAGGTATGTAAACACAGAAAATTTTTGGTTTACTCAAAACTTGAAAACGCTTCCCAAGTGCTCTTTGCAACTCGATGATTCAATTGAGCTTTCGCCTTTGACGGGGTCATTTCTTAATTCTTCCACTGTTATCAATGACCTACCGATAATTTTGCGCTTATGCTGTGTTATTGAGTAAACAATAGTTAAAAATATGCTAAAATATAAATTAAAGCAATAAAATATTTATTTTTCCTATTTTACAATAATTCTAGTTAAGCGTAGGAGAAGGTATTTGGATTCCTATTTGGGGTATTCATCATGATTCAAAATATTTCCCAAATCCGTACAAATTTGACCCGGAACGATTTTCAGATGATAATAAAGGATCTATTAAAAATCTGACTTACATGCCATTCGGGATCGGTCCAAGAAACTGTATTGGTAAGATGCCAAGATAATCTATTATATTTGGTAACCTAAAATAAATATTAGATTTAGGATAATTTATTACATTCAATTTGGCAATATACAAATATTTTAACCACTTGACAGTTTTGCCCGAGCATGACTCGGGCGTGGATTTGCTTCACACGCTGACAAGCCCGAGTCTCACTCGGGCGTTTTTATTTTCAACTTGCCAGGAATCTTTAACACGAGTCCCGTTAGGGCAGATAATATTTCAACTTGTCACTCAGTTTTTTATTAGTTTTGACTGAAATGACGTAATACAATGCTTTATTTATTGGTAACGTAATACAATATTCCCCCGCTGTGGTCTAATTGGTTAGAGCTTGCTCTACCGATCAGGTGGGTCTTGGTTCAACTCCCGGTAAGGTCAATGTCACATTGGATTTTTTTCAATTTTAATTTGAGATCTAAGACATGGGTGTTTGTGAAGTCAATTCTCGTTGAGTTAATCTCATGTGACTTTCAAAAATTCTCATTATGTATATCTCGTATGATCTTTCAACTTTAAAATATTTAACGCATTGGCGTAAGCTGTAATGTCAAATATTTTTTTTTTAAATTGAAAAAAAATAAAAATATTATATCCATAAAATTTAAAATATTGTAAACTTACATAAAGGTTCTGATAAAATGTAAAAAAAATAATACTAACATTTTACTACTAATTTTAAAACAACATTTTTTTTTTCCATAAATTTTTTAACATTGTAACATTTTAACATTGTAATTAATTTATTCTGAAAATTTTTTCAAATAACGTAAAATTTTGTTTTATAATAAAATATCTGACAATTTTTAGGCATTCTTCTCACCAATAGCTGTATAATTCTAATATGACAATATTTTCAGGATCCCGCTTCGCTTTGATGGAGACAAAAGCAGTGATATTTCATTTATTAGCAAAGTTTGATGTTAAAGTCGTTTCCAAGACACAGATTCCAATTAAACTTGCCATTAATACCTTAAGCATGAACGCTGAAAAAGGTTTCTGGGTAGGGTTGAAGCCTAGGATCATGAAATCCGCATAATAAATAACTGATATACGAAAATATCATAAAAATATATAGCATTTTTTATAATTATATAAATGTATCGTCATTGAGATTAGGGATGACAATACCAGACAAATACACCTGGTCCTCTTATTACACGATTTCGATTTTACGTGATTTGATTCAACACAGAAGGTATTTTTTTTTTGATAAATTATTCTTATGCTTGGCGTGCCAGAAAATTTTAAAATTAATTGAAACAGCACGGTGATTTACATGGAAACTTGTAAAGAATTTCTGCCACTGAAAATGCAGAAATTTATAACGGAATTTATTGTAAAGAGAAATAATTATCCAGTGGATCAAAAAAGCAAATATAATGTAATAATAATGGACTCAGATCAAGAATCTAAACAAAGCATTTCACCAAATGGATTAGAGCTAAGTTCAATACGTTTGTTCAAAAAATTGCGGACGATTAAATTTCGCAATCGACAGTACAGCAGCGCGAATAACTCCTATGTTAAAAAGTGATTACAATTTTATTAAACATGTATAGATACATATCTGTTTCTCATTGTATTTTTATATTGAATAAAAAAAATATGGTTAATAAGTGAATAAATCTTTTTTTACGCAAATTCAAACAGTGATTCATCAAATTATATGAAAGTAAGATTTTTTACGCAATTTTTTATACTATGGGAAATTATAATATGATGTATAGTTTTACTATCATAACATTAATCAATAATATAATTTAACCTTTCAAATAAAGGTACTCAAACTTTAAATTAATAATAATTCAAATTTGAATGGTTTCCGGAGAAAATATAACATTTATCTGAGAATACAGTTGATTTCATAATTAGAAAAAAAACTTTTTTTTGCCAAACATGCATTAGATATTATCTATTATGTAACATATATTTCATTAATTATTTTCTATTATGGAGCAATATACATACATACAAGCATTTTTTAAATGAATTACATATCTCAATTTCTCAACCCTTGGATATTTATTGTATTCCCTATAATAAATCTTTTCTTATCAATACATTTTCCTCTTTATTTTGAAAAAAAAACGTTTCTGTTTCTTACTAATGTTCACTAACATTTTCTATTATAAATGGACATCAAAACAAAGCATTTTTTTGGCATCCTGTGCACGTCAAATCGACTTGAAAGTTATATCTTTAGAACCTACAAAAGTATTCATTTCCATGAAATTATTCATAGATATTGATTAGATTGTCACTCCATTTATTTCAAAATGGAGTTAAAATACTAATACATATTCTGTCTCAATATCAGTCAGAAGATTTTACTTATCTATCAGTTGAATCAGTTAACAAGGATAAATGAATCAATCAATTATTTACCCAATGAATAGGTATGTGATAAGTAGAGACAAGTATGTTGTGCATCAATTTTTATCAATTTTCGCATTTTCATTTCTCATTTAAGAGTTTTAATGCATTAAAATGTTCAATTTTAGTGTCAATTTAGCATCTATTTTCTTATTAAGAATTTTATTTCAAATAATAAACAATTTTGATGAATTTTAATAAAATTGATATACATATATACAATTTAAAGACAAAACAACAATTAAAAAATAATAGAAAAAAACAAAATTTCTGTTTTGTAATTAAAATACACGAATATAAAAATACAACATCAAATTAAAATTAAAATTAAGGATCACCCTAACCAATCTATCAAAAATTTACTTAATGACTACATTGATTACCCTCACACAAACATAGCGCGACCACGGAGAGTCCTCCTACTGAAACCTCCTTAGGCCCCCCTCTCCGATCCCCCACATTCACATGTTTGGTTATCAACATCTGCTAAAACCCCGATCATCAAAACCTGAACGACCGCCGCAGACACTGTTGGTTTGACCTCCTCTCAAGGGTAAATAACAAAAAAAAAAGAGGGCAAAAGATTAAAATAATAGTTATAAAAAAAAAACAGATCAAAAAAATGTTAACTGATCAGATAAGCATAACCCCAATTAATTGCAGCTCAAGGTTACTGAATCAACTACCAGTGTCACACGTAATGCCTATGAATGAGAACTAATACCACCACAAAAACAAAACGAAAACCAAAGACCACGCACCCGCCTACGCCCAGGTAAATCCAGGACGCTACGCGTGAAAAGCAACATCAAAATACACCAGATGAAAGGGAAATTGGAGCTCGGCTCCACCAGCCCCAGAATTTGATGTATAGATATCAATCAAAATTTATTACCACTCAGCAAGGAGTATATTTCTACAGATTCTTTTTTGCGATTCGTGCTATGATCGGTAACAATTATATTATATTCACTTAGATACCTTTCAGCATTTACACTGTTGACGGAACATCAAATTTATTTTAGAGCTGCACAACCAAACTCTTCATTTAATTTTTGTTGCCATCAATAATAGCAATACATCCGACGTGGGTTAACTTTTTATATTATCTATTAATTGTGTAAAAAATTGCTGATACCCTTCCAAACATTGAGCCTCTGTTAATACGTTAAACAATGGCAGGTTTCTAAAAAACAAAACTGTTACTTTAACATTAATAATAGATTTTGTACCTGCCACAGATGGATTGAATAGTTTAACCTTTTAGCTGCCTTAGATAATTGATAGTAATTACCTAGCACACCGGCTATAATTTGCAACTATTAATTTAATTAGTTATCGACCAGATAACTCGTCTCTGGCGTGTTGAACACGAAAATTTTCACGTCTGTGGCAGCCATCTTAATAAATAAATAATTGTTTTTTCATGAATTTGTTATTTTAGAATCTATTTGTCGCCTGCTTTGACCCAGTTGGTTAGTTAGAGCTTGCTTTACCGATCACGCAGGTCTGGGTTCGATTCCTGGTCAGATCACAGTGATTTTTTCAATTTAATGTCGTAATCGAAGACTGGGTGTTTATGATGTCAACTCACATTATTTCCTCTCCTTCCATTCTTCTGATCCTTTAATAACTGGGTGTAGCAATAGCGATTAGTCAACCACTAATCCTGTTCTAGCCTTATCCTTCTTTCCTTACTACTTACTCACTTTGTGAGTGAGTAGTAGGAAAAAAGTGAGGTTCAATGACTGAGTAACCAACAGTTCTCGTAGAAAAAAAGTCTTCTGTTGAGATACCTTCATTAGGAGGCCATATGCTTTACATTGGAAGTTAGCATGGATAAAAAAATGTCGCATATTTTAAGAATTTCGCATCTATTTTTCATTTATGGCAAGATGTACAAATATTTATTATATATATATCAATGCTTTTTTTAAAAAAACAAAGGTGCCGGAACTCACTTCTTGTCAAGCCTACTATTGTCTATGTCTATTCCCAATGTGGTGCATATGGCTTCTTAACAGAAGTTTTTTTTACGAAAACTGCTTGCTGCACAGTTGCTTAACATCTCTTTTTTCAAAAGAGTCAGAAGAGAATGATAGGGCTAGGGCGAGGACAGGACTAGTAATTAACTAATTGCTCTCACTTCAAAAGTTATCGAAGCAAATTAAAACTAAATTTTGTTACTTTTGATCTGAAACATTCAAAATGTTCAGGAAAAATGGTGCCGGAACGCTGTTTCACCGCGTTACGTGGGAAAAAAGAAATAACCAGCAGATTAAAGATTTATAATAAAATATATTAGGAGTTGCTATCATTTACACCAGTGCTTCCCAACCTTTTTCAATCCACGGCCCCCTAAATCTGAAAAAAAACTGTGGCACTCCTCAATACAAAACATGTTCTGCGGCGTCCCCCGAAAAAATTCCGCGGCCCCCAATCTGGGATGCAATGATTTACACAACCCAACATATTTTTTTTCGCTCATTCCAGCATTGACCACATTTATTCTTCTCTACTAATTACTCTCTCATAAAGAAGAGGCAATCATAGTTTTATCTAAGTACTGAATTCATGTTTAAAAAATTTAAATTTATTTGAAATTATTATAGTCAAATGAAAATACGTTGAACACTATTTGTTATCTGTGTTAATCCATATCACATTGTATTAGAAAGAGATGATTTTCTGCTTGTTAACATTCAGATCGCATTCCACTTAAACATCTTGTATTACAGTAGCTAATCTACAGAACACCAAAAAATTTAAAATATTTGGTGATTCGAGATAAAGAATTGGTTATCTTTAAGAACAGCGTCGTGAAGCATTTGACGTTTAATCTAAGATGACTGTCGGGTCACAGAAATGAAAAAAACAGCAATCGCGGAACAGAAACTGGACCGATTTCGCAACGAAATTGGTCCAGACATATTTTTTTTAATATTGAAAATTGATTATATTAAAAATAAAAAATATTGGAAGCTATGTCTACATTTGTTTTTTTTTTATTTATTCTGACAGTAATCAGCGATAATTACGTCTGTTAGATTCAATCAATTCAAAAAAATAATTCACGGATGATTTCAGTTTTTTTTTATTTCTGTGTTGGCCAATTTCGATTTAAACGTCAAATGCTTCACAACCCTGTTCTTAAAGATAACAAAATAATTCATTAAATTTGATTGCCTTATTGAAAAAGTTGACCTTCCAGAATAATCAAACAATTTAAACCATCTCCCACTCGCCACAGTATCAATTAACACATTCAATGCCGCTTATAATTGCATTTTTATCATATTTCTAGTAATATTTTTTTCACAATTCATCTAACTTTTCATAATAAACTATTAAGTTAAGGGTGAGTGTAGCGGTCTACAGCAGTACCTATAATTATGTCAAATTATCAAGTGGCCTGTATATAATGTGACCAAATGGGACGTTTTCACCGGAACAGTCCTGTTTTCACACAGCTTCAATGTCCCATTTTCGAAAAGAGAAAAACTAATAGTAACAATTATAAAAAAAACGCGCAATATCAAAAACATGGCAGTAGAATCTAGACTAACAGATAAAGACGTGTGTGTGCGCACGCAGTAAATAATACATTTCAATGTAAATACTGTATTTTTTAAATAATTTCATATATTATGTCTAATATGACATGATAAAACATAACTATCTAGTCCAGAGATTTCAAACCTCGGAGGCTTGGACAATTGCAATGGGAGGTAGAGCAAGCTCTAACCAACTGGGCCACAGCAGAAGTATATAATAATTATGTGAAAAAATACATATTTACTGTAGGTAAATAAATTTATACCAGCAATGAAATTGATAAGAATTGGAATAAGTGACGCGTACGTGAAGTGTTTACCCACAAAATTCATTGGTCAATTTTGACCTTCAACTGTTATGTAATAGTCAGCAGTGTTGAAGGCTGTGACGAAATAACAAACACAAATTGCTGATGAAATCAAAACAATAATAAGAGTCTGACAACACCCTGAAGAGTGAATAATAAGAGCAAATATTTATACAAGGTAATTAGACAATTGAATAAATTTATAAAACTATTTAGTTTTAAATGCTGTAATTTTATTGATTGAGCTTTAATCATTTTACCATGAGTAAGATTAGTATGCTTTCGTTAGATTAATTCAGTGCAATTTGATAAAGACACAATAGTGTTTAATGACGAAGGAGATACAGTGTGACATTTAGAAAAATAAAAGTGTAACTGTAAAAATATTCTAATTTATTAGTGGATCTCATGTAAGTTAGTTGACTTATAATTAACTTTAATACAAATCCTTTTAGAACCGATTTTTTTTTGCATCTATAATAGTTGCTTACTGTGGACAATTCGGTAAGATTTGCTCTACCGATCAGGCGGGTCAGTGTTCAATTCACAGTATGGTCAATTTCAAAATGAATTTGAGATCTAAGCGAGGGTGTTTGTGATGTCAATTCTCAACTCGAGGACTTTCGTCTTGAGTGACAATTGAGGTTGTTCTGTATGATATTTCAATTTCAAAATATTTGGCACATTGAAATAAGCTGTAATGCCAAATATATTTTTAAAAAATAACTGTATTAAGCATAGGTACTATATCAAACGTGTATATATTTTAATGAGTGGAATTCAAACCATTACAGTTTTCAATTAATTTTCAATCGTAAAAATATTGGGCTATTTATAGGTTTTGAAGAAGTATCTGATAAGAGATAAGAAGTTTTTGATAGATTATCAGTACTAAATATGATAGAATCAACTTTGAGGCTTAAAAAATCAATGTACTTAATGAGATAATGATAGAAATAGAATTTTTTAGTTTGGAAGTAATGAATTTCGTTGTGATAGTTATATAAAACGGTATGCTATAAAATTACAATAACTTCTATTATTTAAAATTGTAATTGTACCATATTATGTCTAAGTTATTGTTTTAAATTGTGGAATATTAATGTATTTATTTCTGTTGAAATTGTGTTTATATTAAATCCCTAAAATATAATTAAATGTGTAAAAAATATTACTTGCTAAATAAGTTTTTATATGTATAAATTCAAGCAATTGCTAATATGCAACCTGCAGTTATGGTAGAGTATTCATGATATTTTCATTCCTTAACCTTTCAAGCATGTATACCTGAAATAGATTTACAGTCTAAGGAACTGATGATTTTTATTTATGGAAATAGCGATAAAATTGGTGTTAGATAATAGGTTTTATAGCAACACTTTTAGAGTCACAAGAATATTTTTACACTGCTCCAAGCAGAATGAGCCTTAACCTTTTAGATGCCGCGAGGTATTAGTATGGCGGAACCCTGTAGGCCGTAAATTTCTTAGAAACATACAACTTAATAAATATATCCTTATTTTTGTAAATAAACTGAAAGTGTATTACAAAGACTTACCAAATAAATACACAGTGAGTAGTTTGTACGGCCATAACCATGAAAAATTTGCAAATTTAATAATATATAAAACGTAATTGCATACGTAAGTTTTATTTTAAAGAATATAAAATCAAAACGAAATTTAAAATATCGTGACTAAACTAAAGGGGTATTGCAAAGTTTCCCAAAATATTATATAGTCTACAAGCAGTGATGCATTTCGCAACCCTGTATAGCGGGGCGTTTTGGTTACCCGATGAAGCTCTTTTTGAAATCAATTGGTAATATAATTTGTCACTTCTAAGTATTTTACAATCATTATAAGAGACGTCTTTGTGAGATAAAACATATATTTTTTTGATAATCGATCTTGGCTTAATATAATAAGTTTAAAGTCGAGCGTGTAAACACACTCATTTAGTATGGCCAGCCCTGCAGGCACGGAATCATAGAGCGGGCTAACACGTTTATGGCAGTGATCCAGTTAATTAATCACTTGAAAATGAAGCCTCATAAACATATGCCTCAAATTCAAAAACTCTTTTTAAAAAAAGTATAAATTTTAACGTTCTACAGTATTTTTGGATTAAAAAAATGATGATAAAAAGTATTTATAATTAAAACTTCAATCTAATCTATAATATGTAAATAATATATATATATATTTACTAAAATACATGATATTTAGTAGGCATAAAAATCTACTATTGATAAGTGGAATATTAGCAAACACGTTTTAAATACAGTATTTTTTTTTATAGATCATCATGGATTTGACCATCTGTCTTCTAGGCGTTACTATATTGTCACTTTTGCTTTGGTGTTATGGATCTTACTTGATGAGTCATTTCTCAAGGCATGGAATCAAAGCCCTGCCAGCATGGCCATTCTTTGGCCACATGACGAGAACATTTTTTCAGAGAGAGCATTTTAAAGAACTCATCCTCAGAGCTTACAAAGCATTTCCTAACGAAAGGTATTTCTCCATGTTTATAATATTTATGTAATATATCGACCCGTAATAGGCAGACGATAGTAACCAAAAATTTATAAATTTTACAGTAAAGGATTTTTTTAAATTAGGCTCGAAAAAGGAATTACTTATGTGCAGTTAGTAAATAGTAATAATATATGGTCAATGCTTTTCGTGATATAATAATCTGACTAATTTCAGTTCTTTAGATCAGTGTTTTTCAACCAGGGTCCACGTGGAACAAACGAAAACAAGCCATAACACTAAAATGCACAGACCCTAAAATAGATCAGACGAACGAGACACCTAACGCTATATTGAACAATTAATGGCTTAAAACACAATTCGCCGAATTGGGTTGCTTAAGTTCTTTTGCCGATTATGGGTCGATATGTTCTTTAAAATAAAATAAATATTCATTTAAATCTCAAAACCTGAAGTGGACACCAATGTGAATCTCTTTTCCTCTAATATATAAATAATAGAATTGCAGGAAATTATAAGCAGTATCACTAGTCATAGAATACCAATAGTATGGTTAGAAAATTGGGAACCTCATGCAAATGTCATGCACGGTCCCTACAGGCAATTTGTTTTATTGAGTATGTAGAAATTTGCACCCCTTTCGCTGAACCCTCATGCAGACTTGGCTACTCAGCTGATACTTACGCTCCTAGATATAAATATTAATGGTCGTACATAGAAATTAATGAATTTATATTAATTAATAAATAATTTAATTTAATTTAAAAAAATTTTACCTCTTCTCGCCACGTCAACGGAAAATTTATTCATTTCCGACCTCTAGTGGTTGTAAATTCTAATGAAAATTTCAAAAGGATATCAATAAATCAATACTAAGCTCACGATAAATGGCGGTTTCAATAATAACAATTGAAAATGACTAACAATGTTCACAGATACGTAGGAGTATATCAATTCTTTCAGCGAATGGTTTTAGTATCAGACTTGGACCTGATAAAACAAGTTACGATTAAAGACTTTGATCATTTTACGGATCACTTTGGAATAGTTGACGAAGCTGTTGATCCGTTATTTGGCGGCAATTTGTTTGCATTAAAGGGTAGGTAAAATGATGTCTTAATTTCATATAATTCAGATATAAAACTTTTCCACAAGCAAGATTTTCTATAAATAGCTATAAGACCTGCAATCATGGAGTAAATCTTTAAAAAAGGATTGGATAAGAAAGAATAAATGACAAGATGAAGAATGCATTGATTCATATTAAATAATTACTCTGCAGACTTATCTGTCTGTCTGCCTGATTGCTATTGCATAAGATTCAAAATGCGCAGAGAGAGAGCATAAATGTAAAATAAATACATATCTACTATACTGTTAGGTCAAAAATGGCGTGACATGAGATCTACTTTGAGTCCAGCGTTTACCAGCTCGAAGATGAGGAATATGTTTGATTTGGTCGCGGAGTGCGGAGATAAAATGGCAGAATTTTATTCAAAAGAAATGGAAAAACCGGAAAATCAAGGTTTAATTTAAATCTATTTTATAATAAATACACCAGTTCATTTGAAAGCAAGAAGTCTTCAACTGAAGAAACTGTTCAAAATTTAATTGTAAAATCTTCTTAACACATTGGATGCTGAAAACGCGCCTAGCGCGTGCACTTTGTTAACGGAGCTATGCGCTAAGTTACATTCACACAATTCTTATTTATTTATATTATCACTCGACTAAATACAGATGTTTCTAAAGTCTCTAAAGTGAATGCACTGTGACAAAAAATATGTATTTATGTAGTATGTATGTATACAATGATTTTTTTCCACAGTAAACGTGTTAAGAGTGGGTGTAGCGGTCTACAGCGACTCTTACATGCTATAATGAAGACAAATTATTATGTGATTTATTGACAGACATTCATGTAATTAATAAAATCTAGCTCAATCAGATTTTTAAAACTTCCCAGTTGAGTTAAGCATTTCTTATAAATCTTTTCCAATAACATTTATCTGTGAAAAATAAACAGGGATCCAGTGGCATGCTTGAGCAGTGGCCTAATATTTTTTTTCACTAAATAATCGCATATCAACCAAAACATAGAGCTGTGTAGGCTGCTACACTCACCATTTATCAATAATTATTTAAAGTTGTGTTTTTATTAACTCTATTGATAGGTTTTATTGCTTAGAGATTACAATGGCTAGTTTCAGTAGCGAGAAAAACTTGTCACATAAGAATAATATTTATGTTGACATATTTATTAACAGTATTTAAATATCCTTCATTGGTTTGTAGAAAAAGGTGTCATAGAGGTGGAAATGAAAGATGCCTTTACAAGATATACAAATGATGTCATAGCAACCACTGCTTTTGGCATTACCGTTGATTCACACACTGAAAGAGACAACTACTTTTACAGGATGGGCAAAGAGTCTTCAGGTTTTACTGGAATGCGATTATTGAAATTTTTCATCTTTATGATTAGTCCATGGCTTTCAAAGGTATACTATATTTTAAGCAATATGCAATCTTATATAAGTAAAGAAGACTAGCGAACTGATGACCTAAAGCAGGCACGGGCAACCTTTCCTAGGTCTGGGGCCAAATTATCATTATGTCTCAGAGTCAAGGACCGGACCAAATTATATTATAATAAACATAATAAAGTAATATTGAATTAAATAAAACACGTTGCTATTTCTTATATGGTGGTGATCATGAACTAGTAGAGTGAAGCCACTGCAAGCGCCCGTGTCACCTCCATTATTTAATCCCTCACTGGAACTATTAATTTCTTTCTCTATTACTTCGCCGAGATGAATCAGGGCCGGACAAAATAGCTCGGAGGGCCTAAAGGCTAGAATGTCTAGTGATTGAAAATCCCAGTCGAGGGTCTCAACATTTGAAGCAATAACTAAAGAAAAATAAATTATCCAAACAAATTCTTCGGCAAATTTTGCCAGGGTGAATAGTATTACATTTAATAAATTTAAGGTATTATAGGAGAAATATGAAACATTTAAAATGTAATTTTTAATTAGCATTTAGGAGTAAATATTACAATATTTTATATTTGTCTCGATTTATCTGTATTGCAGCCCACAGACACACTGTCAGGATATGCGCAGATAGGGTGTGTCTGTAACTGCGAAATATATTTAAAACATTAAGATAATATCACTACAATTTTCAGATCATGGGTATTAAGATGTTCAGTGAAAAATTGTGTAATTTCTATAGAAACTTGGTAAATGATAGTATGAAAGCAAGAGAAGAAGGAAACATCTACAGACCTGATATGATCCAACTTCTAATGGAAGCAAAGAAAGGATCTCTCGCTCATGAGCATGACTCTAACGCCAAGGTAGTTGATGCGAAAGAAGCCGGATTTGCTACCGTTGAAGAATCTTCAGTTGGAAAATTAGCTGTCAAACGAAGTAAGGTTGCTCAGCAAATACTGTGTTATTTTTGCATTCTGTAGCAATTTAAAATTTTAATCATTCTTTTTAATTCAAGATTTATTATTGAGATGGAAATGAACATTCAGAAAGGTGTTTTATTGAACGTAAAGAAGACAGCAAAATTTAATTATAATCATGTGTTAATGACGCAAGTATAACTATTTAATATATATTTTTTTTAATTGTTTTAGAGTGGACTGACGATGATATAGTTGCACAAGCGATTGTCTTCTTTGTAGCTGGCTTCGATACATCATCTATACTTTTAGGATTTTTGTCGCATGAATTGGCCATTAACCCAGATATACAAATAAAATTGCAGGAAGAAATTGATGAAATCGTTCTAAGAAATAATGGAAAATTAAATTACAATGATTTACAGCACATGAAATATATGGACATGGTCGTATCAGGTAAATGCATACACAAATTAAATTTAGTCTATGTTTGTGCAGGTGAGAAAGTTATAGGCTGTTTTTCTCTGCATATTTTTAATAAAATCATGTGTCAGTAAATAAAATTAATATAAAATAACAATCGTACAAAAACAAGACTGTTGCAAATGAAATATAGTGTAGAAAAGTTGTTAAATGAATGAATTGGTTTCAAGAAAGTTGACTACGGTTTAACTAACCAAATCTTTCAAACTTACCCTGAAGTATCCCAGAAAACATACTAGCAGGTCGTGTGCTTGATATGCTTACTTTAATGGACGTCTACATAACAAACCTAACTAAATACTACAAATAATCCCAAAGAAGGGTCAGCGAGTATTTTCTCTTTTTTACATAATTTCCTTCAAAACTATCTTCTAATATTAAACATTTGAGCACTATAACTGTAGCATTTAGGATATATTGTCATTCTCGTATTTTTTATTGAAAAATCATTATTTCTTCATTAACGGATATTTTTTACCATGTTGGCTTCTAATGAAGAACATATGGACTCGTAATGAAGTTATATAAGCAGAAGTGTTTCTTCAAGAAACTTACTACTCAGTTACCCAACTTCTCATTTTTAGAGAAGGTAAGGAGATTAGAGTAGGGCTAGGACAGGACTAATGATTAATTAATTGCTCCCACTACGCCCAGTTTTATAATTTTCTGGGTGGAAGCTTTGGAAGAAAAATCCATAAACCAATTCATGAAACTGTCTGTCCTGGAATCTACGCCTGTGAGCTCCGCAACCAAAGCCAAGAACAGTGATCACTCAACCATAGACCCGCTTTATATGGGCCCTTGAGAAGTGAAGTGCGTCATGTAGTAAAATGCTATAACTTTTCTATTGCATTTTAAGCACAATAACGTCTTTACTTGATATTTTGGTAGATTGCATATTTTTATTTCAGAGAGAAAATACTATTGTAGTGTGTCTCGGGCCCTCAGTGATGGGACGGCATGGTCTGGGCACCGCAAACGACAATGGTGGGAGACTGATTGAGTTCGCTATCATGAATGAGCTCACCATTGGCGGAACTATCTTCCCGCATAAAGACATCCATAAATACACATGGACCTCTCCTGATGGTCGCACGAAGACGCAGATTGACCATCTTCTTTACAGCACGAAACATAGATTTGAACTTCTCGATGTTCGCACATATCGAGGTGCCGACATTTATAGCGACCACGAACTACTTGTCGGCAAAATCCGCCTGAAACTAAGTCGCATAGCTCAAAATCCAGCGCGGAAAAAGATCGACATCGAGAAGCTAGAAAACGTAAATACGAAACTAAGATTCGAGATTGCTGTAAGGAAGGA
The DNA here is from genome assembly GCA_030503985.1 of Himalopsyche tibetana. NCBI lineage: Eukaryota > Metazoa > Arthropoda > Insecta > Trichoptera > Rhyacophilidae > Himalopsyche > Himalopsyche tibetana. Next base: position 22,948,935 of record JAPJYX010000010.1, on the reverse strand, counting down.
AATAGATCGTGTCTCCGTGCGACCTATATCCGGGTCCGATCGCATTGAGGCGGACTGGTGCTGTATCAAACGTGCTATTGCATCATCGGCCGAAGATGTTCTCGGATTCCGGAGGGAGGGGCAACCAAAATGGATGTCCGAAAATACGTGGAGGAGAATTGAAGAGCGGGCCAGGCTTAAAGCACTGAAGGACAGTGAAGCCGACCCTGAAAGATTTGAAGAACGTCGCGCTGATTATCGTAATCAGGACAAAGTTGTCAAGAAGTCTGCGCGACTTGACAAGCGCCGATTCTTGGATCGGCAAATTGAGACAGCTGAGGTGGCGGCCCGCAGAAATGATACCAAGAAGTTATTTAAAATCACGCGCGAGGTCTGCGGAAAGCGACCACCGACTCCCGGGCCAATTCGCGGCCCTGATGGAGCAATAGAGTCAAATGCAGAAAGCGTTAAAAAGATTTGGAAGGATCATTTCTGCGAGGTGCTGAACCGACCGCCCCCCCAGGACCCTTTTGACGTAACCGAAGAGGCTACATCTATGGACCTCCCCCGAGTGTCCGGTATTTCAGACCGTACGCCCACACATGCCGAAATCATCTTGGCAGTGAAGAGGCTTAAAAACGGCAAAGCACCGGGTGGAGACGGAATACATTCTGAATTTCTGAAATGTGGTCTTAACGCCGTCCTACATCCTCTCTATCACCTGATGGCCAGGGTGTGGGACGGTGAGCGTTGTCCTAGGGACTGGGTGGACGGTGAGGTGTTAGCACTCCACAAAAAAGGTGATCCCCTCAGCTGTAACAATTACCGAGGCATAACTCTTCTCAGTATTCCTGGGAAGGTAATGGCACACATTCTCTTGGCGAGAATAAGAGGTCCCATTATGAAAATACTTAGGAAAAATCAAGCGGGCTTCCTCCCTGGAAGGTCATGTGCGGACCAAATACACAATCTTCGATGTCTCCTCCAGCAGAGCAATGAATTTAACAGTGCTCTTGCTTGTTGTTTCGTCGACTATGAGAAGGCATTTGATAGTCCGCACAGACCCTCTTTGTGGAGGATACTGGATGCCTACGGGATTCCGCCAAAGATTGTGGCCATTATCAAATCCTTACATGAGAATAGTGCATGTTGTGTGAGAATCGGTGACTCAAATACCGAATGGTTCGGGGTCACAACCGGAGTGAGACAGGGGTGCGTTCTTGCACCGTTCCTGTTTATTATTATCTTTGACTTCATACTTCGCAGGTCAATTCCGCCTGATCGAGGTGTAGCTGTTGGTCCCGGTCTGAAGCTGTGTGACCTTGAATATGCCGATGATGCTGTAATATTCGATAAATCCATTGAGGGCATCCAGGAGACTATTGATGGGTTAGGAACTAACTCAGGTCGCATTGGTCTAAAAATTAATACTAGTAAAACCAATGTGATGTGTAACCAAACCTGTCATGACTCTGATAGGACCCTTACCAGCGCGGGACAGATCATCGAGAGGGTTGACAGCTTCAGATACCTCGGCGTACATATCCCCGAAGACGGTAGTACAAAAAACGAGCTCGCCATTCGTTTAGGAATGGCTGGAGCCACATTCAACTCAATGCGGACTGTCTGGGACACACAGCTGTACTCGATTAAAACCAAATGCCACTTGTTCAACGCTTGCATTCTGCCGGTAATGCTTTACGGTTGCGAATCATGGCACCTGACGAAGACTCAGAAAAACCGTATACTGAGCTTCGAGAACAGATGCTTGCGTCGGATAATGGGGGTGAGGTGGTTTGATTTTGTGAGGAATTCAGAGATAAGGGAGCGTGCAAGACAGCGTCCCGTCACGTCAGTGGTTATGGAGAGACGTTGGAACTGGCTGGGTCACGTGCTGCGGATGCCTCCGGAAAGCCTCAATCCTGCCTGCCTCTTCTTTCGACCGGTGGGATTCCGGCGTCCTGGACGTCCATCGGGTACTATCCATAGGATGTACTCGGCGGAACTGAGGGATGCTGGCATGTCATGGGAGGAAGCAAAGCTATTGGCGGGAGACAGAGAAACATGGAGGTGCCGCGTGGCGGCCATATGCTCCACATAGGGAGCGAACATGGTCAAAGAAGAAAAGAAGTGTATTTACTTAGCGCACTTCATTAACACTATACATACTTTATGACATGTAGAATATTATAACGCATCTATTTTTTTTTCTAAAATACCACAAGTGACCCACTTCACTTCTCCGAGGCTCAATTATGATAATCTATCACTGATTTTTAGTAGTGACAGAACTTTCAATAATGATAGTTATTTATTTCAGAAACCTTAAGACTTTGGCCACCTGCTATTGCTACAGACAGAAGGTGTATTAAGCCATACACCATTCCTCCACCTCGCGATAGTCCAGATAAAAAAGGATACCACGTAAATAATGATTATTATTACAATACAATTTGTCTGCGACACTTGTGAACAATAAAAGATGTGCATGATTGTCCCTGTTGACAGATGGCGCCACCATAATATTTCAATAATTATTCGGTTACTCGGGTGTGACAGTTTGAGTAAATGGTGACCGATGATTTGATTTTAAAATCATTACATTTTTCATCTCACCTGCTGTAGTCCATTGTATTGAGGTTTTATTGTACCAGTAGCATATTATATTTAGTCATCTTTCTGGCAGACGTTGACAAGTAAAAACATTGACAAAAATGAGTTAAGACCAAGAGATTCTTTGATATCAATTCTTTGTCTGGAATAACTCAGTTGGTGGATTTATTATACCAGTTTCTAAAAAAAAAACATTTATTTGTACAGGCAATACTGTCTATTAATTTTATACTCATACATACTATTATTTTTGTCAGATCGGCATTAATCCATCAATATTTTGATATAATAACCGTGGGGTTATAATGCAAAACGTACTATTTCCAAAACTCTAACTTATCAGTAGTCAAATACTATAACGAATAACACAAACAAAATAACATTGGCATAAAAATATGATTTCCAATTTGAAAACGACAGTGTTTTAGACATTTTATATTAAAACTAATAGGACCAGTCGATTCCTTAGGCTTGAATTACCCTATCCGCATACCTAACTCAATATCATTCATTAGAAATAGTACATTTTGTATTATAGCCCCACAATTATTGCATATGTAACATGAAATATCGATGGTTGAGGCTTTATCCTAAAAACTGATATTTTTCATTTGGTGTTTACTCAAAACTATCAATCTGTCACTTACCGACTTCTGCCAGAAATGTGACAATCTATCAGTATATATCACTTACAGATAACTGTATATAGTGTGGTTGGGTAATTAATCAATCTATTTCCAGATGAAAGTTGGTGATGGCATATGGGTGCCCATTTGGGGAATTCACCACGACCCAAGGTATTATCCAAATCCGGAAAAATTTGACCCCGAGCGGTTCTCAGATGAAAACAAGGGGTCCATTCAACCTTCCACATATTTGCCATTCGGAATTGGACCAAGAAACTGCATTGGTGAGTAAGATTAAAATAAAGTATGCTTCTTTCCTTTCAGTTGGGTAAAATTATTTTAACAGCTAACAACGACCACACGTTTTTTTTATAAAATTTCACTTGGCGAAATAAAATTTTGCAAACATTATAATTTTACTAAATTCACTATTTGTAAGCAAATTGAGATATCTTTACAAAATTCAATTTTCTTAGCTTCCAGAACCTTCACCTATACGCATGTGTCCGCCGGCTAGCAACCTTTGTTTTTCAAAGACTCAAATACGCGTCCACAGTTGTTAAGCTGTTAATGGTGTGGTTGACTACTTAGTAATTTCTCTGTGTTATTTTTTACTGCAAACTGAGGTTTGAATCTACAAATACTTATTTCACTTCCGGTAAAAAATAACTCCAAAAAAGTATGATTTTGAGTTAAGTACATAAATACATAGGAATAATATATTCCGATTTGGTCAATGGCCGATAGACAATATTCTAACATATCATTAAAATAATATCTAATTGTTGAAGCAGTGTTCCCCAAACGTTTCTTGCGATGGAGTACTTCGAAAATCATGAGTAGGTAATAATACATAATCAATCATTTTAAAAAATGTGAAAAACAATGATTATTTATTGAGTAATTATTTTTCATAATAAATTAATGAACTCGAAGTTTTTGTGAAACATAATTTGGAAAACCTTGCGTTTCAGAATCCATCAGATTATACTTAGTATTCTGATTGTCATTTGTGTTAAGTAGGTAGTGTTTAAAATATGACTTTAAATAAAAAATTGTGTCCTTTGATATTAATTAGTATTTTTGTTGTTGTTTTAGGTTCTCGGTTTGCTTTGATGGAAACCAAAGCAGTTATTTTCCATCTTTTGGCAAAGTTTGACATAGTTGTCATATCTAAAACACAGATTCCACTAAAGCTGGCCAAGAATACTTTTAATTTGTATTCGGAGAAAGGAATATGGGTTGGATTGAAGCCGAGAGGTTCTAAATAAACACGATAAAATAATACGTCAATTTTGTAAATTTAACATCAAAGTAATTTGTACATTTAAAACAATAAAGTATGTTTTCACAATCAGTTAATGTGTTTCTTTTATTCCCACTTTCAAAACAATATTTATGATAATTCCTTGTTATCATGTCATTAGTCTTTTAGCCACATTGTTCTTATATGGAAACAATAATAATGAAATAGATAAATATACAAAGTAAGGTACGCATTCAGGGCCAGCTCGAGGTCATCTGCGCCTGTGTGCGAGGCACCTCGAAAAACTAACTCATCCCAGAATTTGCAAAGAGACATTTCAAAGTTGAAAATAGATCTTTAAAATGACCCACGATGAGTTGATGACGACGAGTCTGTCTACGTATAGATACTCGCAAGCAACGTTTCCTCTAAGCTGCGCGCGTGCGCGCCAGCGCAGCAGTTGAGAATCTCCCACGCACTCATTCTGGGTTGGCACGCACTACAAGACAGTTGCTCAATTAATATTTGATCGGTCCGCGCAGCCTCCACGCAGCCTTTGAAATTTCCGCGCAGTTAACCCTTCGGCTTAGAGGGAACGTTGCTCGCAAGTAGTATTCGGTTTTTATAATTACAATTAGATTTATCCACAATACACTATATAGCTTTGGTCATGACGAAATAAACTTTCGACAGTTCGTCAAGAGCCGTGCGCGCAAGTTCTGTGTTAGCGCTCGCTTCCAGACCGTGAACATGGAAACCTATCTTGGGTGAAATGTTCCACGATACGGCGTGAACATGTGAATTTAGATGTATGGACACCATATTGTAATATATACCAACAAGTAGGTTTAATTATTTCATCTTTTACTTTTTTGACTCATATACAGGGGGGGGGCTTGCGTGACGATTGCAGGAGGGCCACAAACTTCTAGCCATGCCACTGCACATGCGGCTCACAGACCTTCTAAATATGGATACACAAACTTATCACTTAAACTGATTAGAAAAAAACGATCATTTTCAGACTTACAATTTTATTCAGGATAAGAAGTATTATAATAATATTGGGCATTTTGAATTTTGTTAGGTCTATGGCCCAGCGGTTAGCATTGTTAGCTTCCGTGTTGGATCACACGGGCTGCAAGTCCCAGTACGAACAGCATTGTTGAGTTCTGTTGAGATACCTCTATAAGAAGGACATATGCTCCACATTGGGAGCGAACATGTATAAAAAAATGAATTTGGTTAAATACACCCTACTAATAGTAGAAATGTACATATTATTATTGCATTGATAAAAAAAAGCTTGGATATAACTTTTTTTTTTAAACCATGTCCGCTCTCAATGTGGAGCATATGGACTCCTAATGGAGTTTATCTCAACAGAAGTGTTTCTACGAGAACTGCTTGTTACTCAGTTGCTCAACCTCTCTTTTTCCAAAGAGAGTAGGGATAGAAGGATAGGCCTAAGACAGGATTAGTGGTAAGCTAATCGCTTTCAATATGGGATAGGATGGGTGGAAAGGGGGAATTATTGACGTGGAAACATATTGACTGCGGATAAAAAAAGGAACCCTCACGCACTTACCAGATTTTACGTTTTTTTTTGATGATTTTGGGCCAAATGCAAATGAAATATACACAACCTTGAAGTGCACAGACTTATAAACTGGTGTTTAATTGCCTTAATCTGATATTTATTTGATAAATTGTTAAAGAAAACCTTTTATTAAGTATTTTTTCATAGTTGCAATATTCACAGGACCTTCGTTTTTACCAAACTAAATGAATAAGTTTAGATACTTATTGGGCATTTTCAGCTTACATTCTTATAATAGAGCGTGTATTAAGTTGTATACATTGTAATTATCGAAAAAGGCTGTTTTGAAAAAACATTGGGTTATGTCCTTTTGGGTTTCCACAGTCGATACATCCACCACATTGATGCTGCCCATAAAAATACTAAAATAAACTAAGTATGTTTCTTTCCCTCATGATTTCATAAACTTCATTTGCATCACTATTTACTATGTGGTGCTTTTTATTAAGTAATTGAGAAATGTGTAAATTTTCCGGTAGTTTAACTCTAGACAACGCTACATACAGTTGACCTGCGGTCATATTATTGGTGAGATAAATGATTGCTTCATTTACGACCCTACCATGGAAAAAGAAGACGTCCAGTGCAAAAGAAACCACAATTGGATATCCTGAACGGCGCTCCACTTTCGGGTTCTGTTTACGTGCCCACGTTTCCGACGGGTCACCGCTTTTGAAATATAATTGAATGGGAACCATGGAATATGTTTTACCGTCAATATTATCCAAACTGACTGACAGGCGGTTCGGATGGATTTCCCTTATTGTTCCTATAGTACCATTGCTGAAATTGCGGGAAAAATCTTGTTTATACATAAAGCGTGTGTTAACTGTTACGTTTAAGACATCCGGGATAATTTGACGAGCAGAACTCTCCCTCACGCCTCCCATTGTCGTTTTCGTAACTATTTTCGATTTGGCTTTTATCACCAATGACTCTTCATTTTTAAAACACAATTCCATCACGGTTTCATTAATTTCATTATTTTGCTTCCTATTGAATGTGATAAAATTTTGAATTTTCTTGAAATTATCAACATTCAGAGTAATCGCTGTAGATATTTTTTTGTTAAAATAACTGTCAATGATTGTTTCATCACCAATTCTCAGGGCATTCAATGCGCTTTTAAAATCATCGCACTGCTGGGTCATAATGGTTTCCATTTCTATTAATTCAAACTCCCTCCACAAAAATGCATGATAAACATGAATATTCTCACCATTGTGAATGGGTCGAGGTGACAATTGATAAAAGTCTCCAAATGTTATCATATGTATTCCGCCGAAAGGTTTTTCAGACTTTTTGTGCCGACGAAGGATTTCGTCGATAACCTCAAATTGTTTCCTGGGTAACATTTGTATTGCGTCTACGAATAAAACTTCAAGGTCAGTCAATTCTTGATATCGCTTTTGGGGATTAAAAACGGCATTATTGTTAAAATGAAAAAGTGCTCCGACAGCTTTGCCGCCAATATTTGTCGCTGAATATCCACACGGGGCGACGGCACAGCACTTGTATTTGTAATTATTATTAGATTTCATTAGTTGTCGCAATAAGAATGATTTTCCTGTGCCAGATGGTCCGGATATAAACAAGTTCAGTGGGTTCTCTTTATCCCGCAAACTTTTATCGATATAATTGAATATTATCGTTTGTTCGTTATTCAGTTTGGAATTCATCTTCTATTTATTATTATGAGAACAAAATAAATCACTTGTTAAAACTTATTATGATATATTTACAAAATAAATGATCCACGCACTTAAACGATGAATGAAAATTGCAAGTTTTGCAAGATAAACACTTCATGTGAATTACTGGGAACGAAATTATCACGTAGATAAATATGCGCGATGTTCTAAGCTACGATACTCTCCTCATGTAGTATCTAATATACCGATCAATACCGATACTTGTAGGTAATTTTTATAATTTTAGACTTATGTTTGTGTTCGTCAGAAAGAAGCTGAAAGTGAACCATAACATTGCCAGATTAATAACTATTTACTGTAACTTTGAACAAAAATTCTTTTTTTTTGCTTTACCTTTCACGTTCTACGTTCAACGTTTCTAAAACACGTCAGGCTGTTCATACAAAATGAATGAGTAATCTCATTCTACTTTAAACTTAATTAACTAGCCACTGTAAAGTGTTTTCAATGATTGCAAATGTTTTACAGGTTGTCATAATATAACTATTTTTTATTCAATTTGTGATATGACAGATAATATAAAAAATAAAGTCAATTTAACAAGGCTTAGTTAACCATATAAATGTATCATTTTAAAAATCGCACTTTTTTCTAATGAAGGTAAAGATCGAATTTTCTCATCTCGAACAAATCGCTTAATAATGTCTACAATAACTAAAACTAATTCTGATATTGATAAAAAATTACTTTAACTAGCAGCAAGATATTTATATCTTTTTATTAACTCTTCCTAAACAAGTTGATATAAAAAATGTAACTGAAGTGTATCATTGCAGAGATTTTATCTTTGGTGTGAAATAAAAGATACAAAAGTGTATCCAATAAAAAAAGTATCAAGATATTTCAAAAATATTTCAAAGTGGGCCAAAAAAATTTGACATTAAAGAGTTTTGACAAATTTAGCTTCACAATAAAAAAACACGATCTAGAAAAATCAAAAAATTATTTGAAATGCCTTTATTTTTCCTATTTACAAGTAATATCTATTTTTTTCCACATAGATAGACAGAGCAATTGAAATTGCGGTATAAAAATTATGTTTCGTAAATTATAGACAATTTTTTGACGATGAAATACATAGCGGCTATAGAGTTATTTGTCTCCTGTAAAATTTGTGTCGTGTGGAATATGAGATATCGTTTTATCTTATCAACTTAATAAATGCAAAAGGACATAAACCACAAATAACAAATTTTATAGGATGCACACAAAAACGTTTTTTTTGACAATTTTAGGCCTAAGTCAAAATATAAAATATACACATCCTTAAAGTGTACGAAAAGTGGTCTTGACTCAATTAAAAATTTTGTAATAAACTGTTTAAGAAAATCATTTTTTCCTGGTCTTATTTTTTCAAATTTAAAATGTAAATAATTTAGATACTAATTCGGAATTTGAATCTTACATCATTTTGATATAACGTGTATTAAGTTGTAAACATTATAGTTATCAAAAATCTGTTTTGGAAAAACTGTAGGTTACGTCCGTTTGCCTTGCATAGTCGATATGTATTTATATATTTTTTGTATACCATACATTTTTTGCTAGTATCGGTTCTATATCGATTTAAACCAATTCCCATCCCTATTATCTCACTGGACTCTAGCTGACGTTTACGGGGGATACCGTATCTATAAAAACGAAACGCTAGTGTTGCCAAGCTATGAATATGTACCCAATATTGCTGACAAAATTTATTTTTGGCGACGTGCTACATCTATATTTGGTAAACAAAATATAAGTGATAATTATAGTAAAGTAAAGTGATAAGCCAATACATTACATACATTGTCGTTACGTTTTAAAAATCCTCTATGTGTTTTTTCCAAAACATTGCTGTAGTCTCAAAACATATTAAAATACAGTAAGAATTACAATATCTGTCCTCGACAAAATCATCATTCTTGTCGGTCAATTTCAAAATGCCTTTAAGACCTCAATATATAAATCATTGTATGTAGTAAAATATCAATTAATAATGTTTTTATTTTCTAGATCTATCAGTATCAATATTCTTTTTTTATTTGAACTAAATGTGTGTGTGTGTTTGTTTGTAAATGAATATTTTGGTTATTTTTGATTTGTTTTTTTGTTGTTTTTATCGGTAATTAAATATTTTTTGTAAATAAATACTTTTGAGGCAAAATGCTGTAATCAAATACTTGAGTGCATAATATTATACATATACGCGTATAATATAACATTTAATTATGGGTCAGTATACAATAGTTGACAAAAACCACCCGAAACCGAATTGGGTACATGGTCATAACGCAACCCTGTCTCACTCACTCGGTTTTGACTAGGGTTGCCAGGTGTCCCGGATTGGGTGGGATTGTCCCGGAATTGAAATCGCTGTCCTGTATCCCGGGTGAGTACGAAACTTTCCCGGAAATTTAGAGTAAACTATTTATTTTCGATTCGAATTAGCATTCAAAAGTCTTGGAAGAGTTAAAAAAAACGAGTCACGCTGGTATTTTGGGCTAATCGGTAAATTCCTGAGTTTTTGGATTCGAAAGTCAGCAAATCGTACAAATGCTCCGGTTTGACTTGCAAGAAATCTGCCAACCCTAGTTGTGACCCCGAACCATTCAATATTCGAGTCACCAATTCACACACAACATTCACTATTCTCATACCGGGATTTGATAATGCGCACAGTCGTTGGGGGGATTGCGTATGCATCCAGTTTACTCCATAAAGAAGATATGAGCGTACGATTGCCAGATTTCTTGCAAGTGAATCCGAGACATTTGTTCGATTTGCTGACTTTCGAATCCTTACCCAGGAATTTACCGAATTGCCCAAAATACCAGCATCATTTTTTTTTAGCTCACTGAGGAATTTGAAATCCTCAATTCGCTCTTAATTTCTGGGACAATTTAGTACTCATCCGGGATAGGGGACAGTGCTTCCAATTCCGGGACAATCCCGGCCAATCCGGGACACTTGGCAACCCTATCTGTGCGGACTATCAAATGCCTTTTCATACGTAACAACAAAAAGGAACGCAGTTAAATTCATTGCTCTGCTGGAGGAGACATCGAAGATTGTGTATTTGGTCCGCACTCAACCTTCCAGGGATGGAAACCTGCTTTTTCTAAGTATTTTCATAATGGGTCCTCTTATTCTCGTCAAGAAAATGTGTGCCATTACATTTCCAGGTGTACTGAGAAGAGTGCCTCGGTAATTATTACAACTGAGGGGACCACCCTTTTGTGGATTGTTAACACCTCACCCACACCTTGGCCATCAGATGATAGAGAGGGTGTAGGATGACGTTTAGACCACATTTCAGAAATTCCGAGTGTATATCGTCTCCACCCGGTGCAATGCAATTTTCAAGCCTTTTCACTGCTTAGATAATTTCGGCATGTGTAGGCGTACGATCTGAAATACCGGACAGTTGGGAAAATCACAAAATTAACTAACTTAATATATTATGTTTTTGTCAGTTTTTCCGATTTCAATGAACCCTAAGAGTTGGAATTTTTCAAAAGCTTGTGAACCCTTTGGTTGTCAAAGTATGATATATCCGCTTTTGAAACTCGAGCGAGAATTGTCAAAGCTTGTCAAAAGCATCCTCCAAAGAGAAAACAATCCTAAAAGCCTGGCAATCGAGAAGATTAAATATGCGAAGATAAAATCGCTGACTGTAAGCAAATCGTTCCTCAATGTTTCTCGCTTTTATTGAATAGTGCAGAAAATTTCCAGTTGCAGATATGAGCTTCGGGCCGCATGACAAAAGCATTGAGCGTTACCACTACGCTTCCGTGATCAGTACGAAACTGTCGGAAACTGTATAGCACAACTGCGATCAGGAGACTGTAAATAATACTGAAGAAACGATGTCATATTGTCACCGGTACGCATGCGCGGATAAACTCGGGACGTTTCAGCGACTTTTCAAAAAACATCGTGCGGGCTGTCAGCGTAGGGGAAAGCGTAGAGCTCTGGCGTAGAGACAGTCTCTCCGCATACTTCGTCGGGGTTGAATGTGTTAATATATACGGCGCAAAACGCCCACAATATCTCATTTTCGTCGCGAAACAAAAAAGTGCCAAGTGAATTCGTTCGAAATTCAAAAACTACTTTAATCGAATCATCAAAAACGAATATTTAAAATTGTCCGAACGCAAGGAATATGACATCGTGATTTCTTTCTTAGATTTGATACTAAATATAAAAAGCACTTAATTTTTGTAAATAAACATTTTTTATTCAGTGTTTTTTTTTATTTCATTTTTTGTTATACTAGTGAATTAATATTTTTTATTTGCATTCATGTACTATCGACAAAAAATGTGAAAAATAAAAATTGACATTTTTTTTTATGTGAAAAAAGTAAACAACGGTCATGTGAATTATTAATTAATGAAAAGTAATACAAAAATACTGTGTTTCTAAAACATTTATCTTTGGGATTATGTCATCTATAAAGAAGTGATAAAATATTGTGTTATTTTTAAATTGTAAAAACATAATTTAAAAAATGCGGCCAAGAATATCGGGTTGGATTATAACAGTACTGACAATTTTAATTGTCGAGCTAGGTATGTATTATATTCATTTTGTGTTGTCATTCGATTGACCTATAGCCACATAAATATCTTTGCCATACAGGAAGAATTGACCAAGTGTAAAATAATATAATGTTAAATATTTGTCATCTATCAAAAAATCTCTCATATTGCATTCAATTATCTGATTTAGTTTTTTGACATTTGTGGTAAAGGTTAGATATTTATTGACTAGTCAGACAAAAATAAGTAACTGAAGAAAAATGCACTAAGTCACTTTCTCGTGTATGACAAAAAAACATACCATTTTAATTTATAAGTATTATAATATACATCAGCATATAATATAACACATGCGAGTGCCCCTTTTCTGTTTCTGTTTTAAATATTAAAAAATGCAAAATAAATTCCTCGATGTATTTTTTTTATCCGCACGCAAAGTTTCCTCTACAGTTATGTTTTTTATAGAATACGACTCATATTAATCTTAGTTCCTATACTTGGTGAGTTTGTCGACCACTGCATAATGTATCAATTGCTTCGCCTTTCGTATCCCCCCGGAACGTTTTTTCTAAAATGTATTATAGATAGTGTCGACACGTAATTCGTAAGCAAAGCCGATGATTTGTTTTATGCGATCGTAATAATGCTGATACTAGACTATCTTTCCCACGAGATTATAAAACAATTTATTTACATACATTCTATGGAAAAAGACGATCATAGGAGAACACCCTGATCCATCGTTCTCGCATTCATGGTTTTCCTGCACTTGTCGTTTTTGAAAACGATCAACCGGTTTTTAACTGTAATATTACACGCCTCTGGTAGAAATTGCAATACAAGGATTACCAAAACCGGAATCCCGGTGTCCGTAGTGTTTTTTCAAATATCTATTAAAACACCGATTATTTCATTACTGAAAACTAACTAAAATCGATTTTTGAGTGCATAGAAATTATTACGTATTTTAATACAATTATTATTTAGTGATTGAATTGAAATATTTTAGGTTCAAGAATTGATGAGCCTTTCAATTATCTCTTATAGTCGATAAGGTCCGTACGTCCGTCCGTTCGTCCGTCCGTCCGTCCGGTGTCCCCGATTTCACACCTTCCCGTCTCCACTTTTTTATTCATACTAAATCTATATAATAATAGTCGATAAAATAATCACTCGCTTTTCACTTTTCACAAATGTGTGCGTACTGATGTCCTCGAGTCTTTTTCTTCTTCTATGAAATGTATTTGTTTGTGTACTTGAAAATTAATAGTTAATGAAATAAAATAAAATAAAATTAAATTAAACACAATGCAACAAAAATCTCACGTTGCTGGGCAACGGGCTTACAGCTAGTTATCTCTTATTATTTTAAGACACCGAAAGTTATTCAGACATTATTATCAGTAAATAATTATGATATATTTTTAAAATACAGTATTTAATATGAAATATCGAAATTACATTTTTTTTTTACTCGATTTACATCCAAAATGGACATTTTTGCAATAGCAGTATTTAATATAAAATACTAAAATACCGATATATATTCGTTCGGTTTTGTAATCCCCAGTTTAATCAAATCCATTATAATCTTTCTTCGACGAAATGTGTTATAAGCAAACACAAACATATCCAATGTTATTCCAGGAAAAACAGAAGTCCAATATTTGTTATTTAACAGTAGTTGTCAGTGATATCTCTTTATGATTAATATATATTTTTAAAATCTATTTCCCTTCTTAATGTACAGCGTATAGCTTACTAATGGATCTCGGCAGAAGTGTTGCCTACGGAAAAGCTGTTACAAGTTACTAGCTGTTACATAGTTGCTCTGTTTTTTTTTTTCGATAAAAATAGGGTAGGATAAAACTAGCGGTTAGCTAACCCCTCTCACTACGTCACGCTAATTTAAAAATGGAAGGGTGGCAAGAAAATTTAAGACATCCATGCCTTCACACAGAAATCGATAAATCAATCAAGAAAATGCGGTTCTTACTGGGAATTTAAAGCATTTTTTTGCTCTAGCACGATTACCAGAAACAAAAAATAAAAATAATATAACAGATTTCACAATAACAAGAAACATTAGACGTGTCAACACATTTCCGATGAAAGCCATTTAAGTCCAGTCCCACATAAACATGCGCGTATATAATTTTTCTATTAAATAAAACACATATGTATGAATAACATTTTGAAAATCTTTTTAATGGATTTTCATTTTTTACAAGATTTTATATCCTTCAACAGGGATGGCGAACCTTTTTGGGTCCACGTGCCAAAAATCCTCAAATATTATTTGGTATATTATTAAAATACCAAGCGGTATTTTTTTTTAAAAAAATAGAAAATACAAAATATTTTTTTAAACCATTGTCGTTTATCTTGGGAAACATTTAAAAATTAATAAAACTGAATAAATTAATAATTTACGGATTAAAAATACTTTTTTTGAATATGGAAATCGTTCGCGTGCCATCAAAATTCTCAAACGTGCCACCTCGGGCACGCGTGCCATAGGTTCGCCACACCTGTCCTACAATATTGTCCATAAAAATAAGACGATTTTTTAAATTTAGAAAACAACATTTTTATTTTTTCTATGTATTCAAATATTTTTTTACACAGTGTTAAGTGGAACATGCCTACCGTGTAAGAAATTGTTGAGTGTATATGGCAGATTATTTGTTACCAAGAATTGAATACAGACATTTCGTTAAGATGTTTTATACACGGCATTTTTGTAAATGCTATTGGTATCTATTCTATATTCACGAAACAATCGTTATTGTGTTTTCCATGTTTGTTGTTAATAAACTATTTCTATTAAAGAGAGAGAGCACAAATTCTTTGCGTTAAAAAGTTAATTCATCTTCTCCCGTCTGAGAAGTTTTAATCACAAATCATTCCATCTTGTTTTCCGGGACAAGAAGAATTGCAATAAATACTACGAATAGTAAACAAAGAAACATAAATCTTGCACGGTTGATTGCGAAAATCCAATAACTGTGGCATTTAGCCAAAATAGGTCCCGAGAAATCATTATTTTAAAAAACGTAGATAAACGCACAACATTTATCTCCGTAATATGGCGCAGCGGTTAGTGTTGCTGGCTTCCGTGCCGTATTCCAGAAAAAAAACAGCACTTTTCGATTGATTTCTGTTAAAAGACATAAGTGTTTGTGATGTCTAAAAATCCCCCCCCCCAACTCTTCCTATCATTTAATAACTGTGCGTAACGACAGCGATAAGTTAACCACTAGTTCTGTCCACTAGCATTATCCTTTTATCCCTAGTACTCTCTTTGGAAAAGTTTTGGAGTGTTTGACTAACAAACAGTTCTCGTAGAAAAAATCTGTAAAGATACCTCCATTAGAAGGCCACATGCTTCACATTGGAAGTAGACATGGTTAAAAATATACTACTTAATAAGTTTTCGAAAATTTCGTGGGTTGTGTGTATTGAAATGTTTTTGTAGCTGTCACTTTTAATTGTGTGTAATACTACCCATATAAAATACCGCATACAAGTACCGATTGTGTTATTAAACGAGATTTTTTAATGTCACTCTAGATCAGCCATACTCAACCTTTTTTTCCTCCGGGCCCTATTCCGATTTTTGCCGCAACATATTTATAGTAAACTGCAAGTATAACACACACTATACTGCATACATACATATGTATTATGATGTAAAAATAAAACTATTTTATTTTATGTTAATATATCGACTGTGGAAAGGAAAAAGGACGTAACCCACACATATCAAATTTTACAGGAGGCGCTAAAAACGTGTTTTGATGATTTTGTGACATATGCAAATTATGAATTATACACAACCTTGAAGTGCACGGATACTTCTAAACTGATGTTTAATTGACATAACCTAATATTAATTAAAGAAATTGTCTCGGAAAAACCTTTATTTCAGTGTTTTTTCTTGGTTTTAATTTTTTACAAGTTCATCTTTTTTAATTTTAAAAGCTAAATTTAGATACTTATTCGGAATTTTCAGCTTCCATCCTTTTGATAGAATGTGTGTCAAGTTGTATACATTGTGATTATCGAAAAAAAGCTGTTTTGGAAAATTGAAGGTTAAGTCCTTTTTCCATTCCACAGTCGATATACATATGTTAACATTTATGTATTCATGTATTTTTCAAAGTAATAAATAACAATGAACAACAAATAAAAAATACGTTAAAAGTACACAAAGATACCAATGTATCCAAAATCTTAAATCGTTTACTTAAAAAATAATGTGAATTTTGATTTTGTGTCAAACATTTAACTATCTTCGTAATTTGATATTTGGTGACTATAATTATTTTGGGCCGCACATAAAAACTGATTGGGCCGCAGGTTGAGTATGGCTGCTCTAGATTCTAGGCCAAATAGAAGACGAAATACATACATGCACAAGATCTCAAATTAAAAAATTAAATTGAGATTATTTGATTTGATATTCACATTACTAGGATTTGAACCCAGAAGCATCTGCTCTAACCACTGGACCACATATGATGACATACCTTCAACTCAATCATGCACATTTTGATTAAATAGTATTTTCCTTTCATATGTTGAAAATGCTCACCAGCTTTAATGGTATTATAAAAAACTGGAGTTAGTTTTACGTAACGTATTATATTATCCCATTTTAGATCAACTTGAGTTTTTTGTATCTATCCTTAATTAAAATTTTCCGACTCGATTTGAAAAATTATATATTTTAATCAAATCGATATTATTCTTCCATTTCAGCCTCTATCATGTTTTTACAATTAAACCATCAAGTTACGACGCTCATAGATACTGATTTATTAACCCTGTATTGCGAATTACGAACTCTAGTCACTAGCAAAAATGTAATGAACCGTTTAAGTACCCATGGGGTTGTGAAGGTTCATTTATGCCGATGTACTTAAATGTCAAATTGTATACATTTATAATATGTACAGCGTACGCTGAAGAAAAGAAAAGTTTTATAAAAGAGTTTACGGCAGTAAAAAAAGAAGTAAAAAGAACCAATTGGTGATACTTGCATACCTAAGAGAAAAAAACGATTTCCTTTCAATTTGAAACAATACGTACGGGGTTCTTTATGAAGTTTTCTTTAGAAACTTTTGTATTTTCTTCTCAATTTGTTGATGCAGATCGCTTCAATAAATTCAATACATTTTGATGTCTGTATCAAAATTTGCGAAAGCAAGTTTTATCCTTGGGAGCACTTAGGAGTTAATATTGAATTAAAAACAAAAAAAATCAAGCTGGGCTTGAATGATGTATCCAGGGCTGTGGAGTTGACGACTTCAACTCCGACTCTAAAGATTTTTTTCAATAATTTAATTTTAGCTTATATATAATACAGTGGAACCTCTCATAACGAGCACCTCTTTTAACGAGTAATTCCCATAACGGGAAAAACAGAAAGGCTCTCTTAACGAGCGATATTTCACATAACGAGTGGCGCAGAGTTTTGGAAAGATCACTTTCACATCGTTGCTTGCATCAAGATGAATGACACAGCATGGGAAGGGGTTACCAAGAGGACACTCACTTCTGCTTGTAAGAAGCTTTGGCCAGAGAGCGTTGCCGAATGTGATTTTGAGGAGTTTGAAACAGTACCTGTGGAGTCTACAGTCAACGAGATTGTATCTTTGGCCAATACCATGGGACTGGAGGTGGAAAAAACCGATATTGATGAGCTTGTGGGAGAGCACGGTCAAGAGCTGACCACAAAAGAGCTTATGGAGCTGCATTGTTTTTTACAGCAATAATTTATGAAGGAGAGTTTGTTAGTTGAGGAAGAGGAAGTAGCAGAACAACAATCTTCTGGCGCAATTTTTTTTTTGGATATCAAATTTATGGAGCTTCAAGTACCAGGACGCGCTAACGTCAAGGTTCTTCTAGTAATAAAAACAATAATCCTTTGTACTTCATTCCACTTTATTTAATATGTCAGGACCGGTTTCGCTCATTGCGAGCATTGTAAATTGCATCCCCTTACCATCGTTTGCAGACAGAAGGGCGCGATCGCTACAGATATATGAAGTTCACGGGAACTCCATATGCACTATTTTGCAAATCACATTCTATATGCTTCCCCATACTGCATCCGTACATGTACACACACATACGCATACATACATACACACATACAGTGCACAAAGAAAGTCAAACAAAGAGAGTCTGGCGCAATAAGATAAATGATGAAAGCATGGAAAACTGTTGCATCGTACATTGAGAAGCACCACCCTAATAAGGAGGGGGCTATGCGTTTTACAAATGTATTCAATGATAATGCTGTATCACATTTTGACCAAATTTTGAAGCGTCGGCAAAAACGACTGCTTCTAGACAGCTTTCTAGTAAAAAAGAATAAATTATTTGTCCTAATTAATAAACTAGTCATTTTTATTTATTGGTTTTTGCAAATCGAAATCTCATTCCAGGTTGTTACACTCCATAACAATTTATAAGTATGTAATTTTATTTGAATAAACGTTAAAAAAATGATTTTTTTCCCGTCATACGCATTATTGTATTTTACATTGTTTTATATGGGAAAAATTGTTTCGCTTAACGAGTGTTTCACATAGCGAGTAAGATTCTGGAACGAATCAAACTCGTTATGAGAGGTTCCACTGTATGTTTATGTAAATAATCCGACCATCTTTAGTCAGCCTTGCATGCAGTGGCAAAATTACGAATTATTGTGATTTGAATACACATCATTGAATACATATTTTTAAATGGGTATAAGTCGTAAGATTTTTCCGACTCCGACTTCGGACAATACCCCCGACTACAAAACTCCCTACTCCAACTCGACAGCCCTGGATGTATCTTACCGTAATGTTGAACCGTGTTAAGGTATGAGTGATCTAAATATGTACCAAAATACGTAATTAAATTTGAATCTTTCAAATTATGTACATTTCTATACGTTTTATCACTTACGGCAGCGATTTGGCAACCTGGGAGGCGCGAACAGTCCAAAATATTTATTTACCCTTTAAAACGTGACTTTATCACTATATGAAATGAAGGATGGGGAGGCGCGAAGATATTTTTTTCTTCAAAGTGAGTTGCAATAACAATAAGGTTAGAAACCACTGACTCACGGTCAAGGATTCGCCTTTCAACATCTTCAGGCATTCAAGTGCACTATACACTTTAACTGACGCTTGGTAAATAGTCGTAACTTGTAAATAAGAAAAAAATATGATCACTAAGTTACAGGCTGTTAATGGCCATTGATTTATCGCCTTTCTTAGTATTGGTTTGTTATTTGAGTTATGTGTACTGTACAATTTAGACACAACCTCTGAATCAAAGTATCAAAAGGATATAATGTATTTATAGTTAAATGTTTATATTGATTTTACTGCATTACATATTTATAATGGTTTAAATAATTATAATGATTACAAATAAACTAAATAAAGCATGGAGAAAAAAAAACTCTCAGACAATAGATTAACTGAAAATATCAATTTACTTAGTATGTTTTTGGTGTATAATTATTATTATGTGTTTATTATCGAATTATAATTTCAAAACAGTTTTTATTATTTTGTTTTAAAAAATATCCCAGTCCGAACAGCATTCTTTTCGAAGGCTGTTTGTGATGTTTAAAATGTCCCTCCTACCCATCCAATCCTTAAATAATGGGGCGTAGCGAGAACGATTAGCTTACCACCAGTGTTTCCTCTAAGCTGTGCGCGTGTGCGCGCGCACATACATTACAACAGTGCGCACAAAAGTTACACCAGTTATATATACCACCAGCAGAATAAACGAATTGACATTATATATATGTTGCGCATTACCTACTAAAAAGTCTAAATATCGTTATGTGGCGCACATTTTTTTAATTTCCTTTTAAAGTTGCACAGCCAATATCTTTTGCGCACATAATCATTGAAAAATTAGAGGGAACATTGCTTACCACTAGTCCATATAATTTATGTGCCTACTCTCTTAAAAAATAAGAGATGTTGAGCTACTGGCTAACAAGTAGTTCTCGTAGAATTTTTCTGTTAAGATACCTCCATTAGAAGGCCATATTCTCCATATTGAGTGTGGATATGGAAACAAATTGTATATATTTAAAGAATGTTGCTGTACTTCTGGCTTTGAAATATTCGTTTTTTATATATAAAAAAATACTACGGTCTCGAGTCGCGTAAACTTTATATCTCGTGTCCCAGGACTTAAAAAAGCAGAGAATCCCGAATTATCCATGAGTCCCGGCATGGAATCCAACGACGATGACCACTGTGCCACGGACCCGTAAAATAAATTATATCTCTCGAGACAAAAAATGGCTATTACAATCCTACGAATATAAAAAGACATATTACATAATAAGGAAGAATAAAGTAACTTTAGTTGACAAACATATTGCCCGGGCATATCCTGTTTACCGAAACATCTAAAAATGATCCCTATATCACATTCGATAAAGATATTCTTTCTGTCATTTCAAAAAATAATATTTTTCAATATACGAAGTGTCCCGGATAATCCACATTCCGGAGAACCCCATCCCAGATAATCGAGTCAGATGTACCCGGGGAGTGAGGAAATAAATTGAGAAAAGAATTTTATTTTTTGTCCGGCTACTTAGGTATTTCCAGTAAAAAATACCCCAATGCTATCAGGGTGAGCCAAATTTGATCAACCCGGTAGTATGGTGTCTATTCTCGGGATCAGTTTTGAAAAAAAATGCATTATATTCAGGCTAAAGAATTAAAACCCGGGGTTTTAAACAAAATTTATTATGCTTATATAAAAGGGATCTGATAAAAAAACAGATTTTGCGGATTTATAATTTAGTAAAAGTTTCAAATACCATGTCTTTACTGCAATATAATTGTAGCAAAAGCAAATTGTAAAATATAAAAATTAAATGTTCATACCTGATGTTGTTTTATGTCAAATGTTTTTTCACTATTAAACAAAAACACCAATGTCTCAATCGGACAAAAAAGGTCTAAAAGCTGTATTGTGAAGTTACGGTCATAAATTTACTCCTGACGGTGGCCGAATTCTTTGATATTTTTCATTACATGTACCGCTATCATTCCTTCTTAGTAAAGATTAACCGTAAGCATTGCACATATCCATAACATAAGGAAAATAATAATTATTAAACATTTTATTAAAAAACGCGATTTTTACTAGTGCGTTCTTTCAAAAGGCGTATATTGCATGTATGTAATACATACACATGTACATACATACATACATAAAAAATATTTCATTTGAATACAATTATAATTTTATTGAAGGGGTAATAAATTTCTCGAGTCCCGGGATGTCCCGAGACTTTCACTTTATCACGCCTCGAGTCCCGGGACTTTGAAAACCCCGACACTTCAGAATCCCTACCCGGTAGTATAAAACTCGTTTGTCAAAGTGTTTAAAATTCAACATCAAAC
Source organism: Himalopsyche tibetana (assembly GCA_030503985.1). Lineage (NCBI taxonomy): Eukaryota > Metazoa > Arthropoda > Insecta > Trichoptera > Rhyacophilidae > Himalopsyche > Himalopsyche tibetana. Next base: position 22,927,187 of record JAPJYX010000010.1, on the reverse strand, counting down.
CAATTTAATTAAAAAAAATGAAGTATTCATTTAATTATTAGTTGCCATAATAATATTTATTACGTAGGTTATATCCATATCTCATAGACTCGAGTCCCAGGAGTAACATTTTTTTTTAATTAAAAAAAACTCGCTTCCAATCCATAAAAAAACCGGGCGTAACCAGAGTGATTCATTAAGCACTAGTCCTGTCTTAGCCATATAGTTATATCTTAGAAGCAGAGGTAAGCTGGAGAGGGTTCAGAGGAGCTTACGTGAGCCCCTTGTTAACTTTTACTAAGGCCGGCGAGTCACTTGTTAATTGAGGAGAAAACAATATTATCAGACGAAATTAGTCTATAACTACAGTTTCTAACATATGCATATGTTATCTACGACAGCTTTATGTACACAGTAGTAAATTTTTAGCGATTTAAATTGATAAGTTTACGGTAAATTGCATATTCTGACATACTATAAGTGTATTAAGTAAAAATCGATTTTATTTAATCATTGTATGTAAAATTTGAATCGTTAAAATTATGTGCATTCACAAGTTTTGTCACTTACGAACCGGACTTCGCCTTTCGGCATCTTCAGACGTTCAAGTACACGTATGAACTTGAACTGACGTTTAGTTAATAAATATATCACTAAGTTTAAAACCATTTTTGGCGAAATGGACTAACCCATAGAATGCCTACAGGTTTGAATGGTGAGTAATTTCAAGAATTATATTTATTTTGTTTTAATTTAAAATTTCGACTGAAGGTGCTTAATGGAATTTCAATATTAAATTTGAATCGTTCAAATTATGTACACTCGCACAGATTTTGTCACTAACGATCCGGGTTTCGCCTTTCGGCATCTTCAGGCGTGCACGGATGGACTTGAACTGACGCTTAGTAAATGAATGTTTCGTGTCCGTGCACTTGAACGCATGAAGATGCCGAAAGGCGAAACCCGGATCGTTTGCGACAAAATCTGTGCGGATGTAAATAATTTGAAAGATTCAAATTTATTTTGTTTGCTGGAAAATTTATAATTGTATTTTCTATTATGTAATATTAGATACAAGAGTAGATTCACCTTCTCGTTTAAAATTGCATCTAATTGTATAGAGTGATAACAAATTTCACTCTTTCCCCAGAACACCGAGAATTGTTTTTAGATTAAGCGAGCTTCTTGTTAACGTATTGGCAGTCTACCGCTGGGTAGAAGTCCATATGCTTATCATTGGAAGCGGCTTTGGTTTAAAAAGATACTAATAAACGCTTGCATATTTCATTTATTTCAATATATATCGTCACAAGAAGCAATATCTTCGGCACCCGATCCATACAATGAAATAACACAATAAGATATTTACGAATTTCGACAAAGACAGTTTGGCAGAATGCTTTCCGATAAAATCACCTCTTCATGTGTGTATTTTTTTACATTCGGCAGGATGTCTTTTCGCAAGTTTGATTGTGTGCTCCCTCGAGAAATCGACGATATTTTTCAGAAATCGCTTTCACGGTGAGCCGAAGACGATTCTTTTGGTGCTGAAACATAATACACATGGAGACATTTTTATCCGCAAGCTTTTCATAGATTATGCTTCTATCGTTGGTTATTTTTATTAAAATAATACTTGCTAAAAGCAAACAAAATTTGTTCACATTTATTTTAATTTTAATAGAACAACGGCAGCAACAACTCACAATAATAAATAAAGTACAGTGGAACCTAGATACTACGTTTTTCAAGGGACCGTAATAAATGAACGAATAATGCCAAAACAATGTTTAATATTCAAAAAACGTATTTATTTATGTTACTAAATGCGATGTAAAAGGCGATGTAAAAAAAAATGTTTTACAAAAACGGTCAATCGGGATAATAATTGGGACGGGACGATAATACTTAGATGATAGATCGAGGAAATCAGTTAATCGGAGAATGATAAACGTGTAATTATTAAATATTGTTATGACGGGGTCTTGGTCGAATAAAAAATAAACGATCCATGCAAAAAAACGAAGATAGCGAGGACGGTAGATCAGGGTTCCACTGAAAAAAACGCTAAACGAAATGCGAGGCAAAACTATTTATGAAACATATTAAACGAAAACGGTCAATCGGGATAATATTCGTGACGGGACCAAAATATGTAAACGAAACATCGAGGAAAACGGTACATCGGGGAACGATTAATGCGGGATTCTTTTACATTGTTCTTATGGGTGTTTGGCCGGGACTATGAAAAATAAACGATCCATGCGGGAAAACGAACAATGCGAGAACGGTAGATCGGGGTTCCACTGTAGTAACTTACTTGTGGTTATCTTGTCTGGGAGGAAAATTAAATATTATCTACTGATTATATCAATTTTCATTTTCAATTGAGAATTTTTTAAACCTTAATTTTGATCGCTTAGTTACATGTTTATTCGTAGAAGGTGTCGAATTTACGTTTATAACGTATTCTGAGACTTTTTAGAAACATTAAATTAATTAAGCTATTTCAATGATTATTGCCGCCTGTGTTTGGCTACCGCTACGGAGGTCACTGGTTCGAATCCCAGTACGGACAGTTTTATAAATTGACTTTTCAATCGATTTATGAATTTCTGTTCAAAGGCATGGATGTATGTGATGTCTTGAATTCCCCCCTCCCACCTATCCTATATTATGAACGGGCCGTATCGAGAGCGATTAGCTAACCACTAGTCCTGTCCTAGCCCTTTCCTTCTATTCCTACTCTCTTTGGAAAAAGAGAGGTTGAGCAACTGAGTAACAAGCAGTTCTCGTAGAAACACTTCTGTTGAGATAAATTACATTAGGAGTCCATATGCTACACGTTGGGAGCGGACATGGTAAAAAAAAAGATTGTTATCTACAATTTTGTCAATAATGTGATTTCAAAATTTATTTGATCTTATTTCCTAACGTGACACTTACTGTGTGATTTTTAAGCATTGTTTATATAGAGTGAAAATGTAGTCGGTATCTTGTTTTACACTTAAAACCAGTTATATTCAAACTCAGCAAGCATGGGAGAAACTTTTAAAAATGGATACTTTTATTGAGTTCGTGTTATACAACAGTAAAAACCAAATACGGGTCCTACGGAGCAGCGGTTAGCGTTGTTGGCTACCGTGCCGTATCTCAAGGGCTCGAGTCCCAGTACGAACAGATTTTTTCGATCGGTTTTCTATTCGAAGGCATGGGTGTTCGTAATGTCTAAAAGTTCCATCCCACCCTTCCGATCCTTTAACAACTGGGCGTAGCGAGAGCGAATAGTTAGTCACTAGTCCTGTCCTTGCCTCATCTTTCTATCCCTATTACTCTCTTTGAAAAAAAAGAGAGGTTGAGCGACTGAGTAATAAACAGGTCTCGTAGAAAAATATGCGTTGAGATACCTCCGTTAGTAGGCCATGTGCTCTACACAAGGAGCGGACATGGATATAAAACAAATACAAACACCATGTTATTAGAGACCTCTCCTAATAAGTGTCTACAGATCCTAATAAATTCAAGAATAGCCCCGTTGGTTTTAAAAGGCACCTTCATTTATCAAGACACTTAATTAGCTATTACCAGTGACTTTATTTCTTATCAGTCTCACGTTAATTGTATAAACTAGTATCAGCTGTTAGGGGCGATTTTATTGCTCCCTTAGTAAAAATTCGGTCACCATTAAAAACTCGTAGGGGTGCATTGATTCCTCGAAAGTCAAAGGGTGACCTCACTCGTCGTAATTTAAGTGTTTAGCACGTTTGCGATTTAAAGGACACGCATATTTTCATCAATACAATAAAAAACGGATTCATAACGTTAAAAACCTATCAATAAGGCGTAGTAAGCTGGCAACATATTTTTTGACGTTTCAGTTGTTTTTGTTTATGAGTATGAAGGTTTGGAAAACAATGACGACAGTTTCATAATCTTAATATGATGGCAAATAAAATGGTTTTTTTTTAAGTTAAACGACTGATTTTTTTAAAAATATTATTTTATTATCTTTCTCTTTTAATATAATTTACATTGACTTTGAAATCCGTTTAATAACTGCCGTGTTTGCAATAAGATTGTGTAAACAGCTGCTTTCGTTACAAACTCGTATTGAATTCTTCATTATTGGCCTTCGTTGTTTCAGAGCTCTCATATGCTATATATTTAAGAGCACGGTTATTATGTTCGCTTATTATAAATTAGAAACATCAGTTGTATTATACATTTAAAATCTATTTGTCTAATAGTAGTACAATTCGAGTAAGTATATAGTTGTAGGGAAGACGAAATTAAAAAATGAAATTGTTCGACATTTGTAAGTGAGAGTTTTATGATACCATCAAAAGATTGATTATTCCTATATTTGCTTAGGTGTGAACAATAATTACTGAAATGATTGAAACTAAAAATTACATATGTTTGTAGTGTTTGGACCACGTATTTTCAAAAGCTGTCAAACATTCGAAAAGTTTTAAATGTATTACCTTAATTTTCAAATATTTTTTTATTATTATCAGTCTCACTGGATGTATACATATTTTGTATTCTTTGCATTTGACTGTAGAAAGGTAAAAGGAAGTAACCCTTTGATTTTTAAAAATAGCCGATAATCATAGTGTATACAACCGCGTTCTATTAAAAGGATGTAAGCTGTAAACGCCGAATTATCAAGTTAAGCTTTGAGTTTGACACAAAGGACTGTGAAAATTGCAATCAAGAAAAAGGATTTGCATCAAAGTTTTTCTTAAGCAACTAAAAATTATTTCGAGTAAATAAAACACCAGCTTATGAGTCTTCCTGCACTTCAATGTTGTGTCAATTTAAAATTTTGATATTGGTCCTTTTAACTGTCTATTGTTGAATTAACTTCAATAGCTTTGAATTTATAAATAAAGTGATTTATAGCTAAATGCATTTAAATCATTAAGCACTTGTAAAACACAAGTTTTGAGATCTTAATGAATATTGATTTTATTTTAAAGAAAACATAATATGAGAGAGTGGTTATCAATAGTCGTTGACATTATTTAGTCAGATTTTAAAAATATAGTTGTAGCAGTGGTTCGCTTGTAGAAAAAGTCATTTTTCTCGAAGTTATGAGTGATATTGGCATGATAATAAATGTAATAAAAAGTTGCTGTATGCTTGTAACTAGGCTGTTGAGTGGCATGCATAACTTGAAATAAAATATTAGTGATATTTGACGGTCATGCAGTGGACCCTTCATTTATTATTGTACATACGCTACCTAATATTTGCGTAAAAAATAAGCGTTCATTTTGTTTAATGTCAGATATACATACATCTGGAAACGGAAATAAACTATTATTAAAGCAATATTTAGCATAACATAAGGTAAAGCTCTTACCACTCAGTTACAGATATGACTTAAAGCAAGAGTGATCTGAAGGAGGCTTGGAGGTGCTACCGCTATTCCCTTGATAAATTATGAATACAAAATGTTCTCAGCTTTATGTATTACAGTTATAATGCATGTTTATTGAATTTAAAATTTTTTAAAGTTTCTGAAAATTTTCTGACATAAGTATATAATAAAATACATGGACTTGGGGTGAAAATATATAAAATGGTTAATCTTGGAACTCTTCTTTTGTACTTTGAGAAAGGAATGTACATTTTCCAACGATTGATATTAATTATGTGACTGTACATTGCATATTGTTACAAAATATAAGTTTATCCAGTAACATTCAATTACTTCGATAATTACCGCGTATAATTCTGTAAGAGTAATAAAAAATCAATTCTTGCCTGGAATACCGCAGATAGCTTTAATATTAACTAAACTACAAATTAAAAACAACAAATCACATTAATTTCTATAACACAAATATAAATGTTTTGTAAACAACAACGGTTTCATATTTGAGGGCTAGAAAAGAAAGGCAGTCGTTTTTATAATCCTAAAATGTTGAAAAAATCAATTAATATGCTTCTTACTTATACATAGATAAAACGTTTGAAAAAATGAATGTTTAATATTCTTATTAGTGTTATGTTGCTAATTGATTGGTGATATTTGTCAAATAACTGCCGTGTTTGCTATACAGAACTATGTAAACTGCCGTTTTTGTTATATTTTTTTTTCATATGATGACATATCTAATTTGTTTTTGACAACATATGGAGACTGCCGTCTTTGTTTCCAGAGTCCACAGTTAATACGTAGGCAGTTGAAGTTTTCTTGCTATATATCAGTGTCTGCCAAACTTTTTTACTTCGCGGCACACTGGTGAATGGGATTTGTTTCGCGGCACACCAAATAAAAATGCTTTAAAAAATAGAAATTAAGAAAACGTGTCGAGTCGACCACTATATACATATGTATGAATATGCGAACGTGACAAACATTTATTTGAATACGTAGGCAGTGAATAAGCTTTATTTAAAATGAAAATTTTTGAGGCGTCTTCCTCCGCGGCACACCTGAGACACTGCTATATATACTAGGAATTATTTAATTAAAAAAAAAAAACAATGTTTCCTTTGTTTGTTTTTTTGCAGAGCCGAGTGGGGGTCACGAGATAGTTAATCTTGTAGTACCAATCCTCGCGGACCCAAGAGAAAATGCAACCCTGAGTTGTCAGTACCGGATGGGGAACGACCACCTGTATTCAGCGAAGTGGTTCAAGGAAGACAAAGAAATTTATAGATATATGCCTGGAATGAATGTAAGTTATCTTAAAACATATATTTTTATTTATATAGGGTACTCGTTGTTTTACCCGCCACCACCACCAACTCAGACCTCACACCCTTCTACAGCTGATATATTCCACAATAATAAGTGTTGATAGTATTTTTCCCAATTTAAAAAAGGCGCAAAGAATCCAAAAGGCTTTGTTTAATGCATTTTGATTTCAATTATGAATAATGAAATGTTTACCCAAAAATTATATCATACCCCTGAAATCCTAAAATAACGGGAGAGCGCTAAAACAATCCTGAAATTCTTATGACTATTTACTTACATGCTCCCAATTTTCTTTTACGTGGGCGAAACTATGACCAAAAACTTTTGTTTTTTTAAATTTGTTCCTCGCGTAGGACGTATGAGTTTACAGTTCTAAGGGCCGTTCGACTGATAAACTCATTGCCTAGAGCACGGTTTCCCAATCTATGTTTCACGGAACACCAGTGTTCCGCGAAGCCAGAGTAAGTGTTCCGCTGGCCAAAGTGGATTTTACAAAAAAATTTGGAATGGTTTTACACGCTGCAACACATTTAAACATTTTCTACTTCATATTGAAAAGCGAGTGATGGTCTATCTCCACATAAGTTATGATGTCAAATATCTAGGTAAAAGAGGAGGTTTTGAATATAAATTGAATACGACAACAAAAATTGTGCCGAATGTCTAAGCTTAAGAAAAATATAAAATCGATTTTTTTAAATTTCAACATTAGTATACCCCCCTAAGAGATTTATTAATTCGTATGTGATATTTTAATAATAAAAAAACTATTACGAATTACCCATTCCAAAAATTAAACTAAGTGTTCCGTTGAAATTTCCGGAGATGCGAAGTGTTCCATCCCAGAATAAGTTTGGGAAACCCTGGCCTAGAGAACTGTACATTTTTAGTGACAGTATTTGTGAACTGTTTTTTAAGTTTTACTTTTTGATTTCATGATTTTGTATGTTGATTTTAATGTATTGTGTAGTATGAAGTATTATGTTAATTTATTTTTTCTCATTATATTAGTGCATGGCGAATCGGCGTCAGCTGTTGTGTCATGTACTGTACTTTTATTTTTAAACAATAAATAAATAAACAAGGGAGTAAGAGCGATTAGTAAAACACTAATCCTGTCCTAGATCATATCCTTCTATCCCTCCTACTATCTTCGAAAAAGAGAGATTAAGCAACTAAACAAGCAGTTTTTGTTTTTTAGGAGAGGATATGGACAAAAAACTTTATTTAGAATTTTAGAAGGCATACTTATTAACCACTTGAATACCAAGCGGACACATATGTCCGGAAAATATGCAAGCGAACACGGGTGTCCAAGACATTTAAAGAATAAACTACTTGATATTCTAATAAAATATAAGCAGTATTTTCATGAATACGTGTAGTGCCATCTATACTGAGTCAATATAGGTTTTTAAAATATCGAATTCGAGTTTATATTAGGCAAAATTATTTTTCTCAAAAACACGCAGTATCTCTGGGACATATTAATGATTTATTTGCGCGGTATTGAAACGATTAAACATGTAAATTGTCTATTATTATTGTACTTTAACATATTTTTCTAGAAGCTTTTACTTTCATATTGGGCCTAGATCTTTATCGAGCTCATCTGTGGGAATGTGCCTCCACTAACGTTAATTACAGGAGAGGATAGATCCGAAATGAATATTTACTTTCAATATTAAATGTGAACCAATTTATATTGTATACGAATAATGGGTAAGTGTCACGGTTCACAGAGACACCTATAATTACGAGAAATTATTAAATTGCTCATACACACAAAAATTCGCATAGCTTAATAGGAAAGAAGCGAAACACGTGTCACAGTTTGTAGCACAATACGTGGAATAATCTAAGTTATTTTATTTTATATTATAATAGGATTTTAAAATCATCTCAGCTGAGTGAAACATTTATTGTTATCATATTATAATAAAATTTATTTGTAAAAAATGAACAGGAAGCCAGTGGCGGTCTTAAGCAGGAACCTCCTATTTTTTTATTTAAAATTTGTATCTCAACCAAACCGCACTATTTGTTTAAAAAAATATATCAAACATTAGCAAAATCAAATACATCAATAATGATATTAAGTTTTTATTTTTTTTTAAATTCTCCATTATAAAAACTTCATATTATTATTGATGTATTTAATTTTGCTAATGTTTGATATTTTTTTCAAAAGTAAATAGTGCGTTTTGGTCAAGATGCGATTTTTTAATGAAAAAAAAATAGGAAATCCCTGCTTAAGCACGCCACTGGCTGCCCGTTCATTTTTTTTTACCAATAAAGTTTATCACAATAAGGAATGCTTATCCCAACTGGGATGATTTGAAAATCCTATTAACCTAGATTCTATCAATTAAACGATTTTTTTTTTTGTAAATAAGCAGATATTATAATATCTTTCGATCAATTATTAATAGTAAAAATATCACGCATCTAAGATGAATATACAGAAAATGTAATGAATTTAATTTCTTTAGCCCCCAGGACTTCACTTCCCTGTGATTGGAGTGAAGTTGGCGAGAGAGCCTCAGTGCTCGGTGATCACGTGCGACCTTGAACTGACCGAGATGACATTGATGTCGGCCGGGATTTATCGGTGCGAAGTCTCCACAGAAGCGCCAACCTTCAGAATAGTCAACAAAAGCTCAAATATGACGATAGCAGGTAAAAAGTTCTTCTTCTTATTCCCACTCGATAATCATTCAAATTGTATATTGTATTATATTACCGAACATTTGTAATAACAAATAGGTGTTTATTGTGTCATGCTCAAATATATGTAATAATATGTATTGACTTTTCCGGTTATAAGCTCAAGAAATGCGACCCCAATACCAACATTTTCTTAAATATCTATTTTAATATGGGTGATACAATGTTTATAATTAAGGTATTCTTATATCATAGTTTTTTTGACCTTTTGTAGTTTATATAAATACGCGATAACGCGATAACGCTATAAGGCGATAAGCGCCCGCGATAACGATCGTTTGTAAGATAGCTGCGCTACACTCGTCAGTTGTAAATTCATATGTGTGCTGGGATGACGTCTTTTTTACGCGCAACTTAAAATATGATTATTTATTAAAAAACCACGGATTTTTATTTAAAAAAATGTATTAGGAATGATGCAGAGAGATATTTTAAAGCCCTTAGACTATTTTTTTTTTGAAATTCATAAGAATAAAGCCAATAATGAGAAAACCACTGGGGTCACAAAAGATCCCCATCGGCAGAGAAGTATTTTTATAGTCTCCGAGCCGCGAGATTTAACTAGATGTTGATGTTTTCCATAATATCGTTGGCTTAAATCCTGCACTTGTCCTGCAAAAAGAATCAAAAGTATACAATCATAAATTAATATATTGTAGCAATGCAGTTGAATTTTCGATTGTCTCTGGTACAAAAATAAATTTAAAATACTCAGTAAATATTAAATAACAAAACAAAAATCACTTTAAACACAATTATAAGACCGATCAAACATTCCAAATTTATTTATACTTTCTGGTAAAGTTACATTTTGTAGAGATTTGAACATTAGTTCCAAGGCTTCTAGTGCTTTCCTTTATCCACTTACTTTTCCGCCGTATGCACGAGCTGCCTATGGCAAAATCATTACAACTTTTAATTAATAATTTCGCTTCAGATCCACTTCTTAATGTTTTATATTTCCGACTTCATTTTTATCTTTAATGTACCCTTTTTGTTGATGACAATTTTCATCTATAAAAATCTGTTTTTTTAATTTATTGAACTGAAAACTTTGAAATAATTATTAAATAAAATTCAATTATATATCGACTGTGGAAAAGAAAAAGGATGTAACCTACACATGTCAAATTTTACACGAGGCGCAAAAAACGTGTTTTGATGATTTCGAGCCATATGCAAATTATGAATTATACACAACCCTGAAGTGCACGGAGACTTCTAAACTGGTATTTAATTGACATAACCTAATATTAATTAAATAAATTATCCAGGAAAAACCTTTATTTCAGTCTTTTTTCTTGATTTTAATATTTTACAAAGTCATCTTTTCAAACTATTTAGATACGAATTCGGCATTTACTGCTTGCATCCTTTTGATAGAACGTGTATCAAGTTTGATATATTATGATAATCGAATAAACCTGTTTTGAAAAACTGTGTGTTACATCCTTTTTCCTTTCCACAGTCGATATTGTATTAAATTAAATTCGATGTGGGAATTTTCCTGTCATTTAAAAAAATGTTACAATAATCCTCGAACTCTTTCTTGTCTAGAAAAAAGATTGTCTTTAATAATCTTACACTATGTAATTAAACTTTTTAGTGCATCGTTTGACGCAAGTAGTGCAGTTTTTATATTCAAAAATTATATTTTAAATACTGTGTTCCCTATTCGTTTTATACAACGAAAGCCTAGCGAATAATATCAAACCAATCATACGCAAACGATCTGAAACTGTATCCATATCGTAACAAAATGGGCACATAATTACATTATTAAAAATATGAATATAAGACGCTAGATATCATGTAAGATGGACTCGATGAGACTGATTAAGGTCAATCAAGGTCAACTATTCTTCAAGAAAAAAAATAAATTTTAAATTGAAATAATCAAAATTTGATATCGATCTTACTGTGACCGATCTTATAGCAAGATTAAAGCTCTTATCATTCGACCACGAAGGGGGACGTTTATTTAAATTGTAAATAACACCATAATTGTGGGGTTATAATGCAAAACGTACTATTTCCAAAACTCAAACTTTAAAATAGAGTCAAATACTACGAACAACTCAAACAAAATGACATTTAATACTTTCGATGGTTTCGGCGGTAACTTTGTGGAAGTTCATTTTAATAGAAAATTTAAATTAACTTTGATTATTCCACGTATTGTGTAACTAACTGTGACACGTGTTTCGCCTCTTTCAGAGGCATCTTCAGACTTACTATCGCAAAGTTTGCTTAAGTAATGAAGCAAGATTGATTCTAACATTTTAAAATTATAAAATTACAAAATGGATTGGGTTTTTTTCCTTTTAAGAGGAGCAAGGAGGGGGGTGTAGAATCGAAATAAAGCAAACAGATAATGATACTAATTATACTAATGAGTTTTAAACAATCAGAATGGGATTTTTCCTTTTTAAGGGAAGCAAAGAGGGGATTATAAAATCGAAACAGTGCAAACAAATTAATAAAACTCTTAACAAAAAAGAAATATTATTAAATAATATTCTTAATATACATACTACTAATGACGTTAAACATTACAAACTAATGAGCTGCAGTCAATCAGCTAGGTTTGTGATTACTCTATTAATTGGAAACAATTTGAGTAACGGGGAACCGCCTGTGATATTAAGAATATTATTTAATAATATTTCTCATCAATATATGCCACTTTCACGATTGTGTCCATGCCTTTCCTTCGCCTTAATTATGCATGTTTTTTTATGAAACGAGGCCATTATTTATATATGCTATTTACCCCAAACCGCCAAGAGTTGATAAAACTTTATTATTAATGACATATTTATGAATCATATTTCTAGACACTGTCAAACTTGACCTTCGCTGAATTTACGCCCTGATTTTTGTTCTCGCCATAACAAATCTCTCCACTAATGCCCCCTATTAAATGCCAGTTCTTTTTTTTATTTTTCCCACTACCGCGCTATTAATCTAGAGCCCCTTTCAATTTCCCGCCCCCTTCGCTCACCCGCCTTCCGCGAGGTTTTTATTTACTTTTAAATGAAAAAACGCGGGAAACGTTTTTCTGCGGTTAACTAAACGTCATGTCGTTTTTCGTGGCGTCAGAAACTTTGATTTAGTGATTCTTGTACAAAAATCGTGTATATTTCACAGTTGATGGATGAAATGGCGGTTTTGGTTGAAGTTTACATCATTACAATTAACATACACGTTGAATTTGAAGTTAATGGCTAGACCAACCATACTCAACCTTTTTTTTCCTGCGGTCCGCATTCCGATTTTTGCTTCTCTACGAGGGCCGCAAAGTATTTACAGTTAACTCTAAATATAACACATACTTTACTGCACACATATGTATGTATTATGATGTCAAAATAAAACTATTCTATTTTATGTAAATATATACATACATATGTATACATTTATGTATTAATGTATTTTTCATAGTAAAAAATAACAATGAACAACAAATAAAAAATACGTAAAAACTACATAAAAATACCAATGTATCCAAAATATTAAATCGTTTACTGAAAAATTAATGTGAATTTTGATATTGAGTCAAACTTTTAACTATCTTTTAAAACTATTTGGTGACTATAATTATTTTTGGCCGCACATAAGAGCTGAGTGGGCCGCAGGTTGAGTATGGCTGGGCTAGACAGAGTAAAAATAACATTTCTATTTAGGTTATGTATAAGTGCCACTTAAAGTATAATAAAATCTCGTCTAAGGTAAAGTTTAGATATGTTGAATAGAAAGAGTTTGAGAATGACAACAATACGTTGAAATTTTTCAGGCTATGTTAAATGTCAAATGACAGTAAAACACAACATCTGCGTCATTGCGCGCGAAAAAGCAGTGAATTGCATCTTTTAACTTTCCTATCTTGCCGGGTCCTATGGCACAGCGGTTAGCGTTGTGGACTTCCGTGCCAGATCTCACGGGCTCGAGTCCCAGTACGAGCGGCATTTTTTTCGTTCGATTTCTGTTCGTAGGCATGGGTGTTTGTGATGTCAAAAAAATCACTCCCAACCTTTCCGATCCTTTAATAACTTGGGCGTATCGAGAGCTATTAGTTAACCACTCGTCCTGCCCTAACATTATCCTTCTATCCTTATAACTCTCTTTGAAAAATAGATGTTGAGCGAATGAGTAACAACAAAATCTCGTAGAAAAGCTTCCGTTGAGATACCTCTATAATAAATCTATATGCTCTACATTGAGATCAGACATGGATTAAAAAAAGATTACTGAGCTCGATAGAGCGCAAACATTCACATATCCCTGACTAACGAACTTGGCGATCGATTATGCAATGATGAAATGTCAGCAGACAGCAAATAAAGCCCGTATAACATATACTCGACGAACGGGGTTGGTCATCCAATTGTATCTAAAGGTGAGAGGGGTATTAATAGCCGCCGGAAAAATGAAATGGTAAGGTTCACCGGAATTAGTTGCACCACCGCAAAGGTTTTTCCAGCAGTGGATTTTCAGACATACATACCGTATGTATATACGTTTAAAGAATTCACTCACGATTGGATCCATTTTTAAAAGTTTTATTTCTGACCTGCCACCTATCTCGTCTGTTTTAGTTTAGATACAGTAGTTATAATGACAGAAGCAAACACATAATGTTTTCAAATGGGGTTGGTTATAATGTGTTTTTATATAAAGCGCGAAGGTTTAAGTTCGTTGAATAATTTCCTTCCAGCAAGGGATGATGATTTCACCGAAGTAAATAAACAGTTATAAATATATATCCAAACCTTAATTAATATTATATTGTATTGGCTAGGGCTTGTCGGTTTTTAAAAACCGTTTTTTTTGGCTAAATTTGTGACACTCGAAAACCGGGTTTTCAACTTCGTAGCCGGTTGTGCCGAACTATCCATAAACGAGTCTATAAACAAAAGGACAGATTATTTGGATATTTTATTTGGTAGTTTAAATACTATATGCTCCAAATCATAACCCAGCAAAAAGATATTTTCGATAACGTTACAAAACAATCAGTGGACGCTTTATTTTTAGAATTAAAAAATATTTAACATTACAGCTTACGCCAATGCGTCAAAATATTTTGAAGTTGAAAGATCATACGAGATATACTCGATGAGAATTTTTGAAAGTCACATGAGATTAACTTAAGGAGAATTAACTTCACAAACACTCATGTCTTAGATCTCAAATTAAAATTTAAAAAATCCAATTTGATACTGACCTTACCAGGAATCGAACCCAGACCCACCTGATCGGTAGAGCAAGCTCTAACCAACTAGAACACAGCGGGCGACAAATTTCTTAAATCATATTTTCTGAAGAGTGACACCAAATAGTTTCTTGTTGTGTATTATTATGTACATACAAAAACAACATTAAAAAATGAACTTTTCTCATTATATTAATTGAATTATCAATTTTTCGTAAAACGTCGAAAACTGGAAAATACCGGTTTTCAAACAATATTGACAATTCAAAAACCGGTTTTTTTTAAATTTGGTTTTCGTATAAGCCCTAGTATTGGCTATGGTCTATTCACTTGTTTCCCTCTACCCTGTGCGGCAACACTATCAAAGACATTGAAAAAACGTTACGGAAATTTAAAACCAAATCTTAAAATAATAAGGGAAACATACATACACATAAACATTATAAAATACACACATATGTACATATGAAAACAAATTTAACATTCGCTTGATATATTTCCAATAACAACAATTTTCTTAGATATGTTTGTAAAAGTACCAATTATTTTTTTTTAAATATGTAATCTCGCGTCTTTTCATTTTGGGGATCCCATAAATTTCTGGGTTTTTGAAAGTATTTCATGCTGAATCCAATTATTTGGTCATTCCAGCGAGATTCTTGCTCATCCTACTGATTTTATCCATATGATAGTGGAATATGACTACATTTGCTATCTGAGTACAGAATTCACTCAAGAAAACAATATTTACCTTCTTCTCATAATTATTCTTCCAGACATGTGCAATTATTCAAAAAGTAAATCCACTGTTTGTTGCCCCTCTAAACAAAACTTATAGTTCCGAGCAAGAAGATTCTCCTTTTAGCAACAAGCTCTGAAGTTTCAAGAAAAAACACTGGTTGTCGCACGATCTGTTTCAAGTATGCTATAAAAGTTTTCTTCGCCGACATAATCTTTTCATCTGTCATTGAATTCTTCCAACTGATGCACAGCGAGTGCCTGTATATCTGCATTTCAAACGCTTAAAGTTTTCAAAAATATTTTATCACTGAGAAAGTCCATACATGCACTGCATACAGGAATGCTAATAAGCAATACGCTTTGAAAGTATAAGTGATGTTACTGAAATTATCATTGGGAAAGTTAATCAAATTGCAAGTTCACCCAAATTACAATTTTCCTTAAATTTTCATAATTTCAATATTACATAGAGAGAGAAAAACATTACTCGTATCAACGCCCTAAATATAAATTATTCACATTGATTTGGCCAGGACCTACACATGAAACTGACTAAATCTTGAAAAGATCACTTACTGATAGACTGCAGTTGTCAACATCATTCTGTTTCTATACACTTGAACTAGAACTAGACACTGCGCCAGCCAAAACTATATGCATATGTAAATATAATATTTACATTCGAATTTTAATACAGCATTGCTTCTTAACGAGGAAGTAAACGCCAACCCTGAGGACAGCTAAAAATGTTAAACCAATTTTTATACATCGTTTTTCATTGAAGAGTACGCTACTTAAATACGGTAGAGGGATAAGAGCATTATTTTTTGAATTTTTGTGAGATGTGTGTGCTCATTTTTTTTGCGTCAGTTTGACCTAGTATTCCTGCATTAAAGCAGGCTACATTTAAAAATCATATTGTGAAACTACCCGTTAAAAGGAGGTTCAAACCTGTGATAACGGTATTGGAAGCCAAGGACGTTGACCATACGGTTTTGCTGTATTGCAGTATTCATTTAACCAGAAGTTGTGAAGTTTATGAGATTGAACTTCTTTATTACATCAAATTCAATTCGTCTTGCCTTTTTACACAGAGTTTTTGTGTGTAAACTCAACTCTTTTTTAACACGGTAAATACGTTACATAAAAAACCGTGTAAAAACTGATAAAATTCATAGAAAAAATTAAGAACTAAATTTAAAAAAAAGGTTTGTTATTTGATAAAAAAAAACCACATTGTCATGTAGCAAATCGCGTTAAAAAGTAATTATTAATGAACAAGTAAATAACACTAAATATTATTCATAACATGTATTTAAATTGAGAAAAAATAGTACTATTCATCGTTACTTGATTATATTCGGGGACTTTTATGGGAGACTGGACATAAATCGCTTTCATCGTTAAAAAATGTTTAATGTGTTAGGATTAAGACGGCATTTTGCTTGTAAATACTGTGTTGTGGTGTTGAATTACTTGTAATTAGAAAAACCACTATCCGCTTCTCTGTTTTTTTTTGTGTCTGGAAATCGTGTTATAAATTAAATAATTTGTGTCAAAATATAGTACCTGATCTTTTAAGTGTACCGTGCTATTAAAAATCCGTGTAATAAAAGAGTTGAGTGAATAGAATTCGTCGTAAAATATCCATATGGTCTTTCAGATTTATTCGCCAACATTACATGCAGTTATTATATCGACTGTGGAAAGGAAAAAGGACGTAACCCTCAATTTTCCAAAACAGCTTTTTTCGATAATCACAATGTTTACAACTTGACACCCATTCTATCAAAAGGATGGAAGCTGAAAATGCCGAATTAGTATATAAATTTAGCTTTTAAGTTTGAAAAAGATGACCTTGTAAAAAATTAAAACCAAGAAAAAACACTGAAATAAAAGTTTTTCCGAAACAATTTCTTTAATTAATATTAGATTGTGCCAATTAAACACCAGTTTAGAAGTATGCGTGCACTTCAAGGTTGTGTATAATTCATAATTTGCATATGTCACAAAATCATCAAAACACGTTTTTAGCGCCTCCTGTAAAATTTGATATGTGTGGGTTACGTCCTTTTTCCTTTCCACAGTCGAATTATGATTGTATATCAAAAAATTGCAATCTTTCAGCCATGATCCGCTGGACAAAAAAGCTTGTGCGTAAAATGTCGTATTATTTATTTTGAAAAAAACCTACGCCCTATTTCTCGCGGTGCAAAATAATATATCGAATGATAAATTATTTCGGGTCACTCTGCTTATTCGCTTGAATTACTATGTACATAAAATCATATTTTTCTACCCAAATATTTATCGGAAGACTGTTTGCTTTATCCGAGAGTATTTTATCGAAATATAAAAAAAATATTTAAGCTTATAAATATTTGTCAGTCTGTGGAGCATATATCGGGTGTGTGTTTTTTTTTGTTGTTGATATAAATAAGAAAACGGTTATTTTTTTTGTTGATGCTTAAATGAAAATATTATCCAGTGAAATTCAAGATTATCTTCATAACTTTTATCGAGTAAATATAATATTATATTATACAACAAAAACATTTAATGTATAGAATAAATATATGGTGTTAATATTCGTTTATGTATTTTGTAATAATATGATTTACGTGTTGATTGTAAGCGAAAATAAAGAAAATGTTGAATTCTGTATTTCAAAATCTAGTAGTAAGAATTTTAACCTATAAATTTGTTTGTTCTAATTTAATTTCTCAACAAGAAATGCATACATTAAATTTAGATATTTTTATTTAACACTTGAGGTTTTGGGAATGGGTGATTATTATCGACCTGTTAGTCTCAAATAAACGTATCTCATTTTTCTCTTCTTTCCAGGAGAGCATAAATACAAATTTCCCACTAGTCTGTTAGTTATTTTTAAACATATTATTTAAATTATTTTTCACTATCTTAAAGAGTGAGGGTTCTTGATTTTTTTAAAAAAGTGTTTTATAAGTTCGGTTTCAGATGGTGCGTATTGAAATATATTTCCACCCACTGCTCTTATTTATATGTCTATGAGTCACTTTATATAATATGTTATATTATATCCGATGCCATATATCCCTCAAAAACACTAAAAATCAACTTACGATTATTTGACTCTAAGGGGGCGTTATGTCCTTCTATTGTTGATCAAGTGATTAAAAAAAAATCAAAAAGTACTTCCAGATTTTGTATTAATTAATATAAAATTGATTAGTATTTGAATAGTTCAATAATCAGTAAAAATCTAATATTCGTTCACTATATTCAGATAAATTTTAGTATTACGATTAAATTTCGTCAAAAGCCGTGTTGGTAAAAATGTCGTTAGGTTAGGTAAGGTTAAGTTGTCAAAATAAAACAAGCCTTGTGACTTAATTACAGATCAATATATTTTTTAAATCCATTGTCGCTCCCAATGTGGAACATATGGCCTCCTAATGGAGGTATCTCAACAGAAGTTTTTCTACGAGAACTGTTTGTTA
The DNA here is from genome assembly GCA_030503985.1 of Himalopsyche tibetana. Taxonomy (NCBI): domain Eukaryota; kingdom Metazoa; phylum Arthropoda; class Insecta; order Trichoptera; family Rhyacophilidae; genus Himalopsyche; species Himalopsyche tibetana. Next base: position 22,908,328 of record JAPJYX010000010.1, on the reverse strand, counting down.
CTCAGTCGCTCAACCTCACTTTTTTCAAATTGATTAGTATGGACAATAAGATAAGGCTAGAACAGGACTAGTGGTTGGCTAATCGCTATTGTTACACCCAGTTATTAAAGGATCAGAAGGATGGCAGGAGAGGAAATTATGTGAATTGACATCACAAACACCCAGTCTTCGATCACAACTTTGAAATGAATAATTCTCAAATTCACTGTGATCTGACCGGGAATCGAACCCAGACCTGCGTGATCGGTAGAGCAAGCTCTAACCAACTGGGCCACAGCAGGCGACTATAAATACTGTAATATAAATAATATAAATACTGAATGTATTTTATAAAATACTGTCATTTTTTTCTCTAAATACTAACCAATTAAAAACTAAAAGCTTTATACAAATAAGAAAAAAGTAACATTGTAAAATTCACAAAGCAATAAGTTTTTGTGTAAAACTTGTACCCGGAGTCATTTTTTTTTATTTACGATTCAAGTTGACAAACAAATACGAAGTGAGAAAAAAACGTTAATGAGTTAGTACTGTGAATATAGGAGTTAAGTCTATCCTCGCTGGCATTTATTAAACATTATTTTTTTAAAGTTTTTTTTCTTGTAAGAAAGAAAACGCTAGTAGCAAAGAAAGCAAATAAAGTGCTTTTTAAAATACATATGGAAAAAAAATTGTCTGTATTATGGTATTGTTACTAATAAACTAATGGCATTTATACTTATTATATTTTTAGCTTAATTGTTTAAGAGTCTTAGGTAATTTTCGTATACATACCATGCGGGGAATCGAATACAGCAAATGAAAACAGAATTCTGTTTTTTTTTGCAAATTATACTAATTTTCTTGAATCATTGCTCTACTTACAGCGTTGCCGCAAAAAGACCCGAAATTGGAAGGCTTGGCCACCCGCTATTCCTTGGGGGATGAAATAAGGGTAAACTGCTCGTCGGACCCCTCACTGCCCCTCTCGGAAATATCTTGGTACGTCAATGATAAAGAGGTTAGTACTTTGAGCAACTATGAAAACATTCTGGTATTATTATTTTGACATTAACATAATCAATATTTTCAATGCCACAAACAAAGTATCGAAAGGTTTTCAAATATTTAGAAAAAATACAAAATGACATTCAAGTAACTATATGTATGTATCAATTATTTTACTCTCTAGAGCAGCCATACTCAACCTGCGGCCCAATCATCTCTCATGTGCGGCCCAAAAATAATTATAGTCACCAGATATTAAATGACGAAGATAATTAAAAGTTTCACACAGTATCAAAATTTTCATTCATTTTTAAGCGAATGGTTTAAGATTTTGGATACATTGGTATCTTTGTGTTTTTTACGAATTTTTTATTTGTTGTTCATTGTTATTTTTAACTTTGAAAAATACATGAACACATAAATATATACATATGTATATATTTACATAAAATAAAATAGTTTTATTTTGACATTATAATACATACATATGTATGCAGTATAGTATGTGTTATATTTACAGTTTAATATAAATATGTTGCGGCCCACCTAGAGAGAAGCAAAAATCAGAATGCGGCCAGGAGGAAAAAAAGGTTTAGTATGGTTGCACTAGAGTCTAGAATATTCTCAAGCAAAATATATATTTTGCTTGATTTTTCTTCGTTAGATATTTTATGATTCGAAATAATAATTAATGTTCTATTTTTTTTTAAATAGAAATTTCCTTTTCAGTACTGCCATTAAAAATACTTTAATATTATCTTAGAGGTGTAAACAGAAATTTTAATTATGTCAACGTTTTAACCCTTTAACATTAATATCATAATAAAATACGATGGATTAAAAATTAAATTAAACTAAAGAATAAGTCATTATAACATCATTAAAATGTAATACACAAAGGCATTATTATTTGTTAATTAACGAGACATAAATTTTACTAAATATTCCCTTTGAATTATTATACAAAAATCGATGTAAAATATTAACCTTAGTTAGGTCCACACTATGTCGTAAGAATATTACGAAATTCAATAAAATGGATTATTATAAAGATTTCTTTTTTTAAAAGTCGATTCAATGAATGTATTTATGTTATAAACACTTTTATTTTATATTGATAATGGAAAAAAATAAGTCTCTGTTGTCAATAACTTGTATAAAAATTTCACTACTAGAGATGAACCATTTTAACTTGACTGTGGCAGAACTCAGAACTAAAACTGTCGCCCTAGGACGTGTTGACTATGGAAACGTTAATGATGCGATGGTGGCGCCCTCGCGGGCAGTCAAGTTACGCTGGTACATCTATAGCATAAAAACTTTCATAGGAGTACCCGAAAATATCACGGCGTATGTCGTCCTTTGTTTGTGTGTCGTATTTTTTACCTGAATCCACAGCTCTGGTTTATACAAACTATTGATTTTATTAAGCTTGGGCACGATAATTAACGTTAAAACGGCCAACTTTTCAATGGAATTTGAACTGCGAACCACGGTGCGAGGGGAGTCGAAATGAAAATACTATAAAATGCACAATTTTCCGTCATACTTTAATTTTTACCGATCTCCAATTTAAGGCGTCTTTCTTGACCCTGGAGGGTCCGTGGACGAGTCCTGCAGATCTTAAAGGTCTTTCAAGTCAAACTCTAGGACTTCGCCTTCGAGCTGAGCGTCCCCTCTTCGCATCCGGCGCTCTGAGAATACGCTGCATGGCGTCGCTTCCACCGCTTCTTCCCGGAGGCATCCACGCGAGGCAAACAGTGGCCACAGCCTCGCTTGTTAGTCAGGGATTTCTCACCAACGAGAAATTGGCGTGGCCTGGAAGTAAGTATATACATCTGTATTTTTTTTATTATATGAGCATAAGCTATCCTATGTTAAGACAATAAACGGTAATTCACTTATAAGTACTTAACACTGATGTGTCAAAAGATTCGCTCAGTATTGTACATAACAGGTGGAGGATTTTATTGAAATGAATTTGTTTATTTATAATATATAATTGTAAATAATTATTTTTTAGTTGCACATAGTTCGTAAATTACACGATTTTTTCTAAAAAAATCAAAGATACGTAAAAATTGATCTCGATTCCAAATAAATTGACACCTCTTGAAACCTAATATATTTCAAGTAGCGATGTTTTGCTTAATAAACATAAAAATATTATATTACGAAGTTATTTAATTAAAATTGCATTATTTTCTTCCAGGCGACGGTTCCAGAATATTCCCCAAGCTGCAACTAATAATAGTTTGTATTTTTATATTATTTTTAATGAAAAACATCTGTATGTGGAGACCGTCATAACTTTTCTATTTAATCTAAGATATATCTAATTTAATATATACATAATTATACGTTGCATTATATTTGTTTACAAATAAAAAGCATTTAAATACTCACGTATTATGTTAAAATACTACAAACACCATTTATTTTTAATTGTTTAAAATGAATATTATTTCGTTTATTTTGTTGTACTTCTGGAATAAAAAAAAATATTATATAAAAAGTAATCTGTGATTGGTATAGGGTGGGAATGGGTATTGTATCAGAGAAACATTAAAAAGTACTATAAATAAATATTGGTAACGAAATTGACATTGCGTTTATATTTATGCAATTTAAAAAATACGTTTCTTAATCTTGTAAGCCTTATAAATAATAATTTAAAGTTAAAGTTTATAGTTAACAAGTGACATACGATTACTTCTAATGATAGAGATAAATTACATACATTGACAATTCACTGAACCCAACTAGCTACTAGTCTTAAATTGACTGGTGTACCAAATACTGCACCCTTTTTTGAATATTATTCATATTAATTTTATAAATTATAACTTAATTAAAATCAAATTTTGATTTGGTAGACTGATAGAAATGTATTTTTGTAAAACAATTAAATGAATAGTTTATTAATTTCTAAGCTTCAAGTACTTGATTCGTGTTGAAAATAAACTGATATAAAATAATCTTATTACATACTTCGCATTTTTAAACTATGACAAGTCGAAAAATGGCATTCCGAGATAATTTGATTGAAAGATTCAAACACTTTACTCGAACCTAACTCTTCAATTGCTTGCTATTTTACTTAAGTAGTAGAGCGTCTAGTCCCGATCAACTATTAACTCAACATAATTAAAGTAATGCATTATCAAATAAACATATTTATGTTAGGTGCGATATTTTATTTGCATATTTTTCAATTATTACCGAGTCTGAAAATTTTCAAAATCCACGGAGAGTAAGCAGCCTGCCGTTTAATAAAAATCAAATATTCCGCTGACTCAATGCTTAAAATTGTATTCAACAATACTGCCGAAAAAAATATGGCAATCTTGATGAAATATTGTGTCGATATCTTTTTACATTATCAATACGTGTTTCGGTTTGTGTAATATTATATTTCTAGCTGTGCTTTCAATAAAAATATGACATTTACCGCAATAGAAAAAATTCTCACAAAATGTATAAATTCATTATGATGTCTCTTTTTTATATTATAATACTATGATATTTTTCAATTAAAAAAAGTATTTATAAGGCTTACAGGTTTAAATAACAATAAATACAATTAAAAACTATATAATCTTTAATATTTATTTATTTTAAAATGCTGTTAGAGAACTAAAATAATACTGTAAATTTACTACTGTTTTTGTTTATGTATATTAAAATTTATATAATTTAATTTAAAAAATATCAACTATTCATTGTTTTCCTATTTCGGTGATGTCACAATAATTTTTTAAATATGTATCTATAATTTAATTTGAATAAAACAGAAAAAATGTAGTTTATTGTTAAAGGTCATTGCGTAGGTTTTTTTGATATTCTTTTATAAACGACCGGTGTATAATTTAATAAGCTCTGAACTTATTTGATTGTTATATTTAATTACTCTTTAGAGCAAAATTTACGACCACATGTGCTGCAAACCAAAGTTTATTGAAACCGAGTGCACTTCAGCAAGCAATCTTTGCGCTGGCAGTGATGTCAATTATTCCCATGTTACTTGAACAGAATACTTACAAGCTTATTGAAACGGTACAATGAAGCACAAATTCAGCACAAATTATTTCATATTTTTTCTTGATTCAAATCAGAGGGTGTTTTGTAACCAAGTACCAATTTTCAACTGGAAAATAAAACTCTCGTAGATGTTTTACTCATTGTAAATGCTTTCCTGAATGAAATCGCTTATGATTTGGATTGACGTGTGGGCGTGTGTTTCGATTATTGCTTCGTGTACATTCAATTTGCTTCGTTTCACATATTATTTTATCCAGTTGTGATAACCGTGGCAAGCGCAAACTCTAAATCATTTTTGAAAAATGTCAGATATAAAGCTACAAAAGGTTGGATTTTTTTTCCAACTGACAAAAATCCCTCCTTTCCTTAAAAAATAAAAAAAATCTCAGCTTTGTCAGACTAAAATACTGCAATTAAATATAACCGTGGATATCATATTTTCATTCGTAAAAAAACAGTTTTTCACATTTCAATTAAATATACCATTAAAAAAAGTTGATAAGACAATTGCGCCGATCTTTAGATAATTTGAAGATAGCTTTAAAACCTACGTATATCGCTGTTTATTTACAATTTTATTTCAAGCTTCTTAGTTTAAAAATGAAATACTTATTTATAGAAATACCCGAGGAAAGAGCATGCTTACATATTATGAAGTAAACTTTGTCTTATTTTCATGTCGTTAATATATATATATATATTTTAATACAAATGTGTAAATCATATTAGGGTAAGTGAAGCGATTTTTATTTAAAAAAAATATATTTTATGGATAATTTCATTGAGTGTATGCAGTAAGTCAGTTAAGGCCAACGGCAATGGGTTTGGTTGTGGAACTCACGAGTTCAAATCCCAAAACGGACAGTTTTATCAATTGATTATTCAAAAGATTTCTGAATTTCTTTTCAAAGTCACGGATGTCTATGATCTCCCTATCACCCATCCAATCCTTAAATTGAAAACGACCACTAATCCTGTTATGGCACTGTCATATCCCCACAAAAAGAGAATTTGAGAAACTAAAAAATTAACCAACATTTATATAAAAAAAGAACATATGTTGAGATATACTACATTAGGAGTTTGTATATATCACAAAAATACTGAACTGTGACGACGAATATAGTATAAAAAATATTATTTTATGTCCAGTCTATTTAAAAAAAAATCGTAAACTTCATAGTACATGATAATACATGTCAATTGGAGGTAGCATTGCAAATTTAAAACATTGTATACTGGATATTGATAAATAAAATAATTTAATTGCCTTTGGAATAAGCCGTGTGAATCTAATTCTGACAAACTATATGTATGTACATATATATACACCGTTTCAAAATCCTTGTGATTTTGAAACCTTAATCGATTATGGTTTTAAAGCTATTTTTTTCTTTTTCCAAATACTGAGCTTCCATAGGCTCGCATTCTACATTATCTTAAACAAAATTTTACGCAATACCAGCATGATACCAATGCCAATATAATAAATATATATGATTTAAGGCAAGACATATCTCATAAATCACTTGATGATATTTAATCTACATAAACTCTGGATGTCCCTACAATAAAACGAAAATCATTAACATTGCGATGTTTTACCAAACAATCAGCAAATCAAAAACGAAAATATCGACCTGTAATAGGCAAAAAATCTAAAAGTACGGTTTGGAAGTAGTAATATATGGCTAATGCCTATCCTGATATTAAAATAAAATTGTCTGACTTCTTTCAGTTAGCGTTTCTCGACCGGGGTCCAAGTGGAACAAAAGATAACAAATCAAAACACTATAATGCACAGGCCCCGACATAACACTCTAAAATTTAAAATCGCTGTCCTTAGACGATATTGAAAAATTACTAGCTCAAAACGCAATTTCCCGAATTGTGTCGCTTAAGTTCTTTTGCCGATTGTTAGTCAATATGAAAAGGGTCGCATTACAGAAATACATGAAACGACAGATTAATAAGGCTGTCGTAAACTGCTTGTCAACAACATTGCTTTGATTTACCGACATCGTTATGTAAGTGTTAACATTAAATATGAAATTGTTTATATAAATGAGTTACGCCTGTATTCCACACTATCAACATATTCCACATTCCCTGCACTTACCCTTTCTATTATACGTTGCTGTGTACTTCGACCACAAAAAAACAGTAGTCGTCAACCGTTTGTTAAAAACCGCTCACTTTTCAATTGTTGTTCAACAGTAAATTTCACGAATGTAACGTGAAGTAATTTTTAGTGGCATAGTAAAATTTGTATTCATATTGACTTAAATCACTTACTTACTATACTAGACTGCATATTTGATTTCTGCTTGGATATCTTGTGAAAGTTATTTCGAATAGACAAACATCGAAGCTATAAACGATTCATTCGATATAAAGAAAAAAATAAATTTGCTCGAAAAAAAAACACCAATAAACACCATAAAATTTTTAATTACCAGTGAGCGATAAGGAAAGTTTTACGACCCCTGATATGATAACACATCGTCATACTGGAAAAAACAAATATTTGAGCCAATTGCTATTTCACGATTGAGTGTCTATCAAATAAATGAAACAATTTGTTGTTCAAATATTATCAAAAAAACCGTTGGAAAATAAATGCAAGTTGATCTATTGATATCGACTATGGAACGGAAAAAGGAAGTAACCCACAGTTTTTTAAAAACAGGTTTTTTTCGATAATCACAATGTATCAAACTTGATACACGTTCTATCAAAAGGATGTAAGCTGCAAATGCAAAATTAGTATCTAAATTTAGCTTTTAAGTTTGAAAAGATGACATTGTAAAAAATTAAAACCAAGAAAAAAGATTGAAATAAAGGTTTTTTAGACAATAATTGCATTAATTTAGGTCAAATAAACACCAGTTTAGAAGTCTCCGTGCACTTCAAGGTTGTGTATATTTCATAATTGGAATAGGGCCCAAAATCATCAAAATACGTTTTTTGCACCTCTTGTAAAATTTGTGGGCTATGTCATTTTTCCTTTCCACATTCGATATGAATACATTAATTTAAGCATTATTTTTGTGACGTATGTGGTTTTAAAGCGAGATTTAATTTTAAATAAATATCTTTGATTTGTATCAATATTTTAAATAATGACTTGTTTCATCGAATGACTAGAAAATTTTATTTTTATAAAATAATGATAACTTATTTTACTAATTGTGAGCATTTTCAACATGAACGAGCTGAGGTATGAACGATGTCTTTCCACTACAAGTTATCAAACCACATCTTGCCAACTCTTACGTAAAGTATTGTAACTTAGATGTTGGCATTTTACAGCAGAGTTGTTTAAAGAGGCAAAAGCTTGGTGTACATCTAGGGAATCCAATCCCGAGCTAAATGTTGATCCCGGAATTTCGGGATTAGGATTTTTCGATCCCGGGCTGTAAGCTGCCATTACGTTACCAAAAAGCTCTCTTAATCTCAGTTATTCGCGATGTAGAGGTGAATGAGTGGATTTTTTAATTACTCGTAAAAAAATAAGCGAAATCATTATTAAGCTAACTATGCATACATTACGTAAAAATACGAAATATAACTTAAAATGGTCAATTTCGATAGCTGAAAAAAGCAATTACCTACTTCAGACTGCAATATTTAAATATTAAAATATTTCAAGAGTACCAAAGCATCGATTGTTTCGCCATTTAATCAAAGGTTTCGGTTTACGGTACAAAATGAATGTTTATGAACAATAAATTACGCAAAACAAAATCTGCCAATGATATCTGGTAACATTCATTGATGTAGAGAACAAAGCGAAAGATAAATTTAAAAAATATTGAAGTATGAAGCTTTATAATAACAAACAATAAATATTGTCGACAAATGCATTCAAATACAGTACACGTGCGTATAATGTATTGAAGAAATTTAATGATTGGCATCAAGTTACCTTTTCGGCTGTGACTCGTTCTTATCGTAAACTCTAATCGCAAAGATAAAGTCTTAGTAATAAAATTGGGCATCGTTTATTGCATATGCTTGAACTGCCGACTTGAAAACCAACACGTTTCTGTTTTAAAATCAATCCCGAAAGTTTCGGTATCATGTCTTCTAATCCCGGGATTGAAATGTATCGAAAACTGTACGGGATCCCGGGATCCCGGGATTGGATTCCCTATGTACATCCTTTTACACCCAAATTTATGCAATAGAAGAACATACCATGCTTTTTGATTTTGAAGTCATAATACTGTGTCGATTTTAAAAGTGATTGGTAAGTTTTTGTCACAAATGTAATAAGCATGTTCTCGCATTGGGGTTTTTTTTGAATATATTTTGTTTTAAACATGTATTTTTTATTTTTTTAAATATATAAAACAAAATGTTCTAATAACTATTGATGTGATTAAATAATTAAAAATGAATTTAAATAAACAAATAAAACAATGAAATCATTAAACTATAAATTATTATTGCTGTCTCTTGCAAAAACATAAAAATGTACATATAGAAGTAAGATAGCACTCTGTAAAACTCATTGTAAGCACTGTGAATAAATAAATTTGTTGTTATTGTAAAGTGGTCATTATTAATTATTTATGCCTGTAGGTACAAGGATATTGTTTTTTTCGCCCTATCTATTCCATTCTACCGAGACTCTAGTGCATGGGTTCCCAACCGATGGAGAATCCCTCCCTTGAGTGGAGAATTGCAAAGTTCCATCGTTGAATCACTAGATTTTTGTATAAGTATTATTTTAAATACAACACGACATATTCACAAATTATATTCCGTTAAATCACATTACATGCACGTGGGTGACATTTTTTTTATAACCATATGATTCTACTGAAGAAGAATGAAATATGCTTCAATAAAAAAACATCTAAATAAATTTACAATAGTACAGAAATACCTACATATTCAAAAAGAGTTTAAAAAACTTAATTTATACATGCACTTCGAATATAACTTTTGAGTTAGACTGTCTTGGGTAGGGGAGAAATCACATTCTGAACAATGTTAAAAAGGGAGGAATGGAGCGAATGAGGTTGGGAACCTCTGTTTTAGTGGGCTTTGCGAGAGAAGTTACTAGCTGCCTGCCTATTTATTTACATTAACTGAAAGCTCTTAGCAAAACACATTACCACTATTTCCAAAATGAATGCTTTAGTTGACCAAATAAAAGCAAATGATAGCTTATTCAAGACTTATCGTGATTTAGGATGTTTGTAATAGTCTGCTAAGGGTTTTTTTTTGTGGAAAACAATAAAGGAAAACCTCATAAAACTATTGATATGAATGCTATGGAAATTGATGGATTACTTAACAAGTGTATCGTATGTATATAAGATTAATTGATTTTTTAATTTAGACTTTTTGATTAAACTATGAAGTATTTTTTTTACATTAAGTACAAGTTATAATAGTGTCGGATCCGTAATCGAGTGGTCAGCGCCGTTGGCTTTGCAGCGAAGCGCAGGGGTTCAAATCCCAGTACGAACAGATTATTTAATAAATTTATGGATCACGGTTTAAACGATTGGATGTTTGCAAGGATTAAAATTGCCTCTCGTCGAACTATCCTTTCCTGAAAATTGTCCGTAGCAATAGCGATTAGCTAACTATATACCCCTATAGTTATACCCTTACTCTATATTAAATAGCAGTTGAACAACTGATGAAAAGCAGTTCTCGTAAAAAAACTCTATGAGAAGTCTATGTGTTCCACATTAAGAACGGACATGGTATAAAACAAAACCAAAAATAGCAAAGACGTCAGAATTTTTATTTTTTTAAAATCATATAAGAAGTTTTATAGACACTCCAGATCAGCTAGAAGAGTAAAGACATTATGCACAAGAAATCAAATGGTAAGTTGAATTATTTTTATATTGTCCTTACTGTAAAATGTGCTCCTACTCATCCAATATTTAGGGTAAAACTCTTACGGCTAGACCTCAGGGACGAATGATAAGAGACTTTATTTTTGTTTTTCTGGTCTGATCACAAAAAAGTGTATTGTCTTCCTTAGATTATTGACTTATTCAAAATTTCGTTACAATTTTTGCGTCTAATAATTATATGTGAGAGCAAATTTTGTGTTTTAAAGTTTTGAATACATTTTAACGCACAGCACACTCACACGAACATAATTCTCTCTCTTTGTCTGCGTATCGTTTGCACCAAGCGTGTTGAGCGGATGCTTGCTTGCCACTTGCCACCTGGATATAATTCATTATTAAATATAATGCTTTTGTGCTCTGACAAGAAGACACTCGGTTAGTACATTAATTCTGATGAAAAATGATGCTAGATTTTATAATATTGAATTTATTAATTATCTAAATTGAAATAATTGCCTGGCGAGAGATGAGCCTTTGAGTAATTAAAATTTTAGATTAGTTCTTACTGCAGCGGGCGAAGACGACCTCTCAAATAAATTATATTTCCCATCAAATCGGTTAATAAGTTAATTATTTGTTAATCTTGCAGCGAACGTCCATTTAAATTACACGGCAGGGATGTAGTTTACTGCAAAGTTTTTTGCTTAACGGATTATAAAATATCGGTTTCGTGATTCTTTCAAGCACATGAGTTAAAAAAAAAGAGTAACAAAAAATTCTCGTAGAAAAACTTCTGTTATGATACCTCTATCATGAAGCCATATGCTCAACATTGGGAGCGGACATGGATAAAAAAAAAGATTGATTAAATTAATGTACATATATAATAAAATAAATAAATACTACGGAGCGCACGTAGGTTGTGCAACTCGGCTCTTGATACACATGTACAAATATTGGAGATGTGAAAAAAACAATGTCCAAAAAGTGGATCAAAATCGAAATATACCAATGTATTGATTGTTGATAAATTTACAATATAAAAAAATACTGGTAAATGAACTGACTTTTAAAATGAAAGTTACTATTTTGTTTGTTGGGGGTGTATATTATAATATACTTTACATTAGAATCGGATATAGTTTTGAAAACCATGAAACAAAATCCACAACTTTATTTTAAATAACTTCAAAGAAAGAAATATCAAAATAATTATAAATTGAAGGATAAACCGATGTTGTTAGCTGTGGTTTCACCTCTATTTAACCCTTGGTTGACCGGCATGGGAAACTGTGTCCCCCCTCGCCAAAGTTCAATGGGCCACAGTAACTCTGCATAATCCGGGTCTTAAGTTTTGGTACCGTTCAACCCTTTTCAATGAGTGTAGGCCCTTAACCGATACGTTTAGTGAATTAAACCGCCTGCTTAGAGCTCGTATAATCTAAGTTTAATTAAAAGTCCCTACCGATAGTCAAACAATTATAAATATGCATTTTTGGAAGCTGTTGTGATATGGAATACATGATTGAAAACAATAAATTCTTCGGCTTAGTTGGTTCAGCTGGTTTTTTGAATGTATCACCATTTAAAGCTTGGATAAGGTTTTATCATATTACATCATATCCAAGGATATAAAGAAAATCTATTTAATTAAACGTCATAATCGATTTTCTATTCGATTTGTTTTCGCGTCAGTCATGTGAGACGTCACTTGTAAAGAAAGTCTGACTTCATTTCTGAATGTAGTCTGGTTTGTAAAGGCTAGTATTTTTTTGATCAGAATTTAAATAACATTGGTCATTATATATCGGTCAGAATAAATAGTCACAATTCAGATGAAATTTAAAAAAAAAAACTTAACCTAACGTAACCTACTGAACCAAGATTGTTATTAAATATTCTGAACGTATAATATTTTTATTCTTACCGTTCATATTTTCAATCTGACCAAAAATTGATTTAAATTCTGACCATTTAATTTGTTTCCGTTTGTAAATATTCATCGATGACCTTTATACATTGTTTTTATTAAAATGATAACTTTATTTAATATGAATAACATGTTTTATATTTTCTTTATAATATAATTGAAATGATTGTGCTATATTGTCTATTTTTATACCAAAAAAATATCATTCGTTTAAAAAATAAATCAGTGGTTTTTATTAAACCAAGAAAACGTGTTTAGCTCACTTTAAAAGAATCTTCAGACTATATTAGATCTACATAATTGTAAAATAAGAATGTATTGAAAAAAAATTAACCAATAATACGAAAAACCCAATTTTATTTTGAATGCAAACTCATTACTCGATATATGTAGTATCCACTTAACGCGGTAAATAAAAAGCATTTGTAAAAACTTAATACAAAAAATATTTGGTTAAATCAAGAGGTGCCAACGTAGGGATGAATAAAAAGAATTTCTTTTGGTATGGTGAGTATAATTACTCTTGAATGATATCAGAAATTTGAAGGTAAAATATAGTTATAAGTAGTAACAATTGTAATATAATTATCTCTTGCAAAAAAAGCTTATGATATAAATTAATCATCGGCACGTACAAAAAAATGAGACATCCATTAGAAGACTCGTTGCTTTGTGATCTAATTTACTTCACAAATAAGATACACGATAATGAAAAAAAAAAGAAAAATACGTTAATGAAATTAATTGAAGATCGTCTTCGAAATAAAAATATGCAATTAGAATTTACAAAAATGCTTAAAACTGTTGGTATGAAATGTCTTGCTTAATTCAATTTTTGAATATATCAACTGTGGAAAGGGAAAACAGAACGTAACACACACATATCAAATTTTACAGGAGACACAAAAAACGCCTTTTAATGACTGTAGGATAAAAGCAAATTATGAAATTTACACAACCCTGATGTGCACGGTGACTGATAAACTGTTTTTTTTTTATTGACTTAGCCTAATATTAATTTAATAAATTGGGTCTTTTTTCCTGGTTGCAATTTTCACAAGCCTTTCTTTTTTAATATTTATAAGCTAAATTTAGATACTAATTTGACATTTTTAGCTTTCGTCCTTTTGATAGAACGTGTGTCGAGTTGTTTACATTGTGATTATTGAAAAAAGGCTGTTTTTTAAAACTGAGGGTTACGTTATTTTTCCTTTCCACAGTTGATATGTACATACGAATTTTATAAGGATATGCCAATACGCTAACAGAGGGCTCGTTGAATCTCAATTCTATTCAATTCTATTCGCGGTGTTCTGGAAAAAAGGTGAATTTCTTTATTCGCTCCCAATGTGAAACATATGGCTTCCTAATGAAGGTATCTCAACAAAGATTTTTCTACGATAACTGTTTGTTAGTCAGTCGCTTAACCTCTCTTCTTCAAATAGAGTAATAGGGATATAAAGATAAGCCTAGGACAGGAATAGTGGTTAACTAATCTCTCTCGCTACGCTCAGTTATTAAAATATCGGAAAAGGTGGACATCACAAACTCCCATGCATATCGAAAAAATGCTGTTCGTAGTTAAGAGTTCATATATTTCACATTGGGAGCAAACATGGTAAAAAAAAAATCAATATTTTTTTTATTATACGACGTCGTTGCCTCGATTGGCACGATATTTCTTGGATCATATCAACTGTTTATATTGATGAATATTTGTCTTTTCTTAGTTGTTCACCGTGTGATGAGTACTTATTGATCTTTTATAAGTATTTAGAATTCTCGATATAATTTACTTTACACTTAAACTTGTTTATAGATTATTGATATTTATAGTGAAGTGTCGTAATTATAAATATGACCTTAATTATGCTATATATAAAAATAGTATTGTATTCTGCAAAGCTTCATTCACACTTAATTACCTTATTCCAACGTTTGCGACACCTTTATGAATGGTCACATCTAACTAACCGCAGAATTGTTTAGTGGCCACATGTAAAACCGTGTCAACATAGTGTCCACGAATCTATGTACATCAGCGATTCTTAACTGCGAGTGGTCCGCGAAATCATCAAAAAAGTTTTGGTATTGGTCATACACATTTGAAACAAAACGGTTTTTTAATTAATGCCAGTAGTTGCGGTATTACTTAAAGTTTAAATGCAGTTTATTAAGCGATTTAAAGATAGTCGTTATTGATAGAATTTTTTCAGAAACACTATTGGAAAAAATGTTTTGAAAGTTCCGAGGATAATTGAATATTTTTCATTTCAAATAAAATCTTTTGCAAATCAAATTAAATGTTTCAAAAATAAAAGCGTAAAATGTTTGAACGACTCAAATATCATATAGTAATTAAATTATATTTTAATTTTGATGTTTTTTTGTGTTATATTTATTATTTTATAATAATGATAAATCCCACTGCACAAGTATTCATAACATCAATTTTCTGTCAGGATTTTTCTGGTAGACCCATCGGTTGGATCAAATTTAGTGGAGATCACTTTTTAAAAAGCCATGACCGCTCTCAATGTGGGATGCGGCTTCCAAATGGAGGTATCTCGACAGAAGTGTTTCTATAATAACTGTTTGTTACTCAGTCGCTCAACCTCTCTTTTTCAAAGAGATTAGTAGGGATATAAAGATAAGGCTATGGCAGGACTGGTGGTTAACCGATCGCTCTCCCTACGCCCAGTGAGAAGGAATTTTTAGACATCACAAACACGCAAGCCTTCGAACAGAAATCGATCGAAAAAATGCTGTTAGTACTGGTTCTCAAACTCCTGAGATTCACTGGTACGGAAGCCAACAACGCTAACCGTTGCGCCATAGACTCGACTAAAAAATGTTATCTATTATGTATAAATTAGTATTACAAAAAGTGTAGTACATCGACATGTTCAGGAAATTTCCTGCAGCGGCCGATAAAGATACGTTATAAATTAAATACAAATGATTAGGTGTACACATGAAAATAATAAAATATATTTATTAAAAAACTATCCAATTGCTCTTTAACTTTTTGAAAGATTTAATTTTAAAGAAACATCTGTATTAAGTTACAACATTCTCCATTTTAATAAAACCAAAATGTATAATTTTTGAAGGCCTGCGAAATTGCAAGGTAGAAGGCAGCTTAAGTGAAAAGATTTCTTGTAGATATTTTTAACGGTTCCCGGTAAATTGCTTGAATGCAATTGCTCAAATGCAAATCGCTCGAATGCAATTCCTCGAATGGAAATTGCTCGAATAACAAGTTCCTCGAATAACCAATTCCTCGAACGTCAAATGCTCGAATTACTAATTGCTCGAAATTTTGTAATAAAAGTTTCATAAAAGCTTAAACATTAATTACTCATTCATTAAAAAAATATTTATGCAAGTCGGGAAATAAAAATTATTAATCAAAAGTCATAATAAAACAATATTTTTTATTTTATTATTTAGTTGCCAGTGGTCGAGTGGAAAAGTTCGTTGGTTTTGTTTTTGAAGGTCATGGGCTTGAATCTTCATACGTACACTTTTTAATCAATTATTTTTCAAACTATTTATGGATATTTGTTTAAAGGCACACATAAATGTAATTTCTTGAAACCCTCTCACCTATTCTTACTAAAAATTGGGCGTAGCAATACTGATAAGCTAACCGTTTGTTCTGTCTTAGCCCTAGTCTTCTATGTGTTCTGGAAAAATATAGGAACAGTTTAAGTAACTAATTAACACGGAGTTCTCGTAGAAACACTTCTGTTGAGATAAATTCCATTAAGAGGTCATATGATCCGCATTTGGAGCGAACACGGTTAAAATAAATACTTACGAAAATTATTTTTATATTTCACTCTCTAAACAAGTGTCGCACGAAACAAAAATGAAATTCGTAGAAAAAGCCGTGAAAAATCTTAAAACAGGAAAAAACATTTACATTTGGATGTGTGGCTGAGTAAATAAAGTTTAAAGCTATTTCCATTCGAGGAATTGCATTCGAGCAATTTACCGGCTCCCATTTTTAACTGCACGTTTTTCTCAAACTGCTCATTTAAACATGGTATTTCGAAAATTTTCTGTGTGCTCCAAAACGTTGCGTGACAACGAAATGTTAAGAGCCACTGGTATATACTTAATATTTTACGTTCAGCGAAGAGATGCATCGCTGGAATATGAAATGTATCTTGCATTTATGTTTGTGTAAATAATTCGTATTTCAGATACATAATTAACTTAGCATAGTGTTTTTGGTTCATTTAAAACTGTGTAAATTTTAATTTCAGTCGAGTCGTAGTGAATTTGCTGAAACGTGTTTTCAATGGAGAACTCGAAGTTTTGTACTGCATTCTCATGCATACTAATTTAATTAATTAATCTCAAGAGTTGTGATGAATAGTTTATACGTTGTTGTTGATGTTGTTTGGTTTTACATATTTTAAATGTTTTTATATAAAGTTATTGTTTCGAAAACATCATTAATTGTTCTCTTTGTTTTCAACTTGTGTTAGAAAATCGTTTCAAAAATGTTCATTGGTACATTTTCCTCAAACATGTTATCACGAATCATCGACGAAATTTTGAGTAGAGCGTTAAATAAATCGAGCAATTTCGACTCTAAATATACCTGACACTCTATTCCTTAATCTGGCTCCAACCACAGCAAATGATAAATCACATTCAATGACCTATTTTTAAATTTCCAGTATATGTAAATGTTTTTGATAAACGTGATAGGGTTTATACAAAAGCCGGTTTTTGGATTAAAATATTTTTTAAAGCCGGGCTTTAACTGTGCACTCATAGTGTTGTCAGCCATTTCACAAAACCTCAAACATTTCAGTGTCTTGTTGTCGTTCTCGCCATCTTTCTATTCAATATATCTAACCTAACCTAAGCCGTCATGTAATTTCTACTTTGACTAGCGCTTGTCAGTTTCCTAACAAAACCTAAACCGCAATGTCATTTTTCTTGTATAGCGTTCGACAGTGGGTTGATACATTTACTTTTCAGTTCATAAATTGACTAGCCAAAGTGAATTTGATACACTGACGAGATTTTACACTTTAACTGTGACATATGTATATTATAAATGTATAATACAAACATGACATGTTTTTTACGTTTTATTAGAACATATATTATATTTTTTATATAATATTTGATTTTAATACTTTTAAAATTGAATATGAGATAATAATTGTAGAATTGGATAAGAAGTAAGCAAGTGTTAGTTAGGTCTTTGTTATATGTATATTTTTCTGTTTTTTAAATCATTTTTATGCGCTAATTCAAAATCAATTTGTCTGCAGTGGAATGTTAACGAGTATGCAACAACGCTGAAATGCAAGAAGTACTTAAGTACATTTACCCCAAGAATTTGATCACCGTAGTGTAGTGGAGACAGTAGCTGCCAAGTGTAATTATTATGCTGCGATGCGAAAATTGTAGTTGGGACAATAAATGTTTCACCATTTCGGATCATTAAGCAAGGAAAACTTCCGGCCTGATGGGAAACACGATGTCAATCCAGAATCAGTTCGTACAATATCCGCGTAATAAAAAAAACTTTTTCATGATACTGATAAAGTTTGCTTTAAATAATTGTATTATATTAACATTACTCGTAAATTATTTTTGAGCGAGTTTCATTTACCGTGAGAAATTTCTACTATTGTTCACGATGTTAAACTCCAAGAAAAAATCCCCACTAATAAAAGTCATTAAGACCAATACATCTGTGTACAATACGGAAGTGTCCCCCACACACGTTGTGTCCGGTTCGTGTCCCAAAGAAAGAAAGAAACAAAAATCACATCTGTATCGAAAATCAATGTTGCCATTTGCCATAAACACTAAAAAAATTGATATTACGGGTTACATGATAACAAAATTTAAACGCAATTAACTTAGCTACGCCTTTTTTAAATTCTGTCAGTTTTCATCACAAAAGTGGTAGTGGGAGCGGGTGACAATAAACCCTACCGTATCAATATAATATTATTCACACTTTTCTTTTTAAGCGTTTTTTACTCGTTCTTTTTTAAATAGCACGGTGCTACATCCCATGCATGTACTCACTACTTGCTACTACACGCAGAAAGGTTTATTCCCGTAAACTCGAAAATTTTGGAAAGAAATATTACACAGGCTCTGGGTATCTCAAGTGATAAAAGCGATGTTGAACGAAATTTGGGTATATTGTCTGATAGTGATAGTGAATAATGTTTGTTAAGATTTTTTTTAAATAAGTACACAATAAACAACAATAATGTTTACTTTTTTCTGTCCTAAATTTATTTATATACAAGAAAACCTATCCACCTCTATTATTTATTATAATTTACTTTTTTACACAGCATTGTGTGGAGCGTATTAACTATCTACTATGAAAAAAGAGATTCCAATGTAGGGTATTGAATATTGGTTGAAAATAAGTATTAGAATATCGAATATTAAAACATTCGAATAATACAATGTACTGGTTTCAATAGGTGTATTCGATGTTTTTTTTTCATTTTTATGGCAAATCGTTTTAATAATTTTCAACACGTATTTATTGTCAGAATATATCTTAAGTTATGTTTGTGGCGTTTAAATAAAGACATAATATTATATCAATATATAATGCAAAGTCATAAAGCATTCGTTTTCTTAACCAAGTGAGTTTATATTCATCAATACTATGAACTAATAGTATTCTTATAGTTGACTTTGATATATTAGAAAGTCCGAATAACAAAAAATAAACGAATATTCCATTAGAATCCTTTATACAGACACATACAAACAAATGGTAATATCAAAAGCAAATATTAACAATATTTAGAATAACAAAGTTCTATATTACATAATTAAGTTTTGGGTGGTATAATTATTCGATATTACACAGTCTCAGTTCATGTATATTAACTTAAAACTTATTCTATGAGAGGAATATTGTTTGTTCTCTGGGGCAATCCAATTCTAAAGGGAAGGCGAGTATCACAACATTAGCTTTTAACTTCTCTGCCATCGTATGAATGTGAGTAAGCATTTTTTATTTTCTTTACTGGAACATCAGATTCACTAAATAAAATTCTATTTTCCGGCTTTATTTGGTTAGTTTTGTAATGGTAGCAATGTAAAACAGGATTGAGAACTTTTTGTATCAGCAAAAATAAAAATGCTTTAATAAAATTAGAACGCTAGTTTTGAAAATTTCAGCAAACGTTTTTTCGTGAATACTTAATAAAATAATATATGCTGTATATCCTCAATTATCAGACATGTGTATTTTTTTATAATTTTTGTGTTTCTAAATTCAGAGTGCATCTTAAAATCACTGTCAAAAGTGAAGCAGTCGCGGCGATTTACGGAAGTATAAAGTGAAAGAAAAAGTGTCACTGTCAGTACTGTCAGTTTTTCGGAAAGAAATAGTGGACAGAAAACGATATGATATAATATAAGACGACAGAGACAACAACGACTATGCGTAAATATAATAAAATATTATGCGGAATAATTTGACATTTAAATCACAAGAAATTTAGGACTTCAATGGTGATAATAACATTTTTTTTTCAATAGTTATTTAAAATACTGTTAATTCAACGAATACAATAAGGTAAAATAATATGAATGTGTTTTAGTTCTGAAAAAAATATTATTTATGTATAATTCATTGCTATTTCGGCTGATGCTCTCATCAGAACTATGTTTAAACTTAATTTAACTTAGCTATATATACTGGCTTAAAAGAGATACACAATACATGTTTTTATATATTTTAAAATCCTAACATATATCGAAAAATACAATATTATATAAAATAAATTATTTTTAAATGAAACACTGCAGTTGGTGTCAAAATTCTAGAAAGAATCTATGAAAAAATAATTTAAAAAAACCGCCAATCAACGTGATGCCAAGAGTTACAATATTCATAGAGACGCTTAGAGGCTTTTTTTTTCTATGTCGGCTCCCAAGTGGATTATATAGCCTTATGATCTAAGCTTTTTTCTTCTACAAACACTGTTTGCTATTCAGTTGCACAACTGTTTTTTTAAAAGAGTAATAAGGACAAAATAATAGAGCTAATATTGGACTATTGGTTTAATAATCGCTCTCGCTTACACCCCGCTATTTCAAGAATGGAAAAGTGGAAAAGAATTTATGAATAAAAATTAAGCCTTCGAATAAAAATCAATTGAAAAAATTTGATAGTATTGAGATTTGAGACTCGAGCCTCTGAGATCAGTCACAGAAGCCAACAACGATGAACGCAGTGCCACGGACCCGAATTTTTCGATTGATTGGCAGAACTCCATGAAAATAATAAAAAAGAGCAATTTATTTATTTATGCATGGATAATCGACACTGACACAATGCTCAAATCAAGTAAATAAAATATAACTTATAATCCTTGTATAAGGGTGATCTATGGATTATATGTACAGCTTTGTATTTTTTAATAAATATAAAATGTTTTTTTTTGGAAGCTTTTTAGGTTTTTGTCATGTGATGTGAATTTGTGTGTTTTGCCAGACCATAAAGCTTGAAAAAAGGAACACGGCGTTTATAAATAACTGAAAACACGACTTTTCGTTGTTTTTTGTCTGTGAAAAAGTTTCAAATATTGTGGGTGATTGTCTTGTACATACTATACTTACGATTTTTGTATAATACAGTATTTCATTCAGTTGAATAATAAAATGGTACACAGTATGTAAGCGTCAAAGATTATGAATTTATGCATGAAAAATGTGTTTCATTAAAGACACGAAACGTAGGATTGTCACAAGCAGCGTGCATATTGTGGTTTTCCTTCAACCCTTTTGTCGTAGTCAAAAAGCCATGGTTTATCTCAAAAAAGGTTTACGAGGCGTATATGTTATTTCAGCAAACGAGTAATGATCAACAAAAATGCGCTTCTAAATAGCAAACATATCTGGATAAATAGATTTAGTTTTATTGCTTCACCACATAAAACAATGTTGTGACAAAACTTAGAATTTCGTAAATGTGTAAAAACACTACGAAGTGTTCTCTATCAATGTAAGTGAAGGTAAAAAAAATACGAAATGTTTTGTATACAAGAGTAGTTTAAGATTTTGACTGAAGGTGGTTGGTGGAATTTCAATATTACATTTGAATCGTTCAAATTATGTACATTCACACAAGTTTTGTCACTAACGACCCGGGTTTCGCCTTTTGTCATCTTCAGGCGTTCGAGTGCACGGATGAACTTCAACTGACGTCGACTGAAACCTGAGTCGTTAATGACAAAGCTTGTGTGAATGTACATGATTTGAACGATTCAAATTTAAAAGAGTAGTGTTAGAAAACGCGACTAAAGCTCAAATTTAAAAAAAAAGTTTGGTTGTTTTTTTCTCCCTTGAAAGCAAGTTTATTATTCTTTTAGAAATTTTTAATGATAAATTAAATGCACCACACTTAGAGCGGATATGGTAGAAAAGTTTTCTTAGAAATTTCTTTTAATTACCATTCGATAGATATGGCTGTGTTTGATCAGCGCTGTCTCATATATAAATTTAACATCGATAAAATATGCAAATTGTTCGGCTTGCATTCTAATCCGAGCTTATCTCCGTAAGTAGGCTTAACTTTTCGGCGATATTCCGAAGTAAACATATTCGCGCCACGTGCACGGGTGCGATGGGAAAGAGTACATTACATGCACCGAGCAGCGTCACGTGTCGGAAAAGATTTAAGATCTGGAACTGAGATGCCATTTTACTATTCCTCTACAAAGGTTTTCGTTTCCAATATACGCCAGAGAGAAATTTAAAATGAAAACCACTGACATTATCGCAAATCTGCTATCAACGGGTATATTTCATTGTAAAGAAAACGTTTATTATTAGGTTAACGTGTAAGTAAGTAGATAGGTTACTATTATACAATATTTAATGGCTGATTTTTAAACAGAGTTAAAAAGTATCAGTTAAAAAATAAAATAATTAATCAAACAAAACTAAAAATAATGAACTTTAAATGCTCAAATTACTCACATTTAAATTATTTTTTGTCGGATTATCAAACTTAACATAGTAACTAATAAATAAATTGATGGTATAGACCCAAGCTTCACCTCAGAATTTTAACAAGTAACACTACAACGAGTTATAAATCGACAATTATTATAAGTTGTCCGCTTATTAAAGGCAACAGTGTAACTGTCACATGAGTAATGCTGTAACAGTCGCAACGCAATCCGCATCGTTATTAAATTGAATTGTCAATTAATTTCTCATATAACACTCTGATCTTTAGAATAACCTACCGCACATTATCACGCACTGTTTTCAAAACACTTAACATTGCTATCGTATTTATTTTTACTCTATAACTATTAAAAAACAACTTTTATGGCACTCATGAGTATAATTTTGACAGCTACAAGCTACAAGCTTTAGATTGTCTACTTTAGTTCCGAATTCTGCCGACGGCCATGTTATATATTATAACGATAACTTATAGTTTAATAATAACCCTGTAGTCGAATTTATAGTGATCTGAGTGTATTTTTAATAAGCATCGCGAGTCGAGTGTATGTTCACTTATCCACAAACCCTCGCAACATACACTCACATTACACTATTTAAAATATAAATTATTTAAGTAAGTGGTTTTACTTGTACGTTTGTTTTCGGTAAGATACTTTCTAACCTCTCTAATGTGTGACCAGCGCACTTGGGCTCTTGCTAATGTTGTTAGGGATCTCTCCATGGAGACAAATAAATTTTAATTATTCATCCGCTAGGACAGTTATTATTCACGAATATTAACACGTTAGCTTCGTTGGATTTGCAAGTATTTAATGTGACCTTTAATTCGCAACGGTATTAACATACATGTTCTTATTATAATTATTAATTGGTTTTTTGTTGAATAATTTATATTTTAAGTAATAAGGTTTTATTTCCTCCAGTAAAAATGCTCATATCGAACAAATGATCTTTTGGTAAAACTGTAAAATATTTTTTTAAAAAAAGGGTATTATTTTGGTGAATACAATACAACGCATTTTCTGCCAAAACAGTTAACACTAAAGATTGCAATGTCGGACGAATTAATCAAAACCGGTATTTGACTATTTCATAAAAAAATATCAGAATCATAAACGAGTGATTTTCATAATAAATATCTTAATAATGCATCATTGAAATTCTCATTAAATCAATATCCTGTCAATATTGATACAACTCTTTGCAGGGTTAAAATATCGCGTGATGATTTTGCATTTAAAAAAAACCGGCATTTTGGTATTGAATAATCGAATAATATATACTGTGATCCCGGTTTCGATATTACGGGTATTGAAATCCTTAGATAAAAAAAATAAAGTGAATAATAAACACATTTTAGAAATGATTAGTTACATTTTGTCACCGTATCCGATGGTCACTATCTAGATTTGAACCAGTGGAGTTTTAATAAATCAAATATATTTATTTCACTGGTTTATTAACTTAAAAGTAAATTTAATCAACACAAACAACTAATAATACCAATTACTTATGTAAAAGTAAATTTATTTTATCAGTCGTTGGCTGGGTTGGATTTTAAAAGTTTATTTATTGATGGTTATTTACAAGTTTGGATGTTAATGATAAATTTCATAATTGTTCACCTTAACCAATCATTTAAACATTATTATTATCTTATACTACCGAGACGCAATTGGCACTACTTTCACAAGGATTCTAACCAATACTGATTTAATTTTATACAATTCAGAATTTAATTATTAATACAGATACATATAACTATCACATAAGCTTAAACGTTTCGTTTCAAGCAAAGTTTCGATTCAATCAACTGTTCTATTTCTAGCAACTGTTTGAATGTTAAATTGTATAATGCTATCACTAGCTTCAATTGAAACATCCCATACATTAGTTATTTAATTTTGGAAGATACCATGGATAAGTAGTTACCCTGATATCCATTGGCGTGCAAATTATTTAGATACATGTTGACTTATGGTAGAGGTCCACAACTTTTTTGGACCCTAGATTGCATTTTAAAATATTGGTAGAGTGGCAGGCATCACCTATTTTTTAAGGACATTTATAATTGGACAAGGATAATAAATAATACATGCATATATTAATTATTGATTGAATTTTAACAAACAAAAAAACAAATGCAAGATAAACATTTTATACAAAAGAATATTATTAATATCAGTCAGGGTGATCTTTGGTGAAGCATTTTATTGGCAAGCGTATCATAATTAGGAATGTATGATGATGTTATTGTCAGCAAATAATCATAAAGATGTTCGATCATCGGTGAGTCGAGATCTATACTTTGATTTTACAAAGATCATGTTTGAAAATAATGATTCGCAAAGATACGTCGAACTGAATTAGGATTGTATTTTGTATACCGCTTTTTCAGCAATTGAATTTTTTTCTGCTGACTGTATTCCAGAAGTCCTTCTCTGATATAAATGATTTCAATAAAATATCATTCTTAAGGTCCGAAATTTCCAATTCAAGTTCTTGTGCCTTTCCTTGAACAAGATCTGCAATACATGAAGCTATTTCTATTATATTAATTTGGCAAATAAAGGGATTGACAAAAAGGAGACTATTGGCTCTTTGTGATCTTTTTTATATTTTTATAAAAAAAATAAGTTTTGATTTGTATTTAATTAAAGAACATTTCTGTGGGCCAATGTTGGCGGGCACACAAAAAACGGTTTGGGCTAATTGCGTAAAGTATTTGCAATAATGTGATCATATGTTTCTTTGATAAGAGATGCAAGTGGGAAAACAAGTACTTTATTAAATGATTTTCAAGGTATTAAAATCTTCATTTGTGTTTATTTAAAAACAACATTTTTGTAGATAGGCTTCTGTTATCCTAAGCCTACAAGTTGCGCGCTACTGTTGCTACCGACCATTGTAACTAAAACTTATTTGGACCAGGGCCAACCGAATCTTTGTTTTTGATTTCGACGGCATTTTATCTGCCGCTGGATTGTCACAATATATATCTGTATATAATATTATTTGAGAAAATTGGCAGAAAGATAAAATCGCAGATGCCGGCAACATATTAAATTGGTTTTTGTTAACAGATATCAGATGATAAATATGGGCATGTTGTGTTGTTTATTTTGAGCTTGCGTAGGATTTATAAATGCTTAATATAACATGACAAACAAACAACCTAAGTAGGGATCGAAACAATCGGACAGTTTTAGAATTGAAAACGTGACATCCCAGGATTTTTGGGATTCAAATCTTTGTGAAATACTTCACATATTCTTTTTTTATGATGATCGGGAATTCGATAAAAATAGACAAGATGATACTTTACAATAATAGTTTGAAAACAATCAAAGATTTTATTTAAGAGAAGAAAGTGACGACAAAAAATGTATAATATAATATTTTATTATCTCTCTGTTGAAAAGACACGTCGCACAATGGGCTGGAGCATTCTTTTATTATTGTAGAGATCGAGAGAAATTCATAGTTTATATTTCGCTTTACTATCACACTTTTATTTATATTAAGCAGACGAACTTCATTCTTACTTTACGAAAATAAATATATCATAGTATTTATTGTTTTTGATTTATTCCAGCTAAAGATGCTTGTCGGGTTCGTGGTCCAACGTTGGCTTCTACGTTGGTGCTCACGGATTCGAATAAGAGACAGACAGTTAATTAGACAAGAAACAATCGATTCATGGATTTCTGTTCGAATACATAGATATCGAAAATGACCTCCCACCCATTAAATTCTAAAAAATCAGACAGTCCTGGCCAAGCCTTATTCTTCTATTCCATACTATCTTAAAAAGAGAAAAGTTGAGCAACTGAATAACAACTAGTGTATCCAACCCCGGATCCTTTTTGTGATCCCGGGATTTCGGGATTGACAATTTAAGCAAATCCCAGTATCCCACGATATCGGGATTGAACATATAACACAAACTCGGGATTGATAAATTTTTGCCTTTGTGATTTTGAAATCCTGGGATTTTTCAACAAAATTAGCCCATTTTTTTATTAACTCAGGAATTGACGGAATTACCAAAATGAAAAGACGCGGGATCTTCTTTATTTAGCCCTCACGCAACTTACAAAAAAATTCTCATCACAAAATTAGAGGCTCTAGTAACAACAATCAGTTGTCGTACAATTTTTTTTATAAACATAAAATTTTATTAGGAGTCCATATGCTCCACATTGGGGGCGGCATTGGTTAAAAAAATGGTTAAGCTGATAAAATAAAACGTGTCACGTATATTGTAGTAAAGCACGCGAGCTTATTTATTATTCATCGAAAATAGATTACACAGTAGATGGAAGATATAAAATTAAATACACTTCATAGTAAGTTAAGTTTACTCACGCCTTTTCGGCTGCTCAAATCGCTTTAATCCTCATTACTTCGGATAATCAGGGCTCAACGAGTGTATAAAAAGATTTAATATAAAATATCGATCCGAGAGACGGCGCATTTTATAAAGTTGGCGAGAAAGTAAAGCAGGCAATACGTTATCTGAAAGAGCCATCTCATTGCGCTCAGATCGTGAGTTGAGTGCTAAGATACCGCAGTCTGGATTATGTAGCCAAGGAGAGATACTTCCTCTCCTAAATTAAGACTCTGATTGGGTTTCGGGACGTTTATTATTGTTTCATTAAATGATAAAAACAAAACAATACATTGAAGATACGAATCGGATACAAGGAATAAAATAATAAGAGGGTAAACAGAAAATCAGCAAACGCTGCACAATGCCGTTATTAATCTTGTTATGTTAATTGAACGGGAATTTACATGGTGAACGTGCGTTGTAACTCAGATATTCAATCCCGGACCTGATCCCGGAATCGGGCATTCACCATTAAATGCTGTATAAATTCGTTATTCGAGATTGAAAAAATTTTCCTCAGCGATTTAAAAAAAAATTGTCGATTTCAAAAACCCAGGAATTTACGGAATTCCAAAATTGAAAAGACGACAGATCCTTCTTTTTTTAGCTCTTACAAGATTTCCAATTTTAAATAATCAGGAATTTATTCAATTTTCTCAATCACCAAATACCGAGATTTATGGATCATAAAATAAGACGGGATCCCGGGATTCTGGGATTGGAGGCCTTAGTTACAACTTACTCGTATGTCTGATGCAACTTATTTCTGTTACCATACTGGTAGAGTTACGTAAGTAGGAAACAAATTGACAGTTTTGAGTAAACAGCAAATGAAAATTTGAGCTTTTAGTGTAACGTCATTTACATCAGTATGTTGTGTAACATAGATAATTAATTAAAGTATCATAATATAGATCAGTGGACGGCAACCTTTAAAGAAACTGGGTTAAAAAAAAGAAAAAATATTTTATAAAATCATACAAATAATATCGACCCATAATCTGCAAAAAATCTTAAGCGACATAAAAAATGTATAAGATTGTTCATATGTCCTCTTATCAATGAATATCCAAAAGAGCCGACGAATATCAATAAAAATCGATAAGCCGATAAGCAAAACGTTCGTAATACACCATTTTTTGTTTAGATAATAATTGACAAACACTTTTTTTCTAATTTGCAGCATTAGGTATTACTATGAAGCTTTGCGACATATATATGTAAGTTGTTTAGCGAAAACTAATTTAAGTCAGCCACTTAATCTCAATCTCCGGAGAGGTTAATGGAAGATGAATGAGGTTATGAAAAGCTATGTACTCTACTTGTTTTCTGTACACCCTCGCGTGATAGGAAATAAAGACGTTACAAAAATCATGCGCTTGGATAAAAGTTCATAAATAGATGAACCATTGATAAATTTTAGCCGCAGTTGGAAGAAAAAATGACCAAGACGTTGGCCTAGTTCATAAGAACGATAAGTCAAAAAGTTCATGGTTTTGGTTACATATTATGTGTATATTACTCATATCTAACATACTCAATCTTATATTAAATCAATAAGTTGTTTAAGAAAACCTCATGTTAAAGTTCTTTTTCCCGGTTAAAATTTTCATATCTTTCTTTTTCAATGTGAAAATAAAAATTTAGATACTTATTCGGTATTTGCGGCTTACATCATTTTTATAGAACGTGTATTTAGTTGTACACATTGCAGTTGTATCTGTTACGTCCTTTTGTCTGTCTTCAGTTGATGTGTTAACAATTTTTGCGACTGATGAAATTATTAAATAATTCATAATGTGTCAAGAGTTGAGCGATACTTGCTATAATTACTGTGTTATAATCGCGTTTGGCTTAGCAAGCTTTCATTATGAAAAGTATTTAATATAAGTGGTTTTCCTTAACTCAATCTAAACACCATTTTTCTTCAACCCTACAAGGTGAAGTTAATTACTATCAGGCATCGGGGGATACTAAGTGTTTATAACGTTTGCGATGTAGTGTTCCCCGGCGTCGTATGTAAGAGGTCATTTTGGAGACCGCTAAGTGTAAAAATGCTTGTCCAAGCGTTAATAGTCCATTGCCGCAAAGAAAACGAGTGCTGGGGATTCCCCGCGAGGGTTGTGCCCTACCTAACAAGATATTATTTTTCATTAAGCTCTGAGAGCTTTCTCTGATTCTCGATTCTCTAGTCAGTACTTGTGAAACTTTTTAAGCACACAAAGCACCGCTCCTGACAACGCTTTGCTGAAAAATAATTTTACAAACACAACACTAGTTTGAAAGTCCCTACTCGCGATTTACCGACAGCGATGGTCTGTTGGAAAACGCTGACGTTGTATTTAAGCCCAACTAAAAGAAATACGCAAGCGTATGTAAGGTGGTAACCAATTAAAGACATCGAAATTATTTTTACAAAATTAGCATAAGAGTCTTTCGTGTATGTAACAAAAATAGATGTTAAGGGTAACTAATTTTAAGTCAGACAATCGACTTATTTCAGAAAAGCTACGGATAGAGAAGAACAGGGCAAGAGAATACATTGGGTAATCATAAGTTAGCCAGACTATCTCTTCGTTCCGTTTTGACTATTTTGTAAGAATAAGAAGAGAGTGCGAAGTAGACCTGCCACGATCGTGAACGAACGAATACGAACGTATATAGTTCTGACGATGGCGCACGCAGAAATAGCTACAAACTCATCTTATAAAAAAATGTAAAACTAAATACTTTTTTTATAAATTCCCTAGGGTACTCAACGTTGTACCCACCACCACCCGCTACGGCTTCACACTCTTCTTATAGGGTGTATTCCGTAGCGTAACAACGTTAGTCGTGTTTTAGTCAAAATTTTGCCAGAAATGTCCCGAGAAGAAATTCACTAAACTAAATACGTTGATATTTTTTACCTTATTACAATGGAGTTCTACCAAGTAAATGCCAATTCAATCAATACACCAAGGAAAGTCTTCATCTTTATGGCGAGTCATTTGGTAACCTCTTTTGCAATATTAAAAAAATACTTTCCCTCTTGCTTTATAAATAGTAAGCAGAGTGAGTAAATAAATTACTCATTGAGAATCTCAATGGTATTGAACAGTGATTCGTTTTATTTCCCTACGCAACGTTGCAAATCGAATGAGCTAATCAGTAGTAACGAATTAAAGAGAGCAATGTAAATTTTATATTTTCGTGTATATTACACATTTTTCGTATAAAGTATAAATGGGTGAAAATATTACACCCGATGTGTATGAAATATTGAAATCTTTGGTCGCGTTATCAATTTGGTTAATGCTGCAAGAATGTTAACCACTCAGCTACAAGATCTTAATACTTTTGTATAGAAATATTGTCCGTTAAATAATATATGAAATATTCACTTTTTCATGTGCCACTCGTCAGGTACGTTTTTACTTTCGCGTGTGGTTTACTGGTATTAAATTTATTCATACTTTCCTAACCCAAAGAAAATAAGAATTGTTCTAATTGATTTGTTTCAATTACATCTCAATCACATTTATTGAAAAACGGTACGAAATCTTTGAAAATTAAATACACAACCGAAAATGATAATTTTTAACAATTTGCTAATCGAATCTTCAACAGAAGAATATTAATTTAAAAGTATTTATGTTAAAGAAGTGGAAAGAATTTTTTCTTTTTACCAATATTTTCCAGCTGAAACTATATTGACCTCGATGTTTTTTTGTCGAATTAATTCATTTAAGAATTTTACATTACCTGTGTGTGTTTTAAGTCACCAGGTGTACTTTTTCCTGAACAGAGAAAAACACGGTTTATTACATATTTCGACTTTTAATTGCATGGAAATACGAGGTTTTTAGCGACGTTACAAATTAAACTCTGTTTTTTGGAACAGTACTTCAATATTATCGCGATGTTTTTTTTTTCTATCTCAAAACTGGATTTTGGCGTGTTTGTGTTGGCTCCTCATTTATATTCCTTTTTCGCACGTCTTCTCAAGAATTTGTGGAAATAAATTTAAAAATCCGTGCAATTACTGATTGATTTTTTCGCAAAATAGTGAAGTAAAATAAGTTATTCGTAGAGTTTTTTTTTTTTTACTTGAAGATGATGACTATGACTTGCCCAGTTCCTCAGGGTTTTCAAAGAAGAAGGTTCCCCGTTAAATTTGTTTTTAATATATTTTTGAAAACATCGGTCATGTGGTAAGTTCCCTTCAATTTAAAGTATAATATTTGTTTTTAAAGAAAATAATGAAATCAAACGTTTTAAACTAGGTATGGGAAAATTACGTGAAGTCAGAAACAGAAAACAAAGCCTGCTAAAAAATGCTATATTGTGTTTTCCATCTGCAAAATTATTACGTCACGAGGGATTGTTCAATTTAATATCATATTTCGGAATTTCTCAAGGCCGCACGTGATTTTTGTTTCTGCGACATTGATAAATAGCACGTAAAGACAAAAGTGTCACAACAAATAAAAAAAAATTGAACCAAACTGCGACGGTATGCTATCTGCTTTAATAATAAAACCTGGAAAATTCGCGAAAAGATATTTACCATCCAGAACTTGGCTCATGCGATGGTAGCTTAAAATAATTCTTTTTAGAGGCAATAATATAACATATGATTTTCATAATAAAAATAATAAAACATTTTTAGTACTTTTTCCACATAAAATTTATTAGATCAGGACCG
This sequence comes from Himalopsyche tibetana, assembly GCA_030503985.1. NCBI lineage: Eukaryota > Metazoa > Arthropoda > Insecta > Trichoptera > Rhyacophilidae > Himalopsyche > Himalopsyche tibetana. The sequence goes on along the minus strand of JAPJYX010000010.1, from coordinate 22,876,466 downwards.
GTTTCGCTCATCGCGAGCATTATCAACTGATAAGAAAAATACATAAACAGTGATATTTATACAAATTTAAATTGAAATAAAAAGGTGTAAGCAACTATTAACAATTTAACTATTACACCTTTTTATTTCAATTTAAATTTGTATAAATATCACTGTTTATGTATTTTTCTTATCAGTTGATAATGCTCGCGATGAGCGAAACCGGTCCTGATCTAATAAATTTTATGTGGAAAAAGTACTAAAAATGTTTTATTATTTTTATTATAATGCCATTCCACCAAGTATTGACAGTGAACACCTTAAAAGTGATATGATTTTCAGTAAAAGTTAAATTAAGGCATAAGTTTCTGTAACGTTAAAAACGTATCATGTCCGCTCTGAATATGTGGTTTCATGCATTTTCCAAGTTTTTCTAGAGGCGCCAGAAAGTATTTTTCTTCAAACCTTAGGTGGTTATATTACAATGACCTTATATCTACATTTCATCTCACTAGCAATTTTGATTTTATTAAACGTATGAGATAATCTCAATGATGTTTTTTTTAAGTTATTCGAGGATAAAAGACATAACTGAGACCATTACTCAAGATTTCATATCTTATGTCTATGAAATACATCAATATTGTTAAGGCATAATCTGATATCTGCAAAATAACTAATTTACAGAAGGCCAATTCAAACGATACTAATTTATTAAACAAGAAAACCAAAACAAAAATATCATTATCACACTTTCGAATATTTCTATGTTTAAGGAATTTATATCAGTTTTAAGAAATTGCGCATTTACTATACAATCTACATATATTTTAAAGTATGTATGCATCAGATTTTTCCTAAAAAACACCGATGTGTTAATTAAATAATGAACTTATGAACAATACGAGGCTTAAAATTTTGACACATGTAAGCAATGATTGAATTATTGCGATAACATATAGATACTACAAAATTAATTTAAAAGATACATGTGAGTTATTAAATATAGTAACACAATAATATTTTCATTATTAACATTAAAAGATACACAATATAAGTCCCTTCCTCCGTCAAACATCTCCACTCTGTTGAACAATTATCTGCAGCCTGTTTCCGGTAATCAACCCGTAACCGTGTCCTGCATTGCATTCAGGCTTAGCCGAAAGGCTTAGATTTGAGAGTCGCCATGTTGTGCAATCTATATTACGCCAAGAGCTGCATCCCATGATCAATCCCATCAGCTAATTCACTGGTGTACTAATATCGTAATAAGATCACCAAAATCCAATAATATAATGTCTGAAACACAAGATCAGTCTATTGGGTTATCAATTAAACAACTTTTAATCAGTCAAATGAATGTTGATTCTAAATAAATATTGTGGCGTTTTATATTATCATGGGCTTCTATTTGTTTTTTTTTACCGCTTGTATTCGATTGATTATTTGTGAGCCTACGTTTTCGATCGTTGCGATGGCATATGTCAAAATAAGGCAAGATTTTTGAGGTTGGAACCTACTTTTAACCTTTAAAGTTTCATAGTGATTGACTCATAATATGAATCCTATAAGGATTTTTGCTGGTCCATTTTATGTAGTACAACATACCGTTAAATATATTTTTTTCGTATGGAAAATCAAGGAAGAATACAAAATATTTTTTATTTATTATAACAAAAGTTATTGTGATCGAACACTTTTGTTTTGAATTCGATCGGTGAGCCCCAAAAGACACACGCGTTTCTCTGTTGCACCGAATCGCCTGTTTCAAATGCATTAACATATAGATCCATTAAAGGTGAAGCGAGTCAAGTGATGTTTTAGAAAAAAATTAAGATGCTTTGTAATATTCTACACGTTTTAAAGTACGGCAAAATTGAACAAACCTCAGTTAATACACTGCAACAATGTTTGTTATCTCATTAAAATAAAAATATGCAATCCACCAAAACAACAGATGAATACGTGATTGTACTTAAAAGTCCAATAAAAATGTTTTGCCATATTGCTATTTGGCTCACTGCACCTCTCGAGGACCAATATACCTTCTAGTGTTGACTTGAAGATTAATGTCATTAGCTTCACGTACGAGTTGGTGTAAATGTCACGTTCTCAAGTAACAGTGGTGGTAATTTTTTTTATTTTTGTATACAAATTAACAGTGAAATATTACACCAAGTAAGCAAATAAATATCATCATCCTTGAGTTTAGATTCTTATATTTATAAAACAAAACAAATTATGACGATTTTCTTTCGACCCACTTGATTATGAACACATACATCATTTAAATTATATTGAACATATCTACTAATATTATTGAGCCAGTTTGTAACGCATCCGTTAGGTTAGATCTGGTTAACTTAGTTTACCATAACTCCACTCCAACAAATACTCGAATCAAAGTAGATCTTCGTTTTGTATTTTTTTGCAGAACATCCTGTCTGACAGAATTCCTTTGTCTTGCAAAAGTGTCACAGCTTATTTTTAAGTATACGGTAGTGAATAGTTTAATTATTAAATGTGACTGGAACAAAAAATAAACAATGGAAAAAAAATAATGAAATTATTAAAAAAATTTTCCATACAACAAAATATAACCTGATCGATTTCATAGGTGAGTAAATATTACCTCCCTTCATCTTTTATTTTGTAAATTGTGATATTGCGTAAGTAACTCAAGGTCAAGTCATTTCAAAAGATTTTCTTGAGTATATTTTATCCTCGAGAGCCTGAATCCTTCTGTTTGCCTCTTATTCCAACTAGTTTGATTCTAACGTCCTGGACAACCGTCGGGTTCCACCATCTATACGGTGGAATCGGCGTCACTGAAGGATGCTGGTATGTTGGTGGAGGAAGACAGGAAATCATGTGTTCTACATACGTTTTTAAGTCAAAGAAGAATATTATTTTACTATCACGAACTTAAAAAATATTTACCGAAATTTCAGTTTGTCTTACAATATTGGTATCCACTGCCTATTTTTTATAATCATTCCTTATTACGTCTTTCTGGGTCATTTTTAGTCGTTGTTTCTATGTGTTTTTTTAAGCACAAATAGTGCGTGAACAGCCATCAATCTATCTCTAAAAGTCACACGTTTCTTTAAGTGAGTCAGCAAGAAATTCTATCTTATTGTGCAGAATTTACAGGTAAATATAATACTTTCTGTAATAAGTTACAATATGATTTGAAGGGAGAGACACCTAGGTTTTGTTTTGTTCCATTAATTTCAAATTTGAAATGTATCTAAGAATCAATGCATATTATAATAGTAATCTTAAGTGTTGCCAGTATCGTAGTTCAACATACCCAAATAAACGGCCGGGCCAAGTTATATGAAGTAAAAATATGGCAACGCCGCTTGTGAAAAAAAGCGCGAATGTAATCCCGTTGACGTGTGTTGAGGAGAATCAGGGATGAATACTAAGTAGAGGAATCAAATGATTTTTGGAAAGATTTATCTTTCAAAATTGATACGAACCACCGTCACAGTAAACTTTATTACTATTTAAACATATGGTCTCCACGGTAACTAGGAACAATATTTTACGTTCACAGAAATTGCCGAATTAATATAACCAGCAATTATTGCCACCAATAACCATGTCAACTTCTGGCATTCTAACTCCTAATGAAAGTTACCTCTATCTAAGTTTATCGACACATCTGCTTGTTGCTCAGGTGCTCAAACTTTCTTTTTCAAATATTCAGTGTAAAAATAGACGTAAGATATTAAAACTAGTGGTTAGGTAATCGCTCTCGTTACATTTTGTTTTTGGAATTGAACGAGTGGGATGATCGATCATTTTAGACATTTCATACATTCAGAGTCTTTGAGCAAAATATTATATATAAATCGATTGAAATTGTGTTTATAAAACTGTCCTTTAGAGAATTCGAGCCAGATTCGTGGACAACGTCTCTGGTATTTCGGGAAAAAAAATCTCCCTCCCTTCCAGTTCTAAAAAATAACTAACCACTAGTCCTTTCCTAACCCTATTATTTCTCTATCCAGAAATTGAGTGGTTGAGCAGCTGATTAACAAGCATTTTTAGGGTGCTCACTGTCAATACTTGGTGGAAAGGCATTACATGGATAAAAACACAATATTCCTTCGTACTTTATTACACTTTATTAAAAAGGTCAGAGCCGGTTTCACTCATTGCGAGCATTGTTAACTGAGTTGACAAGTTGATCAGTTGACAATGCTCGCAATGAGCGAAACCGGTACTGACCCTTTTAATAAAGTGGAATAAAGTAAAAAGGAATATTGTGTTATTATTAAAATTAACAAGCAGTTATCGTTGAAATAATTGCGTTGACATACTTCGATTAGGAGGAAATATGCTATGCATTTGGGAGCGGACATGGATTAAAAAGAAAAAATTTTGATAGCAGTGGATACTTTTTTCGTTCTAAATTAAACATAGTTAAAAAGTTCTTACGATGGCATGATGCCAGAAAGAACATCAATTATTTTACGCAACTGTTGTGAAGTAAAATACTTAGTAAAGACGATTTTTGCTGTAGTTTTATTTCAAAAGGCATTTGAATATTTCTCATTAGTCTTGTTTTACATTCGGTATAATTTTACATTTTTTTCAATAAACTGGTTAACACATAATAGACTAATAAGCATTCTATTATATTTGTAAAAAAAATGGAAAACTTTTTGTAATACTTCCACATGAAGTTTTAAGATCAAAATCGATTACGCTTATTCAGGCATCGTAAAGTGCTTGCAATGAGAACAACTAACCTTGATCTTAATAAATAATTTAGCATTTTTAAGAACATGTCATGAATCATATGGTATCTTAATGGAGATATCTCAATAGAAGCAGGAACTAGGACAGGACAATTTGTTAACTAATTGCACTCTTTCTACGCTCCGCTATTTTTAAAAGCGGGAGAAAATTAACTTACTCACCAAAACCATCCATACCTTCGAACAGGAATTCTGTTCGTATTTGGACTTGAAGCCGTGATATCTGCCACGGAAACCAACAACGTTGACCATTACACCACGGCGACAATGTGAAGTTAGTGCAATATACACATGTTTTTTTATATAAAAAAATTCTACTACAAATTGACAGTACACACCATAAAACTGATTGTTATTATAAATTTAAAAAATAGATATTGTTCGTTCCATAAGAATTGTAAACATATTTAACGGCTAACATCGTTTTGACCATGATGAAGAGCAATCAAGTTATTTTTTTCTTATCGAACTATTGATTGAAATTTAAGATTTTAAAAAATATGTATACTTTACGGTCACAATTTTGATATAAAGTTATCAATTTTAAATATATATCGACTGTGGAAAGGAAAAAGGACGTAACCCTCAATTTTCCAAAACAGCTTTTTTTCGATAATCACAATGTATACAACTTGACGCACATTCTATCAAAAGGATGGAAACTGAAAATGCCGAATAAGTATCTAAATTTAGCTTTTAAGTTTGAAAAAGATGACCTTGTAAAAAATTAAAACCAAGAAAAAAACTGAAATAAAGGTTTTTCCGAGACAATTTCTTTACTTAATATTAGGTTATGTCAATTAAACACCAGTTTAGAAGTATTCGTGCACTTCAAGGTTGTGTATAATTCATAATTTGCATATGTCACAAAATCATCAAAACACGTTTTTAGCGCCTCCTGTAAAACTTGATATGTGTGGGTTACGTCCTTTTTCCTTTCCACAGTCGATATATATATTCAAAAAACAAAACACTCTTTTTTACTTATTCCACATTTATTTAATATTATTAGAATTAGTTTCGCTCACGACAAGCATTTTCAACTGATAAGAATATATATTAATACAGTGCTATTTATTACAGGGATTTGGAGTCGGAGTCAAATTCGAAGTCGTGAAAACGAGCGATTCAGATCTATTTAAAAAATATATATTTAATGATGTGTATTCCAACCACTATAGTCCGTAGTGTTGACATTGCATACTTGGCTGACTGAAGATCATCTAACGCAGTGATGCACAACCTTTACCTTCTAGCGGGCCGCATAAAACAAATTATCGTGAGTTCGGGCCGCAAAGAAAAAAATGATTTCAAGTACGCCTTTTTTTTTTTAAACCATGTCCGCTCCCAATGTGGAGCATATGGACTCCTAATGGAGTTTATCTCAACAGAAGTGTTTCTACGAGAACTGCTTGTTACTCAGTTGCTCAACCTCTCTTTTTCCAAAGAGAGTAGGGATAGAAGAACAGGGCTAGGACAGGATTAGTGGTAAGCTAATCGCTGTCGATACGCCCCGTTCATAGGATAGGATGGGTGAGAGGGGGGAATTCAAGACATCACATACATCCATGCCTTTGAACAGAAATCATAAATCGATTGAAAAATCAATTTATAGAACTGTCCGTACCGGGATTTGAACCCGGGCCCTCTGTAGCGGTGGCCAACAACGTTGACCACTCGACCACATAGGCGGCTAAGTACGCTTAGTCCTTTTTTATACAGAACATATGTACGTTTCATGTAAAATAGCCTTTAAACCGTGTAAAAAAGATTAAGTGACTTTAGATAAATGAGTAATACATAGGTTCCATTATATTATTTTGACCGTGTTATTTCGAAAATATATAAGCCATGCGAAAAAAATGATTAAGATTACTTGCTTTTTAAAAAAATCGTTTCATTGTGAAATATTTATGTTTCATTTATATGCTAGTTAATGCAATCTTGGTCTTTGTTAATTTTTAACTTTTTTTTAAAATTTGACATAATATTTGTAAGCCTGCTTCTTTGAACCGATTTATTGTCCTTGATTGAAGAAAAAGCTTGCTTACATTTATTAAATAAATGTTTTACGTGAAAAAAGTTTAAGGGCCGCCACAAAATTCAAAAAGGGCCACATGCAGCCCGCGGGCCGCAGTTTGTGCATCACTGATCTATCAGAATACATATATATATAAGTTTAAATGAAACGATTAAGCAATGTCTTCGGAGTCGGAGTCGTCTTTTTTTAACACGACTCTACAGCCCTGATTAATACTGCACATAGTAAAATTATCCAGGTTTTAAAGAAATATAACGGACAATGTATTTAGTTTATATTAGATAATTGTTTATTTTCTTTTATTTTCAAACAGCATTGAAAAAAGTGGAATAATATGTTATATACAATACAACATATTTACGTAGTGTAAACTCTAGTGTTATGAAATCCGATGCTGTAAGATTTTTGACAAACGAAAAGTATTTCATCAAATTTTGTGTAAATACTCTACAGTTATTTAAAACTGTTTCAAACAAAGTTATTATATTGACATTTTACGATTGCTTTTCGCCGTGAAAGTGTTAAAATATAGTTATTTATAATGTGTATGTAAATAACGAGATAAAATACGTCAGAAAATAATAATAATATGGCAATAAAGTCTCTCTTTGTTGGAGCAGGTGGAAAATAAGAATGATTTCCCAAAGGATTTAACTCGTCGCGGACATATCCTTGTCACAGGTTTTCGCGCATCAGTTTGTTTAGGTTACGTAGCATATTATAAACACGCATAAATAAACTTCAAACATGCCAGACGTGCGGAAAATTTAAACCTCTTTTGGTTTGTTTTGTATGAATTATTCCCACGGTAAAGTAGTGTACTTTAGTAAATAATTGTAATTCGAGATGTTCTTATCGATTAACTTCCATCGACGCTTAGAGGTAGTTTATACATTACGACGCCAGGCCGTAATAGAGTGAATGTAGTGTAACACAATGAGATATTATTATGTTATGGATATATTATTACTTAAACACTTAATTTAAATTCAATGTTGTTTCAACATTATTCCATATATACCTATCGACTGTGGAAAGAAAAAAGAACGTAACCCACACATGGCAAATTTTACAGTAGGGACAAAAAACGTGTTTTGATTATTTTGGGCCATATGCAAATTATGAAATATACACAGCCTTGAAGTGCACGAAAACTTCAAAACTGGTGTTTAATTGACATAATCTAATATTAATTTAAAAAATTGTCAGTAAAAAAACATTTATTTCAGTCTTTTTTCTTGGTTTCAATTTTAATGAGTTGATTTGTTTTTAAGCATTTGAATTAATATTTAATGATAGCAAGTGCTTGAATTATTAAAATTCATTGAAAATTGTATACATTCAATTTACATTTTAATAGCCTTTTAACTTAGTGATCTACTTATATTTTTGTATATAAACGATACAAACTGTTTACTACGCGTTAGTTTAAGTACATCCGTGCACTTGGAATGCCTGAAGATGCCGAAAGGCGAAACCTGGGTCGTTAGCGACAAAACTCATGGAAAAGTACAAAATTCAAACAATTCAAATTAAATCAATATTTTTTTGTGTTCTGATATTATTAAGATTTGATATATTCAGTGATCTATAATACAGTTGTTTAAACCATATATTATAAGAATAAATTAAAACATCATTAAATAAAATGAAGTGTTTTAATAATAATCCATAACAATACAATCAAAGAAGAACATATTATTTTCAGTAGGAGTCCGCGGAAAGTTACTGGTTGCGTGGTTCTTGGAAATGAAAAGGTTTCGGAACACTGAACAAGTGTCTCAGCCGCTGAAGGCGATTAGTGATTTGGAAAAGTTGATAAGCCATTAAAAAAAAATATGAACGATAATTATATCGAGAGAAAGAAATTGATCGTGTGACACATTAAATGCCTTAAGGCGGTATATTTTTTTAATTTGTTAGTATAGAAAAAAGAAATAACAAATACCGATCTAACAATAATGTTTTTTTTATTTTGCGACGGCAAAATAATTTAATGAAATTCCAATTAAATTATATCAACAAACGTTTAAATAAACGAAAATAATTACATTATACCGTGAGCATTTTATTTATTCTGAATAATTACCTACTTGTGTTTCTTTTTTTGAAAACGTTGAGCCAAGCGCGATGAAAAAAATGACAGCGAGCGTCTAAAAAAATATTAAAGGTAAGGAATTCTTTTTTTGATAATGGCGTGTTATTTTTTCTCGAAAGAAAGGTCTAATATTATGCGACATTTTTTATATGAGACGTTGGAATTATATATCTGGCAACAGTTGCTGGAATAAGATTGAAAGTTAAAAATATGAGTCTATCATGGAACTGGGAAGAGAGCATACGTGAAATACGCATTCGTAAATATTACGTTTTTATCAAGTTTGAATAAGGAACGCAAATAAAAAAAAAACAAAAGAATAAACTTAGCGTTATAAAGAAGTGAAGTTCTTTTTTTGACTGATAACTTTTTAGCGACGGTTTCCTTGGGTTTGTTTTGTTCTTCTGGTACAATTATTATTGTGTCGTAAAAAGCATCTAATGGAAGATGTTCGCTCTCTTATCTGCGTAAAAATGTCGACGTGGACATTTTGAAAACAGACGGTACAATGTGACATAACGATACAAAACAGAAACGTTATTTAGCTATAAAGAAAACAAACGTAGCAATTATTTGATAAGAAAAAACGTCTTGTTCTTAAGTTATGTTGGCTTGAATATTTATAATTTTACTATATTATGTACAGCGTTAAATCATTAAACGAATTTCTTTTGCGATTCGTAAAAAAGAATACCACTGGAATGTTATTATTTATATTTCCCATGTATAAATTTCTACGGTGCTATTGTTTTCATGTAACGTGGAGGAACGACCTACCTGTATCATTTTTCATGGTGTTTTTAATGTTTCAAATCAATATTCGAAAAAGTATGTCTAGAAAAATAAAATAAATGTTTGATAAGAAGTGAGTTCCGGTAGTTTTTTATATAAAAAAAACACTAAGTTTCTATATGATCTCCTGTTGCTGTGGCTATGAAATAAATATTCGAGTCATTCGATCTTGTGCTGGAATATTTGAACCGATAAATATTGTATTCATTGACTTGAGTGTTTGTGTTATTATAACTATTTCACTCGCTTGATCGTGAGTGAATAGGGTATAATCAATTGATTTATGGTTGCTCAAAAGTATGGATATGTGGGATGTTATCCTTGTTGTTCCTTTATAGCCAACATCTATTCAATCCCGAAAACAAGACGAGAAAAGAGCGACTAGCTTATTCCTAAAATTTTATTAAGCCACCTTAAAACCATAATCGGCACAATTATTTGAAACAATATCCAAAGAATGTTTTTGAAATTTTAAGAGAAAAAAAAAATATTTTCGTTAATTAATGATACACAAAAAAATAGTTTTGTTCGAATTTGTTTAAATTCAATAGCAGTTTTAATTGAAGCTTACGTCATTACAATTCACATCCACTCTGACGTGTCAATGTGTGAATTAGTTAGTAACTGGATACGTTCACCAACGAGCGCTAGATCGTAAAAATGACAACACAGCTTATATTAGGTAAAATTAGATATGTTGAATAAGAACAGGGCGAGAATGACTACATTGAAATTTTTGAGGTTATGTGAAATGTCAGATGACAATAAAACAACGATTGCATTTAGACGCACGAAAGTGGAGAGTGACTGGCAACACTATTGATACATCACGACTAGGGAATCCAATCCCGAGCCAAAATGTTGATTAGAATTTTTCTTTCCTGGGTTCCCGGGACTGGTCCCGGGAGCAGTATATTTTTTTAAGAAATAAAAATTGATAATATTGGTGAAAAATATTTTTTAAAAATATTCTATATTAAATAACCAGCTGTAAGCTGCCGATACGTTACCAAAAAACTCTCTTTATCTCAGTTATTTGCAATGTAGAGGTGAATGAGTGAATTTTTTAATTAGTCGTATAAAAATATGCGAAATAATTATTAAACTAACTTAATATGCATACATTATATAAAAATACGAAATATAACTTAAGATGATTAATTTCGATAGCTGAAAAAAGCAATTACCTACTTCAGACTGCAAGAATGAAGATTTCTAAAATTGTATATATATACATACATTATTAATAATTTTATTGGAGTAATTAGAAGTAATTTAAATATTAAAATATTCCCAGAGTATCAGAGCATCGAGTGTGTCACCATTTAGTCAAAGGTTTCGGTTTACGGCACAAAATTAATGTTTATGAACAATAAATTACAATACAGAATTACAAAAACACTGCCATTGATATCTGGTAACATTCGTAGATGTAGAGAACAAAGCGAAAAATTATTTTAAAAAATATTGAAATGTGAAGCTTGATAATAACAAACAATAGATATTGTCGAAAAATGCATTCAAATACGGTACATGTGTGTGTAATGCTTTGAAGAAATTTAATATGATTGGCATCAAGCTGCCTTTCCGTCTGCTACTCTCTCTTATCGCAAAGATAAAGCCTTAATAATAAAAATGGGCATCGTTTATTGCATACGCTTGAACTGCCGACTTGAAAACCAACACGTTTCTGTTTTTTAAAACAAAATCCCGAAAGATACGGGATCATGTCTTCTAGTCCCGGGATTGAAATGTATCAAAAACTGTACGGGATCTCGGATCCCGGGATTGGATTCCCTAATCACGACTGAGTAGTTTATCTACTATTTGACTTGTTAACGGGTTCATTTGTTCTCTCATGTATACTGTAACTGACTACAATTCACAATATATATGAATATTCACGAAGTGTGTATTTAATTTAACTACAACATACACATATGTACAAGTAACAAGTACTTTTGTTTTTTTTTTGTAAACCGATGCACGTTCAAATAAGTTTTTAATTAGATTTCTTGTCTCAAACATAGCTTAAAATATTATGTTAATATAAGCAAAGATATTGTAAAAAAATTGGGCTTTGATTTGTTCAAACTTTTATACATCTCATTATTCGCATTCTTTTTATCGAAAAAAATACCTTTTTCAACTCCAAGTGTTAGCTTGTGCATTCTGAAACCATTTTCAACATTTCTTACACAGTATTACTGCATAAACTATTGCACCGGAAGGCAACTACATATAGTAAAGTTGTAAATAAAACAAAATCTTTTATGCCATTTCGATTTAGAAGAAGCCGTGCCGTGTAGAATTTCGTTACAAATGTCGGCTTTTCTACTCTCACGGGTCTCTCACGGGTGGGATCTCACGGGTTCAAGTCCCAGTACGAACAGAATTTTTTCGATCGATTTATCGATAAAATTAATCAAAGACTTCGGTGTTTGTGATGTCTTAATTTCCCTCCCACCTTTCCTATCTTTCAATAACTGGGCGTAGCGAGAGTCGTTAGTTAACCACTAATCCTGCCTGGCATTATACTTATATCCCTACTACTATCTTTAGAAAAAGAGAGGTTGAGCGACTGAGTAACAAACAGTTCTCGTATAATAAATCTGTTGAGATACCTCCATTAGAAAGACATATGCTGTACATTGGAATTTCACGTTAATTAAATATATAAAGACTGTGGAAAGGAAAAACGAAATAGCCCACACATATAAAATTTTACAGGACGCGCAAAAACGTGTTTTGATGATTTTGGGCCGTATGCAAATTGTGAATTATACACAACTTTGAAGTGCACGGAGACTTCTAAACTGGTGTTTAATTGACATAATCTAATATTAATTTTAGAAATTGTCGAAGAAAACTATTTATTTCAGTATTTTTTGTTGGTTTTAATTTTTTACAAGGTCATCTTTTCCAAACATAAAAGCTTAATTTAGATACTAATTCGACATTTGCTGCTTGCATCTTTTTGATAGAACGTGTATCAAGTTTGATACATTGTGATTATCGAAAATGAAAAAACTTTGGGTTGCGTCCTTTTTTCTTTCCACAGTCGATATATATATTGACCAATGGGGTTTTTATTTGAATTAATTATTTAATTTAAGTATATACTGCCGAGATTTCTCACTTTAAGTAACTTTTAAGAAAAATAAAATGTCAATTGATTGGAACGTTATATTAAACGTATAGCATATACATTTTAACAAACTAGAAGTAAATATAGAATTCTGTAGGAAATTGTATTGACTAAATAAAAGCGAAATAATTATGTACTAGGTGACGTTTAAATTCGCCCTTGAATATAATCACTCGTGATTTAACGTCCGTTTGTGTTTGGATAAACTATGCCTTTTGGACTGCCTTCTGTTTCTTTACTGTTCATTTATTTGACTCTTAACATTCCCGGCCGGAAAATAAAATATGCCCTCTGTTAAATTTGCTTTATTTTATTGTCCAATATAACCACTTTGCGAGCCGTTTCCGTTTTATCTTTTGTTGCCATTTTTATAACAAAAAAAAATATGTCACAGAGAATAGAACTATAAAGATGAAAGCGATATGCTTTCTTAGTTTTGATATATTATAACATTTACAACATTATACGCTTCATATTGTAAAGAGTTGTTATATTCAGCAGAAAAGGGGCTACAATTTTGATTTACCTAGCCTATGACAGTACTACAGTTATATCCTAATAATTAAATATACACTTAAAAGATATTTGTCGATTCTTTCGTGTTTCAAGACAATATTTTTTTCCATATCCGCTCCTTAAACGGAGCAAATGATCATCACCTCATAGTTCTTCCAAAATTCTCAATCCCCCACCAGACTTTTTACTTCCTCCCAAGTCATCCCAGAGTCGCGTAGCTCAGCTGAGTACATCCTGTAAATAAGGTGTGTGCTAGGTCCATCATCGCTTTCTTATTTTGGATGTAATAAGGGGTTGGTTAGTCTGCTCTCTAATCTCCACGCTCCTGACAAAGTCAGACCTCCGTATTCCTAGCATTCACAACAGGCATGTATCTCCAAAGCACAGTTTACAGTTACTCTGCGCTTCCTTGCGAAATCTTACCATGGTTCGCAAACGTAAAACAGCAACGTTGCAAGATGCATGCGTTAAACGGGAAGCATTTAGTTCTGACTGACAAGACAATATAACGCCAATTATTAGATTGGTTTCACTATATGAAATTTTGAGTTTTTTGCAATTAAACGCCAGATTTTTAAAATGTCTTCACTGCATTCGATGTAAAAAAAACACCAGACTTCTAACATTAATTGTCACCGAGCGGTATCGTATAATTTGTCACTGTTTGAATATGTATCATACGTTTGCATGCTTAAGCATACAGTGACATAATATTCTGTTTAGTGACGTTTTTGTGGAACATTTCGGCTGAGAATATTTGTTTTATTTGGTCAGCAATACAAAATTGAAGAAATTTATAATGCATACAAAACATAATACGACAAAAAAATGTTTTTATCTCTACTTCTTCTTTAATCATACAAAAATCGAAAACTTTCGAACCATTTCCAGAGAAACTCAGAGAAAGAATATTGTCAGTATTCAAATAGATGTGATGTGCAATATTGCTTAAAAAACTTTAGTATGGCATATATTAGAAAAATGATTTCATTGTAACAAATTAAAATGCACACAATTTAATTGAATTTATTATTGAGGAATGAATGTATACATTATTAAACGATTTATCAAGGAATTATAATAATATTTTGGTTGGTATTTATATTTTTTTTGTGACGACACTTTGTTTAGCCAATTGATCATTTGGTGTTACAACGCCATTTCAGGTTTCATCAACGACTTCTCGAGAATCTTTGAGGATGAGACTGGCAATAGTTATAATATTAATCATGAATGGAAGTATTTCTGTTTATAAAACAGTGACTAGCTTTGTAGAAATTCATTTTTAATATAAAATTGAATTTAATTACTTTGTTATTTTACTGATTGCGAAACAATGTGTGTATAAATCAGAATTATAACAAAGTTGTTTAATATTTAAAATACTAGTTTTTTTCCGCAAATAGTAAATTTCGAAAGTAAAAAGTTTTGTCGCCTGTGTGGTCGAGTGGTCAACGTTGTTGGCTTCGGCTACAGAGGGCCCGGGTTCAAATCCCGGTACGGACAGTTTTATAAATTGATTTTTCAATCGATTTATGAACTTCTGTTCAAATGCATGGATGTATGTGATGTCTTGAATTCTCCCCTCTCACCCATCCTATCCTATGAACGGGGCGTATCGAGAGCGATTAGCTTACCACTAATCCTGTCCTAGCCCTATCCTTCTATCCTTACTCTCTTTGGAAAAAGAGAGGTTGAGCAACTGAGTAACAAGCAGTTCTCGTAGAAACACTTCTGTTGAGATAAACTCCATTAGGAGTCCATATGCTCCACATTGGGAGCGAACATGGTTAAAAAAATACCTACTAACAAAAATCATTTATTTTAATTATAATAAGATATTATAAGCTCTCAAAATATTCATAAACAATATTGAAATTAATTGCTGAATTTAAAGAATTTACTTGTTAGTGAAACTCGAAGAATGCTTTAATGTTAAACGTGTTGAAGATGATAAGATATTTAATTAGTAAAAATAAAATATAAAATAAAACTTTAGAGTCGTGACAAAAAACCGTGACTTTGGCATTTATAAACGGTCCGACTCTTAAGCTCCTCTCTACTAAAAATGAATAATGTTTTGTATTTTAATTTAATCTAAAAAAAATGTCACAGTCATCGGTTTTTTATGATTCCGATTTCAAATCTGAGATCTAATATAAACATATTAAATAAAATTAAATACAAAAGGTTTGTATATGTAATAAGAATTGAAATTTTGACGATTTACGGAATATTTTTCTTTTGTAAAAAGGATCTTTGTTGAATTCATCATTGTTATTGAAAATTCAAAGGAAAGATTTCACCAGGAAAAAGCATATCTATGAGGTTAGGAGTAAATCTCAAAGTTGTAGGCAAAGAAGAATTTTTGCCATACAGTGAAACCCCGATTCTACGTTTTCCAAGGGACCGTAATAAGTCAACGAATAATGCGGGAAACCGATAATGCAGGAAATCTTCAAATAATACCAAAAAATGTTTAATTTTCAAATTACTTCCAGATAACTTAAATAAAACTTAAATACATTACTCAGTTGCCTATTTGTAGTTTGGTATTTAAATTTTGACAGACACCCTTCAAGCCCGCGTTCTTTTCTAGGTTAACTTTTTTTGCTAAATACATATGTCGACTCGTTTTTCTTCACTTTCAGAGTTCTAGTTTTTTTCATTTAGGCATTTTAGTTCGATTTAAGACTATTTATAAACGAATAAAGAAATATATGTAACAAAAACGGTCAATTGGGATAGTAATTGGGACAGGACGATAATATTTAGATGATAGATCGAGGAAATCGGTGAATGATTAACATGGAATTATTAAACTTTGTTATTACGGGTCCTGGTCGAGCAAAAAATAAACGATCCATGCAATAAAACGAAGATAGCGAGAACGAAAAATCGGGATTCCATTGAAAAAAACGCGAAACGAGAGGCAAGACTATTTATGAGAAATATTCAATGAAAACGGTCAATCGAGATAATATTTGTGACGGGACCCAAATATGTAAACGATAGATCGAGGAAAACGGTAAATCGGGGAACCATTAATGCGGGATTATTTTACATTGATCTTATGGGTGTTAGACCGGGACTATGAAAAATAAACGATCCATGCGGGAAAACGAACAATGCGAGAACGGTAGATCGAGGTTCTACTGTATATGTAATATAATTTTAAAGGTCGCCGAAGTTTTTGGTAAAACATATTTTTAAGATAAATATTTATATTGGTGGTTTGATATCACGTCTTTCTAACATGATTATGAAAAAGCAAACAAAAATAAAGAACTAAGTTTTAAAGCATACCGGCTTCCTCTTTGTACTTTGGTGCTTATTAAATCTTCATAATGGTATGAACAACTGGTTGTCCTACTTTCGAAACTAATCAAGGAGTTAAAATTTTAATATAGCTCAGAAATCTTAATAACACAACACATAGCAAACAATTTATGTTTAGAATTCTGTTGAGCAATTTTGTTTATTTAGAACTAGGGCATCCAATCCCGGACCCTATTCGAAATACCGGAATTGTCAATTTCACCACAAAATCGTATAGAAATTTGAGATTCGGGATCTGATTTCGTAAACTCAGGAATTCTCAGAATTGTCAAAATGAAAAAAAAAAGCGGAACTTTTTTTATTTTAGTTCTCGCTCAACTCAAAATTGTCAAAGATCACACTGACTGAGATAAATATTACACTTTTTTTATAAAATGTTTATTTTACATTTCTTTTTTGTTTGTTAAAATTTAAATATCCTTAAAAATAGGTGGTGTCCGCCGCCCCACCAATATTTTAGAATTCGCTTTAGGGTTCAAAAAGGTTGGGGACCCCTGCATTAGACATACAACTCAACTCGAGAAGTAAATATGCAGACAAAACTGGTAATGCAATTCTCAATGTCTATTGCACACGCTTGCTTGAGCGGAAAATTGTTGATGCATACTTAAAGTAAACACTGAACCAAACCATTCGGTTCCGGTCAAAATATTTTCTTTTGCAAGCGCTGTGATCTGTGATTGAATAAACTCCCCCTTGCTTGAAGATTCAATCGTTTCAAATAAATAAACCGCGTTGGAGAATGTGTTTTTTTATTAAGTCAATTACTTAGCAGTTAGCGTTTACGGGCATTGCTGTGGTTCTCCAGGATTCAAATATCCACGTGGATATTTGTATCCATAGCGGAAAACATGAAATAATATTCTGCTACACAATATCTATATATATAAAAGAAAGTGGGGTTTGTTACACCACGTATATCTCGAGAATAACAGCTCGGATTTTAATGATCTTTGTTTTATTAAATTCGTATCCGCCTAGAATAGCAGAATAAGCATTAAAACATCGGAAAAATATCACGACAAAGAAATTATGAAGACAATTAATATTCTCATACAGTTTTCAAATGGTGAACACCTTGAAATAATGAAAATGTCGTTTGCATGCAGATTTCATCCGCTAGGTGGCAATTTTTCCAAAATTCATTTGTTTCTGCTTCTTTTGCATACGATTGACTTCTAAATAATTTTAAATTTAGAGTATGGATTAGAATAAAACAAATCGATGATATACAATGAAAAGGAAATAAAATCGGATAATATTGAAATAAGGTTATGTTTATAATTAGGTGTGATATTTTTTTTGACAACAATATTACGCTGTTTGCACGAACGTTGATCTACTTTGAGATGCCACGTTATTACACTTGGAAAGCTACATCGAAGAAATTTTAACGTCGAAAGCAAGGCGATGCGGTTTCTGCTCATCCGAATGATTACTGATGCTCTTGGTCGCATTTACACAGTTCATCCGAAAAATGACGTATGCTTCTACTTGCATGTCAACAGCTCAATTTGCTTGAAAATGATACTCATTACAATCGCTGAAGAAATTGTTTCTGAATCTCCAAGTCAGATACGCACATTATTTTCTATCATTATTTTGACATGCTTCCCATCGAATCCCCGTGAACTGTGGAACAAGTACAAGGATGACATGTCCGAATACATTTTGCATCGAATTCGTGTCAGTTTGGGAAATCCCGATCTCGAGGTGAATGAAGAGATACATAACCAGGCTTTGCTTTAGATCGAAGACATGTGTTACCTCATGTGCGGCAGTTTGGTAGTCAAGTTAGGAATGCCAACGCCAGATCGTGGAATGAACGACGCTTTCAATCGAGAATTGGAACGTGAACGTGAATATGATCGAGATGCATTGAACCAATCAGTTTGAACGAATGTACCACTGTTGAACCCTCAACAGAAGGAAATTAGCGATACGATAATGAAGGTAATTGATGATGGAAATGGTGGCTTATTTTTCCTCGATGCGCCCGGTGGAGCTGGGAAGACATTCTTCATGTCATTGATTATGGCCACTGTTCATGCGAGATAAAAAAAAATTGCTGTAGCAGTTTCTTCTTCTGGAATAGCAGCCACGTAGATAGATCAACCACTGCCGATGGAATAAACGCTTGCCTCAAATAATTGACAAACATGCGAGTTGCATTGCTAAACGATCCATCTGCCGAAGATTTCTCCAAGCAATTGCTGACTATCTATTTATTCATTGTTCAAAATTAAAATTACAGTACATGACATAACAGCTGACGCCAATTCGCCATGTACTTGAAAAATATAATAAGACAAAATATAAAATAAAACTACATAATATATCAGAATCAAAATCAACATAAAAAATCAAGAAATAAAATAGTGAAATTTTACAAACAGTTCACAAATACTATCACTAAAAATGTCCACTTCTCTAGGCAATGCGTTGATCATTCTAACGGCCCTTGGAACTGGTGATTTAAACCTCTTAAGCGAGGTATAAGTTTTTAGAAATAAAAGTTTTTGCTCATAGTTACGCCCACGTAAGAATAAATTGGGAGCATGTAAATTAATAGTCATGAGAATTTGAGGATTATTAACTCGGCCCCGAAGGAGAAGAGAAAAATGATTTAAGCTTGAAAACGATCTTCGACTATCGTCGGTAACGACCGTGTTCCTGTTGACAAATCGAACAGATTGATTTCGTTTCCGCCGAATTTTAACAATTTCGTCTCAACGAAGGACGGCTTCATTAAAAAAATGTTCCCAAACGTCTTATCACAAAAATCACAATTAGTTGATTGAATGAGTAATTCTTGCGGCGAAGAACAAAGATGTGGATCATTTAAACTTCACAATTCAAAATCAAATCGTTGGTCCACTACATTCCTTCAAATCTAGCAAACTTTCGCAAGGTGCGCGAAACATTCTTGCGCAGACTGTACATATAACATATTCTTTTAACCAAAAAATAATTATTTCTGCTTCTCTATGATAGTGTCATCAGAAATAGTTTGTAGTATCGACCAAACTATTTTTTTTTTCGTTTATTAGAGATTCGCGCCGCAGCACACCCAGCATCGCCTCGCGGCACACCGCTTGCGGAGCACTGCTTTAAACGACTGAAAAACTAAAATGCAATATTGCGAAACACTCACCAATGACCAAAGTTTTGGTAGAAAGTAAAATCATCACCTGGGATGAATGGACAATGGCGCACAAATGCGCATTGGAAGCACTCAATCAAAGTATGAAATATCTATGCAATGACTCAAGATTTTTTATAGGCGCAATGATTCTACTGTCTGGTGATTTTCACCAAACACTACCAGTCATTCCAAGATTGACCGCTGCCGATGAAATAAACGCTTACCTCAAATCACGACTCTGGCGCTATGTAAAGAATCTTCAGCTGACGACAAACATGCGAGTTGCATTGCTAAACGATCTATCTGCCGAAGATTTCTCCAAGCAATTGCTGACTAACGGTAACGGGCGTATTCCTGTCGACGAATCGAATGGATTGATTTTGTTACCGCCGAATTTTCGCAATTTTACTTCATTCAACAAAATGTTCCCGAACATCTAATCACAAAAATCACAATTGGTTGAATGAACGAGCAATTCTTGCGGCAAAGAACAAATATGTGGATCATTTAAACTTCACAATTCAAAATCAAATCGTTGGTTCACTGCATTCCTTCAAATCTATCGAGGGTGTAACAAACGAAGACGAAGCAACCAACTATCCAACTTAATTTTTAAACTTATTGGATCTGCCTGGCTTGCCACCGCGCAATTTACAACTGAAGGTTGACGCGGTAGTCATCATGCTTCAAGTTATCAATTTAACAGAACATTTATTCACTTTTAAGGTGTTCACTGTCAATACTTGGTGGAATGGCATTAAAATAAAACATTTTTAGTACTTTTTCCACATAAAATTTATTTGATCAGGACCGGTTTCGCTCTTCGCGAGCATTATTAACTGATGATAATGCTCAGATGATAATAACTCAGTTGATAATGCTCGCGATGAGCGAAACCGGTCCTGATCAAATAAATTTTATTTAGTGGGAAAAGTACTAAAAATGTTTTATTATTTTTATTACAACAGTTATTGATTCTGAGGCGGTACGAAGTTCGTCGGGTCAGCTAGTTATTGTATAAAGACGAAACGAAAATTTGACGGTCAATTGATGCCCATATCTACTTTTTGACTAGTCAAGCACCTCACAAAAAAAACAGTACAACAAAGGTGACAGTAGGCGTATATAACTTAAATTATTGAAAATGGATAGTCCTAACAAATTATGTGCCTCTAGTATTTTCAACGGGTGATATGTTTTATTTTTACTTATAACAAAACATTGGTTAATTATTTATATTTTAGTGTGTACTTCTTAAAGAACGGATTTTTTAAAAAAAAAATATGATTGTTTCCACGATTTGAGGTTATTAAGCGTGTTTAGCTGAGCATGAATTTCTATAAAGGACACTCAACATATCTTCGGCATAAGTCGTATATATCATACAAATTAGAAACGGAAAATATCTTTAAAAATATTTAAAAACAAATTCGTTTCCTACCCCCACGCGTTGTGTATATGCTGCCAAGGTTCTATGGCCATTGGCCACCTTTTGCTACGCTATCGACTGAAAAATGTATCCTATTTAAGATATAAGGGTGTGACTAGCTCAGCCACAAAAAAACTAGTCGATACTATGAGTCTTGTGTATAATCCATCCAATGAGAATCCGTCGTTTAAAACGATTTTATCGACTCTAATTCTCTCAAACAAATTAGCAAAGTTTTCAAATGTTGTAAAGTTAAAGGGCCCGTGTGAGGACGGACCGCATTCGTTTGGAATAACTCTTAGAACAGTCACACAGAAAGTGATTAACATCCTGTTTGATATACCCATTATTACAATATGTCTTTTTAACCAACTTACCCAGCGCAAAGTGCTTTGCATCGAGCTTGCCATGGGCGGTTTGAAATTGACGAATCCAATAAGATTGTTTTAGTGATTATATCACGAGCTTCCAGGACACGTCAGGGTAGAGTAGATTGTATAGTAATCATTCAACCTCTTTAAACAAACATATTTCAAATATTTAATTTTGCTGTTCAAATAAATAAAAATATTTGAGTACTTAGTCTTCGCTATTTTATTTTAATAAAAGTTAAAAAATGCTGTTGAAATCTCATGTGATTAATTGTATTATAAATTCAAATATAAATAGACGTTTGTCAAAATATCAAATTCAACTCACTGTTTTCTGATTCGGCTATGTTTCATTGTAAAAAAGGGCTGAAAATATGCTAGTGATAGTACACGTTGTATCTGAAAACTACTTTACACCTTTGTGCAAGCTGGCCGTAGCTATTCGTAGCTGACAGAAGTTGCTACGTTTGGCGTAGAGGCTGGTTGGATGCACATCCGGCTTCGATGCGTTACATTGTAGAAAACGGATGCTGCACATGCGCATTTGCTTGCGCCATTCATTATCTGGCGAGAAATTCTTGAATCGGTTATTGACCAATAACCATGATTAGAAATATTGGACAATTATGCAAATATTTCTAATATGGATAACATTTATTCGTTTTTTTATGTTTTATATCATGTAAAAAATCTCTGTTATAATCGTCTAATAATGTTGGTTTGGGAAATTTTAATACATTATAATATAATAATATTTGACAGGTCCGTGATCTAGTAGTCAACGTCGTTAATTAAGGTTACGGTTCTCACGGATTCGAATGGACTTCCGTTCGAAAGCATGAATATCTGTAATGTCTGGAATTCTCTCCGATCCTAAAAACAAGGCACAGCGAGAGCGATAAGCTTACTCAACGGCTTGCCTTATCCCTGTCCGTCTATCCTGTACTATCTTCAAAAAAATAACAATTGAGCAACTAAGAAAAAAAAATCAGTTCTTCTAGAGAATCTTGTTTTAAGATAAGCTAAATCCAATAATACCACATCATTTGATAAATGAAAAATGTATTTAAAATTTAGATTCAAACTATGTTTCTATCAAATCTGTGCGAACTAAATCAACAGTTATTAATACTTATCCACAGTTTTCGATAAATATAATATTAAGTCTTTCAACATTTTAGGGGTCAAGTTTAAATTCTAAGAACATTCAAAGCTCTGTATGTTTTGATTATTTGGGGGCTTTCAAGTGAGCTTTGTACTCAGGACTTTCGATATTTTTTAAATGAATAGCGTAAACTTGACAACACCTTTTCAATAAAAGAAATTTTGAAAATACACACGGAATCATCAATGATTAAATATTTTTTTAAAAAATGTAAAATTTTAATATCGATACCATTTAAAATGTTACCATTGTGTTGTTTTCAACAACAATTGGTTCAGATCAAAATTAAAACATCCTTTTTTTAGATACAGAGATTTCGGAATTCACAATCTTCCAATGCTAGGATCCGAGGATCGGATTATTTACTATGATTTCATGTTTTAATTTTTTTACCCATCCCTTATTGTAATATTAATAAATTATAATAAAAATATTTTTAAAAATAAGCTTTTATTTAAGTGTACTAAAAAGATAAAAATAATTTCGATATCTATTCTCTCAAAATTATTCCCTCGTCTGAGCAACATCTTGACCACATGACACTCTTCAGCACAGTAAGTCGGATCGTTGACTCTCCAGAGAATTGGGAATCAAACCATCTCTCACATTCTACTATCGCTAGTAGTCGACGGTAGATAAGATTAGATTATTAATTTCGGAATAATTGTCTCATATGAATTCTCGTCTAAAATTCGGTCAAACTATTTCAGTGATTAGAATTTTTCGAATTTTGTTATCTTCCATTGGCAAAACAGATAACTGTTTTATCGACACATGTCACCGCATTTTTGATGTTCAATCGACAGTTCAAAATTCGATATCCTGCACTTATATTCCATAACACCTTATCGTTTTAAAGCATAATCGTATAATAGAAATATAGCGCTATAATATTAAATTGTATTGAGACCGATTAATGCTTTCGTAAATGCGTGAGATCATTTCAAAACTACTGACGTTTGCGTTAAATTTTGACATTTCAAAAATCCCGACAGCATGGTCACGTCTTGGCGACTAACAGAGCAAGTTAAGAAAAAGCTTATAAAAATAGCTTGCATTTCAGTTAAGTCAAGGTGACAGGATTTTGAAATCACACTTGCTTTAGATCAATTTTAAGAGAAGATATATCACAAACTCCCGTGTCCATTATCTCAAAAAAAATCGGAAAAATCTTATCCAACCCTAAAAAACACAATGTAACTAAATATTATAAAAAAAGTCGGTTTCCGTCTACGACTTGTACAAAATATAAGAGGGAGTAAAGCTACGGTTTATTTATTTATTATGTTGGTTTTATACAAAAATATATATATAAACAAACCAAAGTACACTGGCATAAATTGTTTTATTGTAAAAATAAATGATAGTTAATCGGGAAGAATTAAATTAGATTTTTTTATATCTGAATTATTTTTAATCTCAGAATTAGTATATAGACACTTCCGGGATCCCGGTATTTTCGGATTAGATACCCTAATCAAAATATTCACACGTACAAAACTACACTACCTATAAATGATTATTTCTTTAATCCAAATGAAATGTTACTCATCTACTTATGTACATATAATTTCTAGTTATTTGGAAATAAAGTACGTTCTAAATAAAAAAAATCGAGCTCAAAATGTTAGATAGACCCTTTGTCTCTACGGGGATCATTATTCGAAAACGATTGAATCTGTGTTTTTATCACGTAATGCGGGTGGGGGTGGGGGTATTCAGCATGCAGTGGCGGCGAGGGGCCGATTCAAAAAAAGCGCGGGGGCGGATTACTGGCATGATGGATGTGGGATTATTTTTCGGGCCTTTTTGCAACTTTATGAAAAATCACCGGCGTTTTTCACCGGCCCAAAATAACCGATGGCCCACTGAAATGGGCACATTAATTTTCATTAATCTTAGAGGCGCTTGTGCGACAACATTGGCGCACACGCCCTATCTTGGCAAGGGATATTATGCCTTTTTTAACAGTTCTAATGCCACATAATTTATTATATATCAGAACCGGTTTTCTTCATCCCGAGCATTATCAACTGACGAAATATAAAACGGTACTGCACTATTTGTACAAAATTAAGTAAACCCAATAACAAAGTTTGGCAAGCGATTTTGAAAAGAATATGAAAGAATTTATTACATGTAATACAAATTATAACTGAAAGACACTAAATTATCTGTGAAAAAACAAATTGAATGCAAATGAATTCTACCAATTTAAAATAAAATATTAAACCACATTACAAATTAATTAGGTGAGAAAGATAGCTTTAATCAATTCAAAAGTAGTTCCTTAATAATTATAATCACAATTAGACTTTTATACAATTTAAGATTTCGACTGAAGGTGCTTGGTGGAATTTCAACATTAAATTTGAATCGTCCAAACTATGTACATTCTTACAGATTTTGTCACTAACGACCCGGGTTTCGCCTTACGGCATCTTCAGGCATTCAAGTGCACGGATGAACTTGAACTGACGTTTAGTAAATGAAAGTTTCGTGTTTACATAAGAAATAAATGCATCACTGAGTCCAAAGCCATTGCTGGCGATAAGGATAAGCTCATGGGAATGCCAACATTGCCGATGCCGAAAGGCGAAAAAAAGAAACTGACATGGCAAAGGCAAAGAAGAAAACATAATATGCTCATACAAACAATCAATGAACGAAACCGGTTCTTATCTATAATAAATAATGTGGAATTGTTAAAAAAGCGTTTTACTTTTTAATATATAAATACACTTACTCTTACTATATAACAACTAAATCAATATATTGCAGATACACACTTAAAAAGTTATTTATTTCTTGTACGCATTTTAAGTGGAAAGCAGTTATTTTGATCTAGATAAAAATAAATGCCAAAAAAAGCGTTTGTAAAATCTTGTTGAAGTCAGTTGGTATTTTAGATTTCCGCTTGTCAAATTGACATCAGACTTAGATTAGCTTCTTACCGAAAAAAACTATTTTTCAAGCCTGTAAACTAATTATTATTTCAATATCTTCGTACATTTAATAATAATGTATATTTTTTATTTAAAACAATTTCAGTGTTGTAGAAGCAATTAGTTAATTGTTTATTTTACATGTTTCTTTAAAAAGAAACTTAAAATATTCCTTTAGTATATATGTAATCTGTAAACAATGAGATCCATTTTAATTCAATAATTTTCACTAGATATGATTGATTTAACTTCAAATTTATACTTGAATATCGTGTATAATGATTCGGAATCTTCCAAAGTTAAATCTTAATAGAATATAATAGATATAATACACAATTCATCCAACCATACTTCAATGATCTTTGTGTGCGTTTGTGTCAATATTTTTCTAATGTGACAATGTTATGCTAACCTTAGGTGTGACTGCTGAGTTACAAATATTTTACTTGTAAAATAGCAATTTTTTGTTTGATTTTATCTATAGCACATAAATTCTGATACATTGTGTATACCGGAATTTAAGAGTTGATTTTTTTAATTACCGGAAGGCAAGACAAAGTTAAATAAACATAACAGAAGAAAACACAAAGTGGTTTTAAGTTAAAATTAGTTTTAAAAAAAAATTAATATCACTCCAACGTCTTGACTTTTTCATAAATGTCAAATTAAAAAAAAAAAGTATGACTTCCGATTCCACTGACATTCATTGGTAAGAAGCTACAATTTTTTTTATTTCTTAATTATTACTAATATAATGTAAAAACATGAAAACGTCGGGTGATTGATACTAAATAAAGGTATATTTTTAAAACAAACTTTATATTACATATATAAAAGCTACAGCTACCTTAAAATTTATTTAATGTTTTTCAGAGAAATAATGTTAGTAATACATATAACAAATGGTGACAGGCTTTAAATTATCTATACAAATCTGCAGTCAACTACAACGCATCTTACGATCTGTTAGAATCAAGGACTGTTTTTTTACGTCTTAAATTCAGATCAGTGATCAGTGAATATGTATACGAAATATCTCAACCATATACATAACACTGGTGTATCTATAAATACTGTGACCGTGGCAAAACACAAACAGAAATTTATTTGTCTCCCAGGATGTGCTCTTAGATTCCTGGAATAAAATTTATATGTGGATACGTTGCTGGTATATTACCGACAGGTACATAACGTTAAGACTGTCTATCCCTTGTGAACCTTACCTATTCGTTAGCAGGTGTTTCAACAAAAATACGCTTTGTATCGTCGTAAATATTTTGTCTAGACTAAAATGACACTGCGTAAATTGTACAATGGAATTTGCGTAATTTATTGTGCTAATTTGCAGATTTACAATGATCGCCCTATAAATCTATAAACAATAATACAATAAGAATTGTTTTAATCCTGTGGTTTATTAATAACAAAGTTTTCATATTGAATAACAGCTTTTAAGACGTACCGTACTATTTTTTGTTGGTACTAGACTAAGTTAGATCAGTTTTGTATTACAAAGGTTTATACGGTGATGTTTCATGGGTATAAAAAAAACAAATTGCTTCGAATAACGACTAATAAAATTATTACCTAATTCAATTAAGAATAATTAATATAAATCTCCAATACTTTTTCTCATATTTACAGTACCGATATATCTTTACTTGGGTTGATTTACTTATATGTCTGTCTGTAACGCACACCACAACATTGAAATTATGCGTGATGCCCGCACACTAGTTGTGAGCAGCGATATGTGAATTGAGCAAATTGTACAAGTAGCGCTGTAGCTTAATATTGGTGTTTAAATATTAAGTCACTGAACGGAATGAAATCGATACCTCGATTCCAAAGTGTTGCCACTCAAAGAGTACAGTTTTGATAAAATTTTAATTTAATATTTATCATATGATTTTTCATAGGTTTTCACAGGATTTTTGTTATTGTTACAGCTTAGATATGAAGAAAAATAACTACTGTAATTCTAAAACAACCACAGATCACCACTTGTTACATTTTGGAACTGATATATATCGGTATTCTAGGCATTCTCTCATACTTAACTCAAAACTGCCGATTCTTGACTTTTTACACTTCGGAATTGAGGTATCAAATTAAACACATGTTACTAATTTAAGATTTCGACTGAAGGTGCTTGGTGGAATTTCAATATTAAATTTGAATCGTTCAAACTATGTACATTCTCACAAATTTTGTCACTAACGACCCGGGTTTCGCCTTTCGGCATCTTCAGGCATTCAAGTGCACGGATGAACTTGAACTGACGCTTAGCAAACAAAAGTTTCGTGCTTATATAAGATACAAATGCATCACTGAGTCCAAAGCCATTGCTGGCGAAAAGGATGAGCTCATGGGAATGCCAACAGATTTGTGTAGTGAGCAGTTTCAAGAATTATATAATCTGTTTGTCGGCAAAGGTTTTATGATTATATGATTTTATGGTTATATAGGGTATAGAAGAGGAGATGTGGGAAAATTTGTTATTTCGTTTAAAATCGGAAGACTTTGCAACTGTGCTTTATTGATTTCTAAAATTTCTTGGAAAAAGAGCTTATGACTGTCCGTATTTGGGTGTAACATTTTTATCCCTTGTTCCTGATTGAACACGTGTCCTTCCGAAATTAAGTGATTAGCAAAAGTAGACGTGTCTTTTTTCAATCTAAAGGCTGCCATATGTTCTAAAACTCGGATGTTCAATGTTCTTTCTGTTTTGCCGATATAAAACTTTGTACAACAAGAGCATTGCAATCTATAAATCCCGGATTTATTTAAGTAATGTATTTTATCTTTATTATTAATTAATAATTTGCCTAAAGAGTTTTTACAGTAAAAAGCAGGTCTAACACTATCAGCTAGCTGTTTTTTAATTTTGAGACTTGTATTTCCTAAAAAAATGATTCTACGCCAATACCTAGTATGATCTATGTCCTTTGACACTATACCTTTAAATAACATTTTTTCTGCAAGTTTAGCTTGTTTTTTTGATAAAAGATTGTCTTTAAGAGACATATCTATAGAGACATGTCTATAGAGACATATTGGTTCCGATATGTAGACGATATTCTTTGCCTGTTTAATGGAACAGATAGACAAATAACTCACTTTCATAACTTTATAAATTCATTAGATAAAAATATTAAATTTACTCTAGAAGTCAGAGGCAAAAATATTAACTTTCTTGACTTAAATATTAACATTGAAAATCATTCTCACGAGTTTAAAATATTTCGGAAGCCAACATTCTCTGACACTGTAATCCATAAAAATTCAATGCACCCATTTTCTTATAAACTAGCCGCTTTTCATTCAGAAATACATAGACTTGTGAGTGTTCCTTTAAACGAAATAAACTTTAATATTGAATTGAAAATCATCAAACAAATCGCCATAAACAATGGATACGATATGTCTCTTATAGACAATCTTTTATCAAAAAAACAAGCTAAACTTGCAGAAAAAATGTTATTTAAAGGTATAGTGTCAAAGGACATAGATCATACTAGGTATTGGCGTAGAATCATTTTTTTAGGAAATACAAGTCTCAAAATTAAAAAACAGCTAGCTGATAGTGTTAGACCTGCTTTTTACTGTAAAAACTCTTTAGGCAAATTATTAATTAATAATAAAGATAAAATACATTACTTAAATAAATCCGGGATTTATAGATTGCAATGCTCTTGTTGTACAAAGTTTTATATCGGCAAAACAGAAAGAACATTGAACATCCGAGTTTTAGAACATATGGCAGCCTTTAGATTGAAAAAAGACACGTCTACTTTTGCTAATCACTTAATTTCGGAAGGACACGTGTTCAATCAGGAACAAGGGATAAAAATGTTACACCCAAATACGGACAGTCATAAGCTCTTTTTCCAAGAAATTTTAGAAATCAATAAAGCACAGTTGCAAAGTCTTCCGATTTTAAACGAAATAACAAATTTTCCCACATCTCCTCTTCTATACCCTATATAACCATAAAATCATATAATCATAAAACCTTTGCCGACAAACAGATTATATAATTCTTGAAACTGCTCACTACACAAATCTGTTGGCATTCCCATGAGCTCATCCTTTTCGCCAGCAATGGCTTTGGACTCAGTGATGCATTTGTATCTTATATAAGCACGAAACTTTTGTTTGCTAAGCGTCAGTTCAAGTTCATCCGTGCACTTGAATGCCTGAAGATGCCGAAAGGCGAAACCCGGGTCGTTAGTGACAAAATTTGTGAGAATGTACATAGTTTGAACGATTCAAATTTACATGTTACTAATTTGGGCAAATTTTTACTTTTTAAATATTAAAGATGTTTAAATGCGAATTCTGTTGATTATCCTGAATCTTGTAACTTTATGAGTATTCAATAAAAGTTATAAATCTAAAAAGGTATCCTCAGTCGGAAAGACTCTGAAATCTATTTATATTTAATTTTGTGCGGCAGAACTACTCGTTTCAAATGAAATTATTGTTTTGTGAATTGAAAACGATGTCTAGAAGAGTTGGGTGTGAACAAATATCGATGAAATAATGATATACAATCAACTAATATATGTATGTACAAAATCAATTCCATGGTTTATCTGGTTGGTGTTATTTTGCCTGATTGCGTGAAATTGAGTTGACTTTAAAAAATAAAAAAAGCAACTAGAAAATCTATAAGTTGTTAAAATTTACGATGAAGTGGATTTTTTTTGCCAATAATTTCCTTTTCATCACCTGGCAAACGAAGTTATTCCGCTATGACAGGGCGCTTTCATTAAGTGGCTATAGCTTTTGCCGTAAAATGCTTTACGATTTAATAACGTGGCTTATGTGAGCAGGTTTGATGTTGGCAATTC
Source organism: Himalopsyche tibetana (assembly GCA_030503985.1). Classification (NCBI taxonomy): domain Eukaryota; kingdom Metazoa; phylum Arthropoda; class Insecta; order Trichoptera; family Rhyacophilidae; genus Himalopsyche; species Himalopsyche tibetana. Next base: position 22,845,870 of record JAPJYX010000010.1, on the reverse strand, counting down.
AGGTTATTTAAGAAAAGCGCAATTCAACTGATAGAAACAAGTCGTCGACATTGATATGTTAAGTTAAGATGTAGTTTAAATTTTAATTATATTCCGTACCCAAGTTATATTTTTGAACTTTTTATTAATAGGATGAACTGCCAAGCATTTTATTCATTAACTTTTTAATTAATATTTGTTTTTAATATATATCCATATTTCTTCATTTCCACTTTACATTCGATCCATTCAAAAACTTACAAAGACATAAAGTTACTTGTAAACGAGCAACTTTTTGCGACAATTCGCGTGGTTGTTTATCACCTAGCAACACACGGCATTATTGTCTCAAAATTGCCAGCTGGCTACCACTATAACTGTATGCTGCCACATGTTGCCGTGTGTTATCCATACATGCTGGCAACAAAATTTGACGATATTTTGAATATTGATCGTGATCAAAAATACGACAACATTGCAAGGATACATCTATTCTTTTCTAGTACTGCTTGATATGTGTATTCTATATTCTCGACATCAAATCATTTTGATATTATAATAGTATATCGAGACTCTTTCTATTCAATAAATTGATTTGAAGATTTGGTCGTATACGTTAATAAATTAGCAAAATAGATAGCTCTTCAATTTAACTAAAAATTAAATATTTCAGACGTGCGAAAAACCAAAACGTTAAACTGGTTTTTAATTTTGGAGATGTTTAATCGTAGTTTCACTATATTATACTGTGGAAAAAATTCCGACATTTTGTTTTAATTCATTTTACGAGTACTAAGCATCGAATTATTGTCTATACTAGCCCAAAAATTATGAAACGCCGTACATAGACAAACATTACCCAGCCATATGGCCGGACCATAGTTTTCACAATATTAACGGTAATAATGCCGGACATGTACAATTTTTGATGCTCGCTTACAAGCGTCTTAAAGATATGAAAACCAGTTTTGCTCACCATGATCGTTATAAAATTACACGATGATATCTTTTAAATACTCAAGTAATAAGCTTATCACTCTGCCATATTATACAATATGTAAACCACCATTTGAAAATGAGAAATGTTGGAAATATGGCTGACAATTTATTTGTAAATTAAGTTTCTTTTTGTGGATTCAAACCCTTGACCACACAACTAAGCTTAATCATTCGTCTACGTGACCGACTGTTAAATTAAAGTATGTTGTAGCTGAAAAATTTAATTGAATTAATCCATTCACTTCAAATCATTCGTTCTACGTTTACTTCACATCATATACGGGTTTATCTCAAAATTACATCGAATTTCATATATTTATCACTGTTTGAATCGAGAACGAATAAAGGGTATAATTTTGAGAACAATACTTTATTTGGAATAGAAATATGTTGTCGTCATGGTGCAGCATCAAAGAAAGCTCAAGATTATATCATACAGCAAAAACAAATTAGCTGTCTTTAACCTTCAAGATCGTTATGAAATCCAAGTGGGGTACTTGTGTGTTTTATACACAAACAAATTAATCTTCTCCGATTTGAACTGATTGATGTAAATTACCATCTGTGATACGATAACTGTTGAAAACACAAGTGATTGTATGCGCACTTTACTTGAGCGATATTTTAAAATATTTTGTCTGTTCCTGCCAAATTACTGTGTAGACCAGTGGAAGGGAACCTGTGGTCTTTTGGCTACTCGGATGTGGCCTTTTGACTTGATCAAAGTATTCATTTTCATCAAAAAATTATACGCGAGCGTTTGGAAAAAGAGCCTAATCAACCCATTTAATAATGTTCGACAGTCGAAAAAAGGAGGGTGGTGTCAACGCTTTCTTTACTGCGGCCTTATGTTGAATCAGATAAATTATTGATGAAAAGGTTCCCCACCACTGGTGTATACAATACACTGTACAGGGTATTTTTTTAGAACTAAAAGAATGATATTCAACTACAGGTAAATATTTGGTATGCAAACTTGACCGTCAGTAATTATTAGTTATGACGTTGCAGTTACCGTATCGTTCTAAATATACAAGTTATTTAAATAATATCAGGAGTAAAATTGAAAGAATTTATGCAAAACTTAAATGACTGTTTATTTATATAAAAAAATGATACACCCAAATGACGACAAGGAGGTAATTGTGGCCCGTCACCTTACATAAAGGCGCCAAACAGGTCTTGATAAACATATAATACGAAAAGTGTAAATGTATTAAAATACACTATAACATATTTCCATTGTATGTTTTATAGCACCTCAATATAACGATAATAAACCTCAATATAAAGTATCTGTTCAAATGTAAAGATTATTAAAAACATTTAAATTAATGTGTCACCGCTTGTAAGCAATGTTTTTTGCATGATAATCACGACATACCTCCCGCACTCTAATTCGAGTCATTGTGTTGTCCTGCTCGTAGACTGAATGTAGCACTGACATTTGATACGTTGTTTGCTGATTCACACGACTAAATAACAGTTTACATTGTAAATTATAATCAAACGCATCGTCATTCTTTAAGTATTAACAAACGAAAAACAATTGATTTAACATTAAACCATTAACAAGAATTTTATACAAATGTTGAAGTCTGGAGTGTGTTATTTGAATAATATGTGAGCAATATGACATAAAAAGGAACATTTTAAACAACAAGCTTTCGTCTTTAACATAAACACTCTCACCAGCACTAATGAAGTTATATTAAGGTTCTACTGTATACAAACTACCCTTATACTTGATATTTTATTTTGAGTAGGAAGGAAAATATCACAAAAGTAAATATGAGCCTCTGAGAAGTAAAATGAGCCAATTGGTATGTTAGAAAATATTATGCATGTCTAAATGTATCTTAAAAATGAAGTCAGCTTAGTAAATATTCACTCCAATAGTGTTTTATTGTCGGGTCCTATAGCGCAGCGGTTAACGTTGTGGGCTTCCTTGCCAGATCTCACGGGTTCGAGTCTCCCTACGAACAGTATTTTTTCGATCGACTTATTGATTTCTGTTCGAAGGCATGGGCGTTTGTGATGTCTAAAATTTCCCTCTCACCCCTTCCGATCCTTTAATAACTGGGCGTAGCGAATAGTTAACCACTATTCCTGTCCTACCCTTATATTTGTATCCCTAATACTATAGTTGAAAAAGAGATGTTGAACGATTGAGTAACAAACAGTCTAGTAGAAAATTTCTGTTGAGATACCTCTATTAGAAGGAAATATGCTTCAGATTGGGAGCGGACATGGATTTAAAAAAAAGTGTTTTATTTTAAAAATAAAACTATACAATTCACAAAAACACCAAATAAAAACGTGATTGCTTTTGAAAGTCTAACAGAAAAGATTAACCATTTTGCAACTTGGCTCACTTTAAATTTAAATGACTCATATGATAGGCAAATTTTCCTTTTTTGTTTCATCCGCATTTTCCGAGGGTGGCTCGGAGGTTGGGAGGAGATTCATCGCCGACTCAATGGATTGTTATAAGATATTTTTTTTATCAATTTATGCACGGCGACGAAATGTTTTACCACAAATCCAAGTCGCCGCCAGCTAATGTTAAATTAGATTGAACGGTATGTTTACAGCGTATAGGTGGGACGACACTTTTATGGATGGCATCGTTTCTTTTTACAACTATATTTTATTGATACCGCCGACTGGATTTGCAAATATTGACTACAGGCGTACAAGAAAGACGGGCCTATATTGAGCCGGATTGCGTGATTGGGCCATTGGTGTAATCGTGAGGCGCGAACTCACACTGGATTATCTTTATAAATTATTATAAAAGGTGAATCATTGCTTTTTTTGTACTTTATAGATTTTTATATAACATACGTATCACTCAATAAGTTAGTAGCATGACATATTGGTGGCGTCACTGTTGACAAGTGCTAACCTTCAAATAGTACGTGTCAAAAATTCATAACAATTTTACGTTTAGTTTACAAGTTACAGTGGTTTTAGTGGCGTTGTTTTTGTAATTTTCAAATCAATGGAAAACATATGAATTTCGTGTGTTGATCTCAGCAAAAGTTGTTATGGTCCAGTTAACAACGTCATTGGCTTCCGTGACAAGTCACAGTTCGAATGGCGTTTTTTCAAGTATAGATGATTGTGATATGCGAAAATTCCCTTTACCATTTTTATCCCCAAAAAAAGAGCATAGCGATAGCGATTAGCGATTAGCGAAGCATGACTCCTGGACCGAATCCTATTAGTTTTTCCCTACTCTTTTTGAAAAAAGAGATGTTAAACAAATATTGTGTTGAGATACCTCCATTTGAAGTTCATATTCAACAAACTGGCTCGCTAATTATCCAGAAGTAATTATTTAACTTAAGCACAATTCTCGAATCTTGAGAATTATGTCGAATAAGTAGATACATCCTTGTGTTTTAATAATATCAGTTAAGCATTATAAAAACGGACGACCTTGTATTAAATACTGTTCAAAATTAGATTGAATTCTGACCTGGTAAATATAAGAATAAATATCATAATGTATTTTTTTTGTGTAAGACCACCAACGGGACGTGGAGTTAAAAGATATATTCAACTACGACTCAAGTAAGCTAACATATGTGAAGTGAGAAAATATGTAAGTGAGTAACATAGTCCTGCGAATTAAGGAGTGTAGTCCAGGTATGTCCAACTCGTGGTCAAAAGAAATCGACTGAAAATCGTGGAACTGGAAGAAGGAAAAATGGCAATGATGTGAATTTTACGATTAACAATGTCATTAAGATTTATGTTTTTTAACAATAAAATTAAATAAGAAACTACTATGTCAAAATGTGATTTACTGTGTCATTCAACTGGCAATGTGCATTATATTAAACACCGCACGTCACTGAGAATCCTTTTTCTCAAAGTTAAAAGTCATAAAATCGAAGTGATGAAGAAGGTTAACTGATAAAAACTTAGCCAATCAACTGCAATGGGCGATGACCAAATTACCGGCGATATTAAAAAATATATCAAACAATAAAACACAAATGTTCTCATACTTTAAAAAAATATGTTAATTTGTTTTATACAAAACGTTATAATATTATTATATATACAACATTTATGTGCTATATTTTATTTGACCAACCAAATAATTTCAGTTACACACTCCTGGCTTAGTTGATCCTCGTTGGCGTTTATTAAACATCAACTGACGGACAGAAGTTGTTTTAATATACGAGCATGGACGTAAAATAAAATTTCCACCAATTTAAAATCGTTGTTTTTATATTGTTTTCCCCAATAACTGTACCGCGGTTTGCAATATTACTCGTCAAATGCATTCACAGTAATATTTTTTTGTGAAAAATTTAGTGTAATTTATCTGTAATATTAACAATTTTAATTTGACAAAAACAGTGTATTTTTATTATTGTTAAATTACTAGATCAGGCAGAGAATCCTTTGTTATATCTGGTAAAATAAACGGGAAAATTAGTCGCCTCCTATTGTGGGGCTTTTTTCACAAAATTTTATACTTCTAAAATTGGCGAAAATGAGTTAAGTATGCAGAATTATATTTTTTTTTGTGTCAGGCATCAATCGGTTTATATATTGATCGACAAATCCATCAAATCACATGTGATTTTGCTGTTTGAAATTGCGCTTGTTTTCTATAACGAGCTGACTGACCATTTATTTCCTGGGAACAAAAATGAAAAAATCGTTTTCATTAAATGAATATAAACTAAATTTGAATCGTTCAAATTATGTACATTCTCACAAATTTTGTCACTAACGACCCGGGTTTCGCTTTTCGGCATCTTCAGGCATTCAAGTGCACGGATGAACTTGAACTGACGTTTAGCAAATAAAAGTTTCGTGTTTATATAAGGTTAACATTTCTCGAAATGAATTTCGGGATCACTTTATTTTTAAAACAACTGTTATTAAACCACAAATTTTGACTAACAACACGAAACTTTAACACTAATTTACTATAGAGTTCAGTCAATCTTGCTGTACTAGCAATATTGATATAATTTAAGACTTCGACTGAAGGTGCTTGGTGGAATTTCAATATTAAATTTGAATCGTTCAAATTATGTACATTCTCACAAATTTTGTCACTAACGACCCGGGTTTCGCCTTTCGGCATCTTCAGGCATTCAAGTGCACGGATGAACTTAATTTGTGAGAATGTACATAATTTGAACGATTCAAATTTAATATTGAAATTCCACCAAGCACCTTCAGTCGAAATCTTAGAATATAAACTAATTGAATGCATTCATCCAATTTGTTTAAGGTCACATAAACAGTTGCATTATCTGTTATAATGAATTCATATTAAGTCAATATCCATAGGATGTACTTGGCGAAACTGAAAAATGCTGGCATGTCATGGAAGGACGTAAAGAAATTGGAAGGAGACAGAGAAACATAGAGGTGCCACGTAGTTCCACATAGGGAGCGAGAATGGGCAAAGAAAAAGAAGAATATTAAGTGTTTGTAGTAGAAAATCACGTTTCCTGAAATAGTGCAATAATGGAAATAGTCAGTTTTGAAAAAGAGCTCCACAATTCACTATCAGCAATTAGTCACTAGCAATTTACCGTGACATCAATTGATAAGATAAACAATTTATAAACTACAAATAATCGCTGGCATATTATTTCACCGTCTAGAAGCTAAGATAATATGTGTTTGATCAAATCATAAAAACGTATTTTTATTTAGGTTTCTGCCTTAAGCTACGTATAAGTATTTTTTTGGAAGTCTATGAAATGTGAATGAGAAGTGCGGCAATCATTTTTAGATTAAATTGTTTATTCGATCAATTGGTGCAGCGGTAAAATTTTGCGATTAATTAATTGCTGACGATAAATTGACGCCGGGGCACTAGTAATTTTACGACAGTAAAAATGTACTATTTTTTTTGTATAATTAAAAATGTTGTTTAAAAGATAATAAATACAAAAACTTGAAAATATAATACATTTAAAACATAATAAGTTTTTTCACTATTATTTCGATAAATATTGCTTGCAAAAGAGTTAACTTCAAAACATTTTAATAGACCTTGTCAATGAAAATTACTGTAGTATAATGGTAGATAGACTTTTTTTCACTAAATTATTTCCTGATCAACAACATATGTAAGACGGTTAAATATTGCTTGTTAAGTAAATAACTACTTACGTTTAAAGTTTATGTTTACAAAGTGAAAAAGAGCAGTAGTTTCAAACGTAAAACGTATATTATGTTTGTCTATAAAACAAATTTGAATCTACTTTTACAACTTTCTACGTTTAGATGGAATAACTGTTCCGTGACTGTATATATGTATAAATTCTGTATTCCTCCATCTGTTTTATATCAACCGAAGGATTGTCATATAAGTGGACCGGCTTACTTTTGTCTTGTTCAGAGCGCATACGAAATATGCAATACCACTGCAACAAAGGTACAGCAGAGATTCAACGTTTTGCCTGTGCCACAACTATTCTCAAACAGTACAATACCATCCAACACTTTATCACAATAATACTGTCGAGAAATAATCATAAACAAAACACATCGACTATTATTTTAGACGTATATTAATATCCAATTGTTTTAACAATAAATTATCGGTAAAAGTAATTTGTACGTCTTTCAAAACTTAAAATTAAACAGCAGCACTCATTTTCTCGGCTTATTCTCCTTGAATTATATTATAACATCTCTGTATGTAGAGTATGCAGCCATTATGAGATTCCTTGTCATCTGGCAATCGTTCTGTAATTTCTTCTATGAAAAATCAACGTCATTTTGTTACAGTCGAACTGGACACAGGAGTCCCACCGGTTGGAAAAAGAGGCACGCTGGGTATCGGCAACACATGATTTAGTCATTTTCAACGTCTCTACAAGTCCGACGGGCGCCAACGTAACTAAACGTTGCCTGGTCCTATCCTTATCACTAAGCTTGAATTAGTGATTTCCAATCAGATACTGTTGTTCTGTCTGAAAATACTATTATAAAATGTTTGATATTTTTTTATGTGACGACTCGCGGTATCAATTCAAACTAGTATTTCCAACGTAAAGTATTTTTCCAGAACTACAATATAACTGTGTAAAAGGGCTTAGGTAAATTGATTTTTCATATTAATATATCCGATGACATTGCACACAAACACAAAGTTTGTTTCAAAATTTGAAAATAAAACATTTGCATCTTTACTAATATGGATGTACTTAAAACATTAATTATTATTGAAAATTATGACCGCAGTAAATGAAATATCTGGTATATTGTGAGTCTTATGGTGCAGCGGTTAGCGTTGTTGGCTTCCATGCCGGATCTCACAGGCTCAAGCCTTAGTACAAAAAGCATTTTTTCGATCGATTTTGTTTGTGATGTCTAAAAATTCCCTACCACCTTTCGGAATAGTGAACCACTAATCCTGTCCTAGCCTAAAACTCACTTCTTTCCCTACTGCTCTCATTGGAAAAAGAGAGATTCAGTGACTGAGTAATAAATAGTTTTCGTAGAAAAAGATCTGTTGAGATACCTTAATTAGGAGGCCAAATGCTCCAGATTGGGAGCGGACATGGATTTTTTAAAAAAATGTGAAGTAACATTAGAAAAATCTGTGTAACATGGAGAGTATATCTTAAGAGATATTGAAAATGTACTTACCTCATTTATAGCTAAAATTGCATTTGATATATGAGATCACCACCAATGATAAATACGTATTGAATTTAAAACTAGTATCTAAATACACATATTTTACTATTTGTTTTGTTTAAAGAAGCTTTTTTGGGTATTGCTTTACTTTACATGAAATGAAGTCGATATATTATAGGTAAACTGCCAGTGAATAACGTCTGGAAAACCACTCTGATGACAGTTTGTTGACAGAAGTAGCTAGAAGCACCTGCTCTACATTTCCGCGACTTGCAGCTCACTTCAATTCGCTTTGCAAATAATTTCCTTTGGTTTTCTTTTGTTTCAACAAATGAACTTGCCCAGAAAAGCGTGAAATTTATTACAAAACAGTGCAACTTTGAGAGTATATCACACATCCGACTCTGACAATCTAATTTGTACAAATAAAAACCATCAAACGAATTATGTATATTCTTAATGTGTTCACTAAGAATTCGCAGTTTACAATCAATACAAAAAGTGCTATATTTTTTAATGTGATATAATTTCTAAAGTACTACAGTCGAGTGGTCGACATTGTTGACTTCGGTCACTTTGATCACTGGTTCCAATTCACGTACGCTCAGCTTCTTTATTCTATCGATCAATAAATTTCTGTTCAAATTCATGGATGTTTCGAGATGTCTAAAATTACTTCCCACGAATTGAATCCATAAAAAACGGATTGTAGCGAAAGTGATTAGCTAATCACTAGACCTGGTATAATCCTATTCTTATATCCTTTCTCTATATTATATTAAGATATATTCCTTTGTGAGTCCATATTTTGATCAACATTGACTTTGACAATCAAAAAGATTGTACATTTATTGTATGTGTATGATTTTCATTTGTTTTTTATCACGTACCCTATCTTCGAACATTTAAACGAGAAAAATAATAAAATATTAGCTTGTCACTGATACTTTTGTAATCCCACCCTACTATTCTACCTACTTTTTAAATATCGTAGACAGCTATTTCGGCGTCGAGCCAAGAATTAATTCACGACTCAAAGCTATAACATTATTTATCTATCTTTAATATTAAATTTATATATTGTATTCTTAGAAAAACTTCAAATTGATTTATCACAATATTGTATTCAAACGAAACCTGCGTTATTTAATTTGATAAAAAAATGGATACTTTCCTGTTATATGGCCACATCATTTAAATTATATTAAAGAAACCTAACCTAATAAAAAATATGATTATAACATTTAAATTATATTGCACAAACCTAGCCTACTCTAACAACATAATTGCTTATTTTCCAATATACAGCAGAGTAAATAGTTTCATTGTTATTGTGACAGACAAGAGAAACAGGGTAAAAAATAAAATGAATGAGTTTATTAAAAATGCTTTGTAATATAATTTTAATGATATGTCTATACAACAGAATAGAATCTAAAATATTTACTATATTATTTTTTAAGCAAGAAAAACTCCGTTTATGCGTAGTTGATACCGAAATAACAATCGGAAATATGAAACAATTTTTATGTATTCAAATGAAATGTCTTTTTACCCTATAAATAAATAAGGCTTTCAATTTACCGTTTCAATGTTATTAAACATGCATTTGGACGAAGTTTTATATAACTGGCTGGCTTGTATAACGTAGCAGACGCCGTAAAAGCTTGATTTACTTACACCGCGCAAAAACAATGCTAAATTATTGTTTTGTTTATCTTCTTTGCAAATATTCTCATCTCGGGATTATCTCAACGATATGCGTTATTTATATATATATAACAAATAATATTTCTAACACTGAGTGTATTAGCATTTAGATCGTTGCTTGGTCAGCAGATTCTCTATGAAAACAATATTCAAACCCATCGTAAGCTTATTATTTAGTAATTCAAGTCTCCTTGCTTATGTACTATCTATATTTGCTATGAAACATTTTTGTTTAAATTCAAAATGGATTTCTTTTTAAAATTAGAACTCAACTAAAACGTGTAGTAAAGCCAATATAATCTTTACGCAGTATGAATTTTATTTAAAATTATGAATTAAGCGTTAGTTGAATAGTATTCAATGTTTGTAATTAAATTAAAAAAAAAGTATACAGTGTGGGTCGAGAAATCTAGATAGAATCTCGAGACAAAATAACAACTGGCTCGCTAATCAACACGTTACCAAGAGCGATAACCATAAATAATTATGCGTTTTTGGAAGAGCAATTCATAGAGAACCCAAAAGTTAACCGTATCCTGAGATTTAGGCAACAAAGAGCGATAGACAGCAGAGCAGTACAGATTTTTAACACGAAGAAGATATGCGTACGTCCTGCACTGCACTCCGTTGTGAATCCGGCACAGATTACTGCTTATGCGTGAAGTTTTTGGGCTTACTCTTTTTATTTTGTCATAAAAATCACCAATACACTTATTTTAATTAGTGCGAACTGATCTTTGTTTATATGATGCTACTTATTTTGACTAGTCTTAAAAGACATTAGAATTGTTGTGGTGAGTCACTGTGTGTCATTTGCATGACGCAGCTGTCACAGAATACACTGATCGCACATGTCTGCTTATGCTGACTGCACCTGTCAATTCTACTCTGCCATGCGCTGTTTTGCCTGCTTCTCAAAATACGCTCAGTCTAATTGCAGCAATTTGCAACATATTGAAAAGTACTAATAACACGTGAGTTGACGTGTATTCACGTTTTGCAGATCATTTGTATTGAATTAAAAATAATATAAACGATTCGCGTTTTATTAGGATGCGTTGAAGAATTACCGTGTTTTGAAAAATCTAGAAGTATAACAAATATTAGTATTAAATCAGTAGTTTTCAAACATTATGTTAGTACGCCTTAAATGTCTTTGCGCCTCCCTATCCTTTATTTGATATTCATAATAATAAATGCTTGCTTAACATGGTAAAAAAATAATTAAGTATTTCGACTGAGGGTGCTTGATGGAATTTCAATATCAAATTTGAATTGTTTGAATTTTGTACTTTTCCATGAGTTTTGTCGCTAACGACCCGGGTTTCCCCACTTAATCCATTGAAAATTGTATACATTCAATTTTCGCTAATTTACATTTTAATAGCCTTATAACTTAGTGATCTACTTATAACTTTGTTTATAAACGATACAAACTGTTTACTACGCGTCAGTTCAAGTACATCCGTGCACTTGGAATGCCTGAAGATGCCGAAAGGCGAAACCCGGGTCGTTAGCGACAAAACTCATGGAAAAGTACAAAATTCAAACAATTCAAAATATGGTAAAAAATAAAAACACAAAATGTAAATGTAGAGTGCCGCTAGATACTCTTATCCTATTACTAACCTGGATCATCACAGCGATTGCCGAAAAGATTTGTCGTTATGCTGAAAGAAGGTCGTTTCGTAAAAATATAAAGAGACGCACGGTGAAAGTACTAACATTGCTTTGCAAAACAAATTTTCATACTATCCAGAATTTAAGCAAAATTGAATTAAGGTTTTATTTTGAAACGTGTGTTTCAATAAACTATCGCATGGCAATTCAATATATTTTTTTTATTTTTCGATGGTTATTAGTTCAAATTTATCATCTTGATGGATTCTGTATCCAATCGATTTTGAGAAAACAAGATTTAGCGTATCTTACTGTTACTTTTTGATATTAAAATATAAATATTTTTTTTGTGAAAATTACATTTGTTAAATTGATCAATAGTCGATGCCTCTTCAGGAAAGCTCATCCCCCAGTTTGGAAATCACCGTATTAAATCGATAAAGCAACGTGCCTGTTTTGGCCACATACATGCAATTCGGATGCACATACATCCGTGCTCAAGTCCAATGTCCCATCCCGGATATTGCATTTTCTCAACTGTCATCGGTGAGGGCGTGAGCGCAGAAAAAATGTAATTACAATTTGTGTTTTTCTACACCGACAAAACGTTTGTTGATTTCCGAATCAGTGAGTAACCGCTATGGTTGATTGCTTAAAGTGTTAAGCGCTAAAATAATATCACTTTATTTTTAGAAAGAAAACATCGACCTATGGAATCGTTCTCTATGGGTTGTATATATAAACAATCGAATTCATTTTTTAAACGTTCTAGAATAAAATGAATATTTTTTACGTATAACTTTATTTATGAAGATATTATGAAATATTATCAGAAAGTAAAAGTTGTCAATTCTCTCCATTCCATCCAAATAGAGGCATAGCGAACAGGATTAGCTAACTACATGTCATTTTCTATACCCTAGCGGCAGTGGCAGATTATCCTATAAGCAAATGAGGCGAGCGCGTGGGGCCTGCGAATCTAAGGGGCCTCAAAAATAGCTTAGATAATTTAACCCGTACACTTTTTGATCAGAGTTTTAAATATTTTTACTATTTTACTTGGAATTTTCCGACGTTTTTAAGCTATCCAAAAAACAGGGCCTCCTAATTTTATTGCGCCTAACGCCTCCCATGTGCTTAATCCGTCACTGCCTAGAGGGGTTGTTACTTCAAAGTAGAGTAATGCAATGCATGAAGGCACAGCAAAAAGGGGGAACCAAATTTCTACAAATCAACATAATATTTTTCAATATAACAAATTGCGAGAACCCGTCAATATCGATATAGAATAAAAATTAATCAATTTATTACGATATGGATGGACCGATATTTCAGTATTGAAAACAAGCAACCGGTACTATTAGTACAATCCTACAATCTCTAGATATTCTTAATAATGTTTTCGTTACGTAATTATATAATGTAAAAACTCTTTTCACAATTATTATTTAAAAAAAAAAACAGTATACATTAAATTTTTTCAATAATTGTTATACACAAGTATTGAATCGGTTCTGACTTCTGACACGGTAAACTTTTGTTTTTGAATGCCGGTGTATTCAAATCAAGAATCTTGCAGTTGTTTCTCTCCCTGATACCAATTGTTGAATCTTTTATATAAGCAATAAAAAAAAACAATCGGCGATATTCGCTGAAATTGGGCATTCATATAAAACATTAATTTAATCTCCGGCTTCATTGATAACTTGATTCCGACGCAAAACTTTCCGAATATATTATCCGCAGTTTGTTTGTTTGTTTGTTTGTCTATTTGCAATAGGAAGTAACGCAAACATACGGTCTGCTTGTCAAACGATGTGTGCCTACTGCTTCGTCAATAATTTATGAGTCTTCCCTTGTAAGCCGAAACAGAAATATGAGAAACTTAATAGTAAAGGACAACAAGACCTTTAAACAAATTTTCCTCGTCGTCTGTGCAATAATATTAATAGTATCATGGATTTCAAAAAATAGCAGTGAAATAAAATTGTATATTTCATCACAAGTTTTCTGACAAATTGATTTTAAATTTACGTTCATGCTATCATTGCATGTTAAAAATAAAATATTTGGTGAAGAAACCTTATGCAATATTCTCTGGATTGCGGCAAAATTAGTTTACCGTTTAAAAAATACGAGTTCAAAGATACATTTGAATATCATAATTAGACAGTGACGAACAACTAATCAAATACTAGTTTGTCCAGCCGAGCACAAAACTGAGTTTGAGACGGATTTTTATTTATTTTTTCGAGATCTCATTGGTTCGATAAATGATGTTCAAAGTAAGCCAACAACATTTTTATGTTAGTTATATAATTATTCCGTTGGCACATATTTACGTTTAAACAGCTTTGTGATAGTAAATTATAAATAAGACGCTTCCTACTATATGATTACTTTAAATTGTTCATAAATAGGTGCAGTCATGGTATCCATGAACCCTTGGCTATACTGAACTGAAGAGCAGCTGATAAACGTGGAAATATAGTACAAAACATTTGGGAAAATTTCTTTTTTTGAAAAATTTGTTTTTCGAAATCTTCCTGGCTGTCGATTTTGTTTAAGTGATGAATGAACACACCAACTACTTGGAAGCGGGGAAAACATAAAACTATCATTAAGCATATTCATATCATTAAGCATATTCACTTTATTAATGTAGCATTTTATCACTTTGTCAAAAATTTCCCAAATTTTAATTATGTTTGTAATTACTTTCAATCGCATTCTGAATTTATGAATCTGGGATGACTTTTTAATTATATGTTAGATGTGTTGAACATTTTAATTTTGTGTTATTTTAGAATCACTTTAATGTAATTGGCAATTTCTTTTCAATGCCAACTGTTGTGTATAACTTTTCAATTTTGTATAAATAGCATTGTTAAATTATATTTCTTATCAGTTGACAATGCTCGCAATGAGCGAAACCGGTCCTGACATATTAAATAAAGTGGAATGAAGTACAAAGGATTATTGTTTTTATTAATATAATGCCTTTCCACCAAGTATTGACAGTGAACACCCTAAAAGTGAACAAAACATTTCCATTGAATTGTGTTATATATTAGTAAAATATTCACATGCGTCGTTCATATATTTAGAAGTAATTTTAAAAAGTAAATCTGAAGCGGAAAACAACAAAGCTTTTGCGGTAAACTCAGGGTGACAGTAAGGGAGAAAATTTCATTAACACAGAGCGTCTTCTCACAATCAGGGTCGTCAACAGTAACTAATCTCACATAGCTTTTGTCGTCAACAACCGTATGTGTACTAGGGATTCTTCAATTTCAATCCCGGGACTCGAGATGCTAAATTTCGTCCCGGAAACGTCTGAATTTGTATTCCGTTTAAGCATAGTAAAATTATATCCGTATACATATGTTAGTACATATAATAGATTATAAGTCATTCTCTCGTTTTTTAATTCTATGTTCGCTCACAATGTGTAGTATATGTCCCGTTATTTAAATATTGGAAGGGTGGGAGGGAATACATCACAAACAATCATACCTTCGAACAGAAATCGATTGAAAAAACGCTGTTTGTTTCTGGGATTCGAACTCGTGAGATCCAACGACGTTGACGAATGCTCCACGGCTCAACATTAATTATCTATTATTGGTTAATATTCTCTCTATCTATTTACAATTAAATTCAGCTCCTCGAAAAATTGTATTGCAATCCACTAAAAATAGCACGTGAATAGTAGGCGATACGATCACTTTATTTTTAACAATTAATTTTTTCTGTATTGAAAATTTTACCTTTTTTAAATGTCTCAAATCATGGGTGATTATTTTAAAACCCGGGACTCGAGACCTCAAGAAAGTCTCTTATTCCCGTGAATTACTGTATAGTTCGTCTTAACTTAGAATATCTGATGCGTCCTTACTGAATTGGATAAAATAGACAGGGGATCAAAATGGAAAACTTTGCAAATCGGAACGTACTCAAAACAGTTGTTTTTGAATAATTAATACTGCAACACGCTACTAAAATAGGAAACAAGACTTCCCCCAGCTTTCATTCAAATATTCCATTCAAGGATCTCTAAGAGAGTGTCAGAACTATATTTAAAATTAAATCATCTAAAGTCAAGTTCTGTAATGAACATCAGAGTTATATGTAATTATTTTTTAATATGATGTATCAAAAGTTTATACATTGAAAGATCGGCTATTTAAAGCTTATATGTAAAGTCTCGGCACGCCTGTTTTTCAGTGATCTGAGGATTAAAAGGTTAATAAACATTTGATACATAATTTTGAAATGTTAAAATGTGCCAAAATTCAATTACTAAAATATTCATGAAATTTTAGTTGTACCAACTAATTGTGTTATTGATTTTTTTTTATAATGTACATAAGTATACAATATTGATCGATCTGTAGCCAAAACGTAACGATTTTGACCGTTGCTCATATTTCAAAAGCAAAACTTAAGATTAAAAACCACTTATAGACTTTTTTATGAATTAGTATTCAAAGACGTGAATATTTTTATATTTTTATTCCCTTCGAACTACCCTGAAAAAACAAGGCGTAAGCATATTTTAAACTCTTTATTAAATTCATCATTCTACCTATAGTCGTAGCTAGAGGCAATCGTTTTGGAGACCAAGGCGCTGGAAGAGCATTTGGGCTTCAAGATGATGCCATGATTTTTTTTAAAATACGAAAGTTTTAAATTTTGCAAAAAATCTACCCCTTTGCCCTAAAATGCCAAAAATACTTTAATACGGCTGTGATTTCTCTATTTGAAAATACATGTTGATTGGCTTGAATAGTTGTCATTATTTAAACAAAAACTCATGTTGCAATGTATATTGGTAGTGGAAATTGTTAAAAAATAAATAAACTAAACATTTTACCGATTTTTGGTTCAGTGACATTATATATATTTATAAATATACAACACAATATTTTGCAAGATTGTAATCAGATTATGGCCATTTTCTCTCAGATACATTTTAAATTTGAATATGTTCCCTTCGCTGAATAAAATCGTTCCAAATCATATTAAAAAAAATGTGGAGTATTTATTTCAATTTATGTTTAAAGTTGAAAAATATAAAATTTCAGCCGTCTCTCAATTTCAATAGAAATTTGTTATTTGTTTGATAAAATCTTTCAATGTATGTCGATTCCAAGAATAGACTAGAATAAAGCTTCTCCCAGTCAGTCTTTGTTCTCTGCAAGTGTCTCTGAAAGCTTCTAATATTGATGTTTGAAACGTGGTTATATGTGAAGAAGGAAAATCGTACACCTGAAATGGGAAGGTAATTGAGTTAATAACGTATAGCCGAGCGATAAAACGTACCTACCCTATACGTTTAACGAGTAAATGGAATATCCACTTAATATACCAACTAAATATTTTGAAGTTTGATGATAAAACTCGAGTTATATTGACTTTACAATGTTTTATACAAAATAAACATAAATAATTTATTACTTGAATAGTTTTACATTTAATTATCGGCGAAAAAACTTTAAATTCATGCCACAATTTTACTGTAGGATCAAAACTGGTTTCAAGAATGATCAGTCAAAAGCCCTTACCGTGAAAAAAATCTAAAATTTATCATAAGATTCTTTTATGACAAAGTAAGATGTATTTGTAAGGTTTAATTCAATTAAAAGCTTGCACAGAGTTATTACATGCTTGCAATTATAGTTTATTTAGCTTTTAGCTTCTAGAAGATATATATAATACATGCATAATACTTAAAAGTTAATGAAAGTTCATTTGTTCAAATAAAAGAAATACTTGAAAATTAGGAGGTGCAGTTGAGATACCTCCTTAAAGAGGCAATATGCTCCACATTGAGAGCGCACATGGATTCAAAAAAAGTATTTTTTATATTTAAACGAAATATTTTCAGTATTTTTATATACGACTAGACTTTGATGATCGGTGATTTTGAAAACTGCTAAAAAGACTTCAATTAAAAAGCCCTTTTCATCTTCAGAGTTTTGTTTCATAAGGTTCAATGACGTCTTCAGGAAATACTTATCGCACACTTTTTGTAAAAAGTACGTTCCGTAACAAAAGTTGTCTAGACTTTTAATTTAAGTGACGCCTTTGCTTTTGTACACAATTCAACTACGCAAGCTCTGACGTACGTATATCCAATAGGTTCTCCAGCGTGATTACAGATTGAGGGAACTGCAACAGCGAAGTCGTTGAGATTATAACATTTATTTGAGTACTGTTTTTTTTAAACATTGATTCATTTTTTATTTAAATCTCTGATATCTTTATTCAATTCTATTTGATACAGTCTCCAATGCTTAAAATAGTAATTGTCAAATGCAAGGCGCATTGCGTAAGTTGTTTTTTTTTTATTATCATGTTGAAAGAATATATTAAATATGGTGTTTCATAACCAAAACCAGTGTTGCCGTTTATTAACCGATTATAGCATTTTTTAATGGCGGTACCTTATATTGAATATCTAAATGCGGATTTTGATAGCCGTTCCCGGTATCGTGACATCCAATTTGCTGTATGTGTTTGTTGTTGTGTTTTGTTAAACGGATATTGATATTTGGAGTACCAAAATACTGGTATTGATATGAGATCCTGTCCAATTCTGTGATCCCAAAATCCCGGGATTGTGACAGTAATAATCCCGGGGCTTTGGTACTAAATTAAAGAAAGAGATCGGGGTCTAAAAAAATATTGGGTTTTTTCAATTCGCAAATACTGGTAGAGCTAAAAAAAGGCTCTCACGCTGTTAATTTTAATAAATCCGTAGTTTTTTTTTAGTCGATATGAAATTGTTTGAAAAATCCAATCGCCGAGACTTTCTCAATCCCGAATCACAATTTATACACGATTTTATGTTGAATGATCCCGGGATCACAAAAAGGATCCGGGATTGGATACCCTAATTGCAAACCCTAATAAAACATTTTTTTTTTAATAAATACAACTAACTGAAAACTGGAAAAGAAAGAATTAATTCGCTCATATCGTAAACTAGAGATTTGTTTTCTTTTCTCACTTTATGCTCTGTTATTCACAAACTCTTGCAGTGTTGTGGCAATTCGGCTTCGTTTTTTTCTGTTTTTCTAAATGTCATTAAGCACAAGTTCTTTTGAGAGAGTCTTGGGAGTGTTTTGAATTAATCTGCCATTTAATGGAATACGTGCCACGCAAAAATCGCACTTAAAAGCTTCCGAATCGCATTAATGGCGAAAATAAATGGTAATGAGGTTTTGCCAGTCACTTGTGAATTTTAAAAAATATACTGAATCAAATTAAATTTTCAACAGCAAAAGAACCTTCCTTATATATCAAGGGTTTCGTTAGCAATTTACTATAAAAATATATTTAACTTGAACAAGGGTTGCGCCTTTTTTAGAGTTCAGTGATGAGTAGTGAGATTTATTTTCTGGAATCAATGAGAATAAAAAAAATGGTTTTCAAAAGTGAAAGCTCCCGATGGGCGAAACTGCTCTTAATATTACACAACATGGTGAAATAAGAAAATTAAATGGTACTATTTTAAAAAAATATTATAATTTAACTAAAAGACATGACTTACGTTACGTTATTAAGTAGCAGAGCCAACATGTTTTATGATAGTCAGATACATTTTGTTGTTAATATTCCTTCGGCTTTTCATTCACTAATGAATGAAATTAACTTAACAGCTGTTGCCAAAACGTCAACTTGAAACCATCCGTGCATTTGAATGCCTGAAGATGCTGGAATGTAAAACCCGTGTTTGGAAGTGGAAAGAATTTGAAAAATTCAAATTTGATATTGCAGTCCTTATTAATAATTGATGTCTTAACCAAAACAACGGCTCGCGAGTTGGGTCCGGCAATTTTTTTGATGTGTTCATATTATTTTATAAAAAATCTTATATGATTGCAGCAAGAATATTTTTCTTCTGACCCTCAATGATTTTGACATTTTTACATAAAGGTATTAATTAAATTCTACTTGTAGTTTAAAGCAAGTTAAAAAAATATATTTATCAAAAATAAACTTTATCTCTTTCAAAACAACCGAAAGTCTAGTTTTGTAATGTATAGCCGACTGCTTCTAGAC
This sequence comes from Himalopsyche tibetana, assembly GCA_030503985.1. Taxonomy (NCBI): domain Eukaryota; kingdom Metazoa; phylum Arthropoda; class Insecta; order Trichoptera; family Rhyacophilidae; genus Himalopsyche; species Himalopsyche tibetana. The sequence goes on along the minus strand of JAPJYX010000010.1, from coordinate 22,825,854 downwards.
GTGGTGGAATTAGCAGCGTAAGCTGAGAGCTAAATATATATTGAACCCGTTTCTCGAAATTTCTGGTAAACCTAGTCTCAAATTATACTTTTTAGTAAAAAGGCTTATGTTATTAGAAAATCTTTAGTCAAGTCAGATTAAAATAAATCGATTCTGTTGAAAGGCGTGGTTGTTTGTGATGTCTTAATTTCTCTCACGCCTTTCCAATCGTTAAAATAGAAGGACGTAACGAGATCGATTAACTCATTATTAATTATGTTTTAACTAGGGCATCCAATCCCGGGATCCCGTTCAATTTTCTGATCCCGAAATTCCGGGATTGAGATGGCCGCGATCCCGGGATTTCGGGATTGAGAAATTTTTAGCAAATTCTCGAAATTTACACGAAATTGGCAAATTGAAGATTTCAAATTACTCGGTGAGCTAAAAAAAAAAAAAAAAACGAGTTTTCGTGAGATTCTGGGAAAAAGTATACCAAATCGGGGATTTCAAATTCCTCGGTGAGCTAAAAAAAAAACGAGTTTCTGTGAGATTCTGGGAAAAAGTATACCAAATCGGGGATTTCAAATTCCTCGGTGAGCTAAAAAAAAAAAAACGAGTTTTCGTGAGATTTTGGGAAAAAGTATACCAAATCGGGGATTTCAAATTCTTCGGTGAGCTAAAAAAAAAAAAACAAGTTTCCGTGAGATTCCGGAAAAAAGTATAGCAAATTGAGGATTTCAAATTCCTCGGTGAGAAAATCTCAATCCCGGGATTCAAAATAAATCAATCCCGAAATCCCGGGATTGGAAAAAGGCTTCGGGATTGGATACCCTAGTTTTAACCCTAGCATTGTATTACTACTTTCTACGAAAAATACTGTTTAACAACTGAATAAGAAGGAGTTCACGTAGAAAAAAACTTATATTGAGATACCTGTATCATAAGACCAAATCATCATCTTTCTGGTGTTATGGATATTTTTTTTTACTGAAACACTGTTTAAATGTTTGGTTCAACTTTTATTTCCATATGTCATAATTGTACACTTTTATATAAATCACTAATCTTATAATCGAATAATAACAACGTGAGTATAAAAATAGTTTCTACCGGATCGATGACCGTTCGACTTGAACTTTTGAATTTAACTGAATGGAAGGAGAGTAGGATATCGGTTTTAGGCGTTGAAAGGTTATTGTTGCAATTATAGTATGTCATAGAGTATTAACATAGTACTCTATGACAAGATGTCAAGTATACATAACACCTCTCCCCTAAAAAATAAACTTATTGGTAATATAAATGAGTTTATATAATAAATATATGATTATAAGAAACATTGAGATGATGTACATAAGGTATTGTTGATTGTAATGGAGGAGATGGGTTTTATTTATTTATTTGTTACTTACAATAATCATCAGTTAAGATGTTTACATCTGGGATAAATATATAATAATGTTTTGCAAAAGCTGGTAATTAATTAAGTTGAGTTCAGTTTAAAATGACAATCTTTGTCGGTAATAATTCAGTTGGTGCATTGATTATAAACCAGTTTGTAAAAACAGTATTTATTATTAATGCTGATTACAGGAAGGTAATCGTCCCGTCTTTCAGATCAGCAATAACGCATCTATATTTTGATATTATAATTATCTATGTAGCATAAAATATCAATGTTTGAGGCTTTATCCTAACCGTTTATTTTTTTCATTTGTTGTTTACTCAGAACTGTCAATTTGTTAATCTGCTAACCAACTTCTGCCATAACAGTGACGATATGCTCCATAAAAAAACAAACTGTTATAAATACACATCCTGCTACAGGTGTGCTAAACACATCAATCACAAAACTGTATTATTGTAATAAGCTAGACATTGTGTTTGTGGCAATCGTGATTGGCTTAATCCGTAATCAGTTGCAAATTAATTGCGCCTCAGGTGAGGCAATAGGCAATCAAGACCCTGTGATAACAACTAATGCGTACATCTCATTTAAACAGCTGGGCCAGTGACGTTTCGGTCATAAATATGCTTCCAGAAAGGGGTGACTTAGTAAATAAATTGTTATCTTTATTGTAAGTAAGGTTAAGTATTTCAGTCACGTAATTATGTATCATTGCATCGCAATGTTTATGAAAATGAGAAAAAAGCAAAGTAGACAATTATTATTACGTTGCAATTCATAAGAACTGATTCGTGTGTTTGTAACGTTTTAACCATACATTTATTACCACAGATAAAGGATAATGATATTTTTATATTTTGAAGTAAACGTTATGTTAACTTTGTAATAAATTATTGAAAAAATATATATCTTTGAATTTAGTTTGAGATATAATAAACGCTGTGAGATACAATACTACGTTAAAATATGAGTGGTTTGTTCAGAACAGAAAAATAAAAACCACCTAAGTACATATATTTTCCTGGGTACTTTTCAGTAAACGCAACGGAAAAAACCAATCCGTACCAGATCAAATAGCGCCATCGGAATAATTAGTAAGTTTATTTATTCATCACTTATATCGGTTTATATAGTTTTTAATAAATAGTAAAATAAATGAATATTTATTTTTTTACCATGTCCGCTCCCAATGTGGAGCATATGGACTCCTAATGGAGTTTATCTCAACATAAGTATTTCTACGAGAACTGCTTGTTACTCAGTTGCTCTACCTCTCTTTTTCCAAAGAGAGTAGGAATAGAAGAGCTAGGACAAGACTAGTGGTTAGCTAAATGCTCTCGATACGCCCCGTTCATTGAATAGGATGGGTGGGAGGGGAGAATTCCAGACATCACTTGAATCGATTGAAAAATCAATTTATAAAACTGTCCGTACTGGGATCCAAACCCGTGACCTCCGTAGCCAAACCCAACGATGTTGACCAATCGACCACACAGGCGACATTAGTTACAATATAATATTTCAAACTGAGTTTTCAGATAGGAAAAACGGCCTTATCAAATCTAAATACTATTTATATTTATAGCCTGGGCTTTCGAAGCCATCAAGCTTGCTACTCGTATATTAGATGCTCACTTATCGATAATGGGTGAAAAAATTCGATTACTAATTGGCGGCTGTTAATCTTAGAGACTTCAAAGATATGGGAAACAATATAGATGCGTGTATTAAGAATAGATTTTTTTCCATAAACAGACTTATACAAGTTAGAGGCGCAACAGTTATGCTGTATAAAGGTGTTGAGTCTCAGGTGGGAGAAATTCAGTTTCTGCCTCCTCCTCAACCAGACCCTTACAATTCTAAAGCTCATAGAATTGCAGCGTGCAGTGTGGCGATAAAAGCTGCAATGAAAGTTTGGCAGGCTCGTTCTAAGGGGAGGCAAACTTTTAAATTCTTTCCGAATGTTAAATGGCGAATGGAGATAACCGAAGTCCTGACTCCTAATTTCTGGACCAGCCAATTCATAACTGGCCACGGTTACTTCGCTGCCAAGCTCTTCCAGCTTGGCCGGTTAGTAAATAACCCTGAATGCAAATGCGGATATATGATTCAGGATGCTGATCACATCCTTTGGGAATGTCCAGACTTAAATAACGAACGGGAAAAATTGCTCAAGACGATACGACTATCTGTCGGATCTGTCGGCCCCGTCGGTCATGCCGACTTGGTTGCATCGAAGGCAAATTATTGGGCATTTAAAGAATTCTCCGCGTCATTTGGAAAAGAAGTTGAGTTAAATAGATGAAATCTCATATTTTCAACTGCACTTAATTATTAATTTACTTTTAATTTCTGCACACTGTAGTGCATGCAACCAAGTCTTGAAGAATTTCTTCTCGGAACATTTCTGGAAAAAATTTGAACACGACTAACGTTGTTACGCTACGGAATACACCCTATAAGAAGAGTGTGAAGCCGTAGTGGGTGGTGGTGGGTACAACGTTGAGTACCCTAGGGAATTTCTAATAAAAAATTAATACCACACAAATTATTTTTCGAGTAAAATAACAATTCGAAATCGTTAAAGTATGCACGTCTATAAACTTTACTCGTTTAAAGTGTTGATTATAATTATAACAGTCTTAAAATACTTTTATTTGAAATTAATTATTATATATATGCCCCCTTTCTTAGGCAGTACTGACTGTTATTATTTCGCTTGACGTAAATGGGCAGCAATATGAATTATAATCTCATATTCATGGAAATAGACCTTACCTACACACACTGAATCTAAATTTATGTAAGACATCAAACAAGACTATGTTAGTATCACACAAATTATGTTTAGTTTTGTAATTCACCAATGTATGTAGAATAAACACAACTTTGTCAAGTTTATGTAAACTTTTTCAACTACCAAACAAAGAAGTTTCATTGTTGTTCTTATTTTATAGTTAAAAGTGATGAAAATATATCTTTACTGGCAAAATATTCTACGCGTTTTATTTAATACAGTTATATAATAAATATACTTAATTGATTTTGTATTTTGTACCTTTTCAGAAATAAAAAAAATAGATATCGTAATACATTTTTGGTTAAAATAAAAATACATTTCTTTTCGTCGCTTACTTACTGTCGACCATTCTTGGCAGAGAGACATTAAAATAAAACGCATTTTTTAAACGAACAATTTTATCAAATGATCTGAATCAGTTTCGTTTACTACCTTTTTTTTTAAAATTGATATAAATAAATATATACAATTGAATTTGAAAACTTATTTTTTCCACTTGATGTGCTACAACAAAGTGTTTCACCTCTTTGAGAAGCATCAACAGACTATAGCAAGGTTTGAGTTTACGTAAAAATTGACTTATATATTATTGTTTAAATTACAAAATAAAAGTCGGTGTTGGTCCTTTTCTACTGGATCCTGGAAAGGGGTAAGATCACTTTTATTATAAATGGGAAAACCTAATTGAAATAAAGTCAACAATTGTGATCAAAGAGGCAGAATACGTGTCACAAATTGTAGCACAGCAATTAGAATATGATAGCTATCAAATTTATTTGTATAATTGAAATTTACTTGTACAAAGTTGCCTCTGAATCTATCAAAGATATATAAATAAATATGTTCATTATTTCAAAAATCAACTGAGTGTTCTTGATGAAAAGTGCTTGGAAAGATCAAAATCAGTTATAGTTCTAGCGTGCAATTAAAAGACTAAACTTTAATAAACTTAACTTACTTTTAACCTAACCTTAGCCCGCGTTGTTAGTGTGTAAAAAAACATATTATGTAATCGTACAAAAATCAAACGATGTAAATAATGATCAATTGTATATGTATGATTATGAGCATGATCAGTGTTTTTATTTATAATATTGTACAATATATTTTATTTCATTTGATTACCTCACCAAAATACTTTTTATGTACTCTAAAAAAGCGAATAAAAGCACTTTGGAAAACTTTTCCGTTCCACAAAAACCGTGTGTGCTGTTTTCACCATAATAAACATTAGGTGAATGATTTTTCCCATTCAATATGTTTGGTATTCAGAAGAAATCCTCTGAATTAAAATAAACACACGTGTTAGGAAAAGGTTTAATGCTTTGTCGTGAAGACCCACGCATTTTGCTGAATTCAAAACAGACCCTACATAAGCATTCCCCCGTGTAATGAATATAACTGGACCTCTATGTTCCCTGTTGCTTTTTTCACTCCGTCCATCGCTTGTAATTGATTTTTTTATTACATTTCCGGCGGTGTGTTTCAGAGCCCGGCGAGCTTTACGAATGGAAAAGGGTGCGCAAGGGCTATACAATTTATTTTTGGAGCTTTCAGCAAGGAAAAAAAGTGTTTGCAGTCATGAAAACCTGTTTCTTGGTTTAAAAAAAAGCACATTTTTCTGAGCACGTTACCAGTGCTCTGTTTTAAATGTTTATTTAAGCGTCTGGTAAAAAGAAAACAGCTTATTTACAACGCAATTAATTTTATGAAAAATAACAATATGTTTTATTTATTTATTACCATGTCCGCCCTCAATGTGGAGCATGTGGATCCTAATGAAATCTCAGCATAAGTTTTTCTACGAGAACTGCTTGTTACTCAGTTGCTCAACCTTTCTTTTTCCAAAGAGATTTGGAATAGAAGGATGGGGCTAGGACAGGACTGGTGTTTAGCTAATCACTCTCGATACGTCCCGTTTATGGGTTAGGGTGGGTGGGATGTGTTGGAATTCAAGACAGCACATACCATCCATGCCTTCGAACAGAAATTCATAAATCGGTTGAAAAATCAATTTATATAACTGCCCGTACTGGGATTCGAGCCCGTGGTCTCTGAAGCCGAATTCAACAACGTTGACCACTCGACCACACAGGCGGTAATTATTACGAATTGGTAAATCTTTGGTGTGCTTTTACTAAGTCAAACTTTATTAAGTTGTCATGTAATATTAAAAATAATTTGATTGGTTGCTTAGTAGCGTTCACGTACTTCATCTTTTTGAGAAAAATCTTAAAAAGAACTTTATTCAAAGTAAGATGCTCACTGTCAATTCTTGGAGGATAAGCTTTATATTCAAAAAATAAAACACTTATATGTATTTAGTTTACTTTTATAGAAGCTGAATTAGTACAGATGAGTGTTATATTTTTGAAGTATTTTTATTTATATTAAATACATTAATTTCAAGATGATTAATTTTCACAAAATAGCCGTTCGTTTAGTAAAATTTAGTACTGTTAATGAACTGAAAATAATTAACATTAATAGTCGATAAGGTCCGCCCGTATGTAAGTCTTCGTTTGTATTTCGCCTAATGATAACGATTTATTTTGAACCGCACATTTTTCGACCAATGCTAACGGTTTATTTTGAACCGCATATTTTGGGAGTTGTCGTTCGTCCAATTGGAATGGCTTATCTTTTTATGTTCAAAATTCAAATTTTCCTAGCTTATAACAAAAAGATTATAGTATTTGTTATAATAATATTGAGAAAACTAATTTGAAAGTTTGTATCGTTTACGAAATTTTTAAATAATCAAAGACACGGTTCGATTATTGAAAGATATGATTATATTTCGCGTCCAGCCTTGAAAACTTTTTGCATGAAAACATGCATTAAAAATATTTTAATTACGGTATGGACTTTTGTACTTTTTTTCGACTGCAGGGGTGTCGATATATGTCCCGAGATCTATTTCCTTTTCTACGAAATATATTTGTTAGCAAACTTAAGCATTTCAATTATTCTAAAAATTATTGACAATTTATTTTTCACGCCAGTAAATTTTCTGACTACTTAAAAATGCAACAAAAATCCCCCCGTTGAGGTCAACGGGCTTACAGCTAGTCAATATAAAAATTATAATATCACCAATTTTGCAAGTATCAAATGAGCCCTCTAGAGGTGAAGCGAGCCAACTAGTAAAGTCTTGGACTTTTAAGTACAATCACATCTTTATTTGGTGTTTTGGTGGATTGCATATTTTTATTTTACGGAGATAACACTATTGCAATGTGTATTAATTGAGACTACCTCACTTTTACGCTACTTTAATACGTGTAAAATATTATAACGCATCCAACATTTTATTAATAAAATACCACTAGTCTCACCTCACGTTTACTGGGGCCAATAATCACTGTGACATTCTGCGTTCGTTAAAAAGGCAATTATGTACATATTTAGAACAAAGCCACAAGGTATCATCGGAGGTTATATTATATTGGAGAAGTCATCACAAAAGTATTTTCGAGTGCAGTGCTACGACACAAAGTAGCACAGAAGTTTGAAAACTGTTTCCAAAAAATGTTTATTGACCAACAAAACCTGTGAAGCATTTTACTCTTCCAAGAGTCACAATAAAATTTGTTATTGCCGCAATCCGTTTCAGTTTTCTCTCGTAGATCGGTATCGCTTGCAAGTGGATTCCTATGCTGCGCGCATTCTTATTTCCGTCAAACGTTTTCTCAGATTTCTTTGTATGCAGCAAGTCAATGCTCTTTTAAAAGCAAGCGCATCTATTGCATATTGAGCGGCTTAATGCATATTATATTATGGAGTATATTTTGCCTCCACCGTTTAGTTAAAATTTCATTTTTAAATTAGACAAATTTTATTTCATCATAATACAAATATTCATCATGTTTTGTTATAAATTATGATTTTATAACTGATATTTCCCATTTAGCCTGTCGTAAAAAATATCATTTGAGTATTTTTACTTAAATAAAGTCCTATGACGCAGTTATTAGTGTTGTTGGCTTTTGTGCCGGACCTCACGGGTTCGAGTCCCAGTATGAAAAGCATTTTTTCGATCGGTTTATCGATTTCTGTTCGAAGTCATGGTTTTTAAAATTCCTTCCCACCCTTCTGATTATTCAATAACCTGGCGTAGCGAGAGCGATTAGTTAATCACTAGTTCTGTTTTAGTTTTGTTCTTATATCCCTACTAATCTCTTCGGAAAAGAGAGAATGAGCGACTGAGTAGCAGACAAGTCTAGTAGAAAAACTAATGTTTCGATACATCTACGAGAAGGCGATAAAATACTTTATTTTTTTCCATTCACTTATTTTGTGTAATTTATATTAAAAATAATTTATAAATGAGCCACTGAGGAGTGAAACCAAGTGGTATTTTAGGAAAAAATGAGTTTGATGTGATTTCTCAAAGAATCGTCAAAGTAAAGTGAGCTTGGTAAATACACTGCAATTGTGGCTTCTTCCTTAGAATAAAAATACGTAATCAATAAAAACATGATTTTACTTAAACGTCCAATGGAATAGTTTTACCGTTTTGCTATTTTTGTTACTTCACTTCTCAGGCGCTCATATATCGTCACTGTACTGGAAAAAGTTGCTAAAAAACTAAATCGACAGAAATGAGGTAAGTACAAGACGATATTCTTGGTGTGGAATAACTCAGTTGGTGCGTTAATTGTACTCATTTGGCAAAAACAGCATTTTCTTTTATCGGTAATAAATAAGAAATAAAAATAAAGTTTTCTCGTCAATATTTGACTGTTCACAACGCAATGATGAATAATGAAGTATACGTAAATTTAAATTTGAATCGTTCAAACTATGTACATTCTCACAAATTTTGTCATTAACGACCCGGGTTTCGCCTTTCGGCATCTTCAGGCATTCAAGTGCACGGATGAACTTGAACTGACGCTTAGTAAATGAAAGTTTCGGGTTTATATAAGATATAAATGCATCACTGAGTCCAGAGCCACTGCTGGCAAAAAGGATAAGCCCATGGGAATGCCAACAGATTTGACTAGTGAGCAGTTTCAAGAATTATATAATTTGTTTGTCGGCAAAGGTTTTATGATTATATGATTTTATGGTTATATAGGGTATAGAAGAGGAGATGTGGGAAAATTTGATATTTCGTTTAAAATCGGAAGATTTTGCAGCTGTGCTTTGTTGATTTCTAAAATTTCTTGGAAAAAGAGCTTATGACTGTCCGTATTTGGGTGTAACATTTTTATCCCTTGTTCCTGATTGAACACGTGTCCTTCCGATATTAAGTGATTAGCAAAAGTAGACGTGTCTTTTTTCAATCTAAAGGCTGCCATATGTTCTAAAACCCGGATGTTCAGTGTTCTTTCTGTTTTGCCGATATAAAACTTTGTACAACAAGAGCATTGCAATCTATAAATCTCGGATTTATTTAAGTAATGTATTTTATCTTTATTATTAACTAATAATTTGCCTAAAGAGTTTTTACAGTAAAAAGCAGGTCTTACACTATCAGCTAGCTGTTTTTTAATTTTAAGACTTGTATTTCCTAAAAAAATGATTCTACGCCAATACCTAGTATGATCTATGTCCTTTGACACTATACCTTTAAATAACATTTTTTCTGCAAGTTTAGTTTGTTTTTTTGATAAAAGATTGTCTATAAGAGACATATCGTATCCATTGTTTATGGCGATTTGTTTGATGATTTTCAATTCGATATTAAAGTTTATTTCGTTTAAAGGAACACTCACAAGTCTATGTATTTCTGAATGAAAAGCGGCTAGTTTCTTCTATACCCTATATAACCATAAAATCATATAATCATAAAACCTTTGCCGACAAACAAATTATATAATTCTTGAAACTGCTCACTAGTCAAATCTATTGGCATTCCCATGGGCTTATCCTTTTTGCCAGCAGTGGCTCTGGACTCAGTGATGCATTTATATCTTATATAAACACGAAACTTTCATTTACTAAGCGTCAGTTCAAGTTCATCCGTGCACTTGAATGCCTGAAGATGCCGAAAGGCGAAACCCGGGTCGTTAATGACAAAATTTGTGAGAATGTACATAGTTTGAACGATTCAAATTTAATATTGAAATTCCACCAAGCACCTTCAGTCGAAATCTTAAATTATACGTAAATTTGTTTTACATTGCAATAAGTTAAAATTTAAAATAGTATATAATTATTTCTCGCTTAAACTTAATTTTTCATTGGATTCAGTTTATATAATCACCGTTATATGTTACAATATCAACATCTGATATTACCCAATATGTCGATGCGGTATGTTGCCGTTACGTAAATATTTATATCTTTTGCCTGAATCATTTATCCGACGCTTTGTGTCTCTTGAAAAGGGCTGCGACCCGAAACCAAATTTCTATAAGTTGCGAAAACGGGAGAGAAAAAAAGGTATGGAACGCTGGGAGAAAAAAGAAAAAGATAAACAATCCTCGTAAACGAGAAATGGAAATTTTCTTATTCAGGACAAAGAGTAAAATGCTTCTGTTTTCAACGCTTAGTTTGAGAGCTGGTTATATTTGCATTTCTTATGGCGGTAAAATATACGTCGCTAGATTGGCACAAGATTCCTCCTGCATAACAATGTTTTGTTATTCGTATTTATGTGTAGATTAAAATGAATTATTGCTGCGGTTATTTTCGAACTCAATTATAAGACGAAACGGGTATAAGACGATTTCACATAATATAATAAAAAAATGCAATTCACAGAATTGTATTAGTTAGCACGTAAGCTTTTTATGTATTTCTAAGACAGTCGCTATTTCTGAGAAGAAAAGATTCCAATCCAATATTCGAAAAAGTTGACTATTTTATTGATATTCGTAATTTTCGAAACAAATCAATAATTAATGTAAATTATTACTTGATATGATTCGTTTTCTGCATTTTTTAAATACATCATTGGAGGTATGTACGTACGGACGATTTCTGTGTATAAACAGTATGATTAGTCGAAAGTATTATGAAAATACAACTGGGTAATCAAAAACTAAAAAAGTGAAAATAGAAATTTAGTTCGAATAAAGTTGTAATATTTAAAATCGTGAAAAATCTACCATTTTATTGAATATTTAAAATATGATTATATAATGAAGAATTAACTTAAATAACAGAACCAAATGCGAATCAACTCAAAAAAATAATGTTCAAAATGCTCTGGTTTTTATTTTATTTTAATATGTATGTTTTAATATAATATTATGCACCCGTTATCTTTAGACCAGTATTTTATTTTTTTAAAAATAAAATATACATTTGTACTAATTCTTAGTTTTATTTATTAAAATCAACTGATGTTTGTCACGATCAAACTGATCTTAATCAATAAAAGTGGTAAAAATGTATATTTTATTTTTTGAATATAATGCCTTTCCACCAAGTATTGAGAGTGAACACCCAAATAGTGTTTTGAGTGGCAACTTTTATGGAATAAAAAAAAATATTTAACTTTTTTCGAATATTCAAATATTTTACGATTTAAGTATTCGGCATTCGAATAGTTGATTTCACGAATATTTGGAATCCTTGCTGAGAAGTAAACGCTTCGTGCCTCGACTGCGGGTGCCGAGATTTAAATCAGCACTCAGTGGTAACAACTCCTCATTCTTTAATTCCGATAAGGCTTAATTGAAAACGTTAGAATCTTCGTTAATGCAAAAAAAGAGTATCGTAAACCCGGTATCGGATTAGAAATAAATGAGTGGTGAGGAATAGCATTACAGAGAAAAGATGTATAACTCAGTTGCTTAAATTCTATTTTCTCCTAATAGAGTAAGGACAGACGGGCTTGTTGTTAGCCAGTTGCTCCAGCGACGCCTTACTTTTACGATCAGAACATTGAGAAGAGTTTTTACACATTATCGAAAATCATTTCAATCAAACCTAAATATTATGAGTTCAATCAAAAACAATTTAATTTATTTCATAAGAATACCTTATTTATTTATTTGTTTAACCATACTAGCTCTCACTACTAGGGTATCCAACCCTGGACCTTTTTTATAATCCCGGGATTGAAAATTCACCATAAAATCGTGAAGAAATTCGGAATTTTAAACGGATTTCCCAAAATGATAAAAAGTCGAGAGTTTTATTTAACTTACGCGGTTTTAAAAAACTTTTATAGAATTTTGCGCTTCTCATTCTCAATCCAGAAATATCAGGACTGACACAATCATAAAATTAGACGGGATCCCGATATTGGAGGCCCTACTCGCTACGTCCCTTTTAAGGGACCAGATGGGTAGAGCAGAGTTTTTAAATCTTACAGACATCCATCTTATCAAACTAAAATCAATTGATTGACAATTGATAAAAACTGTTTGTACTTGAATTTGAACCCGTGAGAACCGTAACCAAAGACAACGTCATACGCCACTTGACCACGGACCTGAGAATTTATTACGTTGTAAAATAATACGTAAAAATCAGTTTCTGTTATACAATACCTTGTTGTAAATTTTAATATTATACTTTCTTATTATTTGTCGCCTGCTGTGGCCCAGTTGGTTAGAGCTTGCTCTACCAATCACGCAGGTCTGGGTTCGATTCCCGGTCAGATCACTATCAATTTGAGAATTATTCAATTCAAAGTTGTGATCGAAGACTGGGTGTTTGTGATGTCAATTCACATCATTCCCTCTCCTCCCATCCCTCTGATACTTTAATAACTGGGTGTAGCATTAGCGATTAGCCAACCACTATTCCTGTTCTAGCTTTATCCTTCTTTCCCTACTACTCACTTTGAAAAAAGTGAGGTTGAGCGACTGAGTAACAAACAGTTCTCATAGAAAAACTTCTGTTGAGATACCTCTATTATGAAGCCATATGATTCACGTTGGGAGCGGACATGGATTAAAAAAAATACATTATAAGCGAGAATGAAAAATTTACAAAAAATTATATGTATAAATAAAATCAATATTTCTAATGTATTGGATTGTTTTGGCGGCAACTTTGTGGAAATTATAAAATTTAAATTGAGACTTTTGTTTTAGCCTTGGTTGTGTTTTTTTTTTTGTTTTGACAAGTGTTTTACAACTTTGATAAAAATCAAAACCTATTGCTTATGCTACATAAGTAAAATCACCTACATAAACAATCTCGAGTCTGCTTCCCGACCCGCCAAACCTATTTTTTACGACCCCGGCCTTTCACGAAAATGTTTCCCGACTTATGATTAAAACAATGCTGATAAATCAACAACTTTTCATTGAAGTCTCATCTGTCAGCAAAACTGTTTTATTTTATAGTTCTTAAAATCAGAGCCGCACTAAGCACCGTATTCCCATCACGTTTAATCTAAAAACGCCCCCGACAGCAAGATTATAACGCGATGAACCTCGCTCAGAATGAATCATTCGAAAAATTCTCTCGCTCAAGTAAATACTGTATTGCAATGAAATAGTGACATGACGCTCAAACCAAAACAGAAAAGTTTTATCGCGTCCATCCAACTGTGAAATAGTCGGCAACCAGAAAAGAAGAACGAAGAATCAAATTAATTCCATCAAACCGCTATAAGGCAGGCTTACACTTAACGAACAACTAAAGCGAGCAGACTCATACTCAATCCACATTTCTGTCATTTATTTATCAACGGAAGTTGAACATGTTTTTTTTCCATTATATTTGGAAGCTTTAATTTATTATCTTTTGATTTCATGAATACTGAATTAACGCTGTTTGAATTTGACAGACATTTAAATCAAAACGGACTGTCTGGGACACACATCTGTATACGATTAAAATCAAATTCCATTTTGTCAACGCTTTACAGTAGCGGTTCATGGCATATGACCGAGACCCAGAAAAACCGTATAAATTATTAAGCACAATATGTATTTAACTTTTCCGGTTCTAAGCTCAAGAAATGCGACCCCAATACCCACATTTTCTTAAATATCTTTTTTAATATGAGTGATACAATGTTTATAATTAAGGTATTCTTATATCATAGTTTTTTGGACCTTTTGTAGTTTATATAAAAACGCGATAACGCGATAACACTATCAGGCGATAAGCGCCCGCGATAACGATCGTTCGTAAGGTAGCTGAGAACACTCGTCAGTTGTAAATTCATATGTTTGCTGGGATGACGTCTTTTTTACGCGCAACTTAAAATATGATTATTTATTAAAAACCCACAGATTTTTATAAAAAAATGTATAACGAATGATGCAGAAAGATATTTTAAAGTCCTTAGACTATTTTTTTTTTGAAATTCATTAGAATAAGGCCAACAATGAGGAAACCACTGGGGCCACAAAAGAGCCCCATCGGCAGAGAAGTATTTTTCTAGTCTCCGAGCCGCGAGAGTTAATAAAATTCTCTTTTTTTATGCAGATAATGTGTATATACAATGTCTATTTTTGCGCAGTTTTCTGGAACCTACCCTCTCCCTACTTTATATGAACTCAAAGTCTCGATTTACGCGGTTTCGATTTACGAGATATCTCTTGGAAAGTATCTACCGCGTAAATCGAGGGATAGGTGTATATATAACCAAGCCGTCTACGACAATGTTCCACTTGACGAAAATATGTTTAAACGAGGGCTATAATACAGTATCCGTTAACTTCTAAGGCTATCTTTTAAATGTATCGATTTGATTATGTCACTAACTTGTCGAATGTAGACCAGGCAATAAGCGTCAAAAGGGGATATTGGGGAATCCCAATCGGTTGGAAGACATTAAAAGCGAACTGTTAATGGTTGTTTATCGCTGTAGTAGAAAAGGAGAGGTTAGTCTACTCTAGTGTTTATAAAAATAATTTAAAAATGTACATTCTTTACATGTTGCTTTATTTCAGGAATGCACAACCCGCGGCTCGTTTGAAATGTTTATTTCCCTCGAATGTTTCATCTAAAATTAAATCATATTACGTATTTGATACAGTAAATCAGCGATTTCCAACCTGGGAGGGCGCGATCTTTTGCTAAGGGAGGCGCGAACAGTCTAAAATTTGTATTTACCTTTAAAAGAGGTCTTTATTACTATAGGAAATAATAGATGGGGAGGCGTGAAGTTATTTTTTTTCTTCAAAGGGAGGCTAGTAATATAAAATTGGAAACCACTGCAGTACATCATTGATAAATGTAAAGCATTCAAATACTAAAGTAAATCAAGCATCTATCCGTATTCTATTGCGCAACGGTTAACTTTGCGGGCTTCCGTGTCGGATCTCAAGGGTTCGATCCCTTCGATTTATCGATTTCTGTTCGAAGGTATGGATGTTTGTGGTGTCCAAAAATTTCCTCCCACTCTTTCCGATCTCTAGTCTTGCCCTGGCCTTATCTTTCTATCCAAACTAATCTCTTTGAAAAAAGAGAGGTTGAGCGACTGGGTAATCAACAACTCTTGTAGAAAAAATGCTGTTGAGATATCTTAATTAGGAGGCTATATGATCTACATTGGGAGCAGATATGGATAATAAAATCATTGAATTTAAAAAAATTGTAGCAGAATAAATCGCTTCATAGAAATAGGCTTGCTTACTTGTGAAAATTTGAATTCGATTTGCAACTTAATACTTTAAAAAATATTAAGTCAAATTCCAAAGAATTTGCATAAACAAACATCGCATAATTACACAAAATTAATTCTCTATTTACATGATTTAGAAATAATACGGTGAAATGTAATTGAACCTATCTTTCATTTATCTATATTCACTTTTTTACATGTAACTTATCTCCTCTGTAAAAAGATGATGATGATACCTATATATCAAATTCTGGGCCGGTGGGACCGTGCTCTGATTTTTTCCTCAATACGTCCCGGATTTACCGAGGCGATTTTAAGAGGATTGAACGTACTTTAAATGTAATTTTTTCTTACGTCCCGAAACCAACATAATTTGTTTTTATGCGGCCTGCTACAATAAAAAGGTTGTGCCTGTCTGCTTGGTAAATTCGGTTAAGTGGCGGTTGGTGAGTGCTTAATTTATATTTATAAAATGACAATATTTTTTTCTGTCAAAATTTTTTTAAACTTGGTTGTTCCAAAATGGTATTTGATATTAATATTAGCTACCTGACGATACATTTTTTTGTTGACAATTTTAATTTCCAAAAACAAAAATGTAGGAATAAAATAAACGAAAAAGAAATATTTTTTAATATGGAAGATGAAGATTACAATCGATTCGGTAAGTAGAATATAAATAGCATGTACTAAACGTTTATTATAGACGTTTTAACCTTCCATATCATCTGATAAAATACCATTTTTTAATGGTAAATTAATATTTTCTCCAAGTATTTATTTCTTTATTAAAATTTTATAATTAGAACGTTGATGGAAACATTTTGATAGGAAAGACAGATGTCACTTTTTGTAAAGAATGTTTATTTTGAAATATTGATTTGAATGTTTGCTCAATGAAGTGAGAATTTTGAATTTGCAAATGTAACGTTTCATTTTGGCCGATGAAAACAATCTGATTAGAAACACAGATTTCACACTGTTTTGTTAAAACATTAATTTAAATTTTTGTCCAATGAAGTGAGAATATTGAATTTGGAATTGTGACGTTATATCTTGATGGACAAAAACAGAATTGTTTACAGTAATGTCAATGTGCACTGTCCAAAAAACGGCTGCTTGATAATTCTTTGTTCCATAAACATTCTTTATAGATGTCGAAAGGTTGGTTTATTATTGTGGACTTTTATAGCGTCTTGAATTTGTTAATTTGTTAATCAAATGATGTTTGTTTTATAAATGTTCTGTAATTTGTTATACAATTTGGTTTGAATATACTTGAATGCTATTAAAAATGCATGTCAATACTATTTGTAGTTATGTTTTTTTGCTGATTTTCGATTCGCTACATATTTGTTCACTCAAGGAAAAAAATATCAAAGTATTTAATCTTTTTTTTTATATAAGATGAGTTTATAGCTATTTCAGCGTGCGCCATCGTTATGAGTAGAGCTTCCAATAAACCGGACTTTTCAACTAACCGGTTTTCGGTTTTTTCTGGCAATAAAACCGGTTAACCGGTTTAAACCGAAATATAACGTATTTTGATTAGGTAGGTATGCAAAAAAAAAAAATTTGTAGATTTTTTTAAATATTTGACATAAATGCTCCAATTTTAATGGAAAGTCGATATTTATCTTATAGATGGAATACGATATAATATATATATTATATACAACAATGAAAATCAAATGTGGAAAAATATTTTATGGTAAAATGTCAAATAAAAAAATAGAGCTTGATAATAAAACTCATAATTGAGAATAACAAGCACTACAAAAATTATATTTATATACTATAAAAAATATTAAATTATTTGAAAAAGTCATTTCTGTTCACAGTATGGACAACTTTGAGACAAGTAATTTTTTTTATAAAATTATATGCATGTTGTGTAAATTGTTTCCGCTTCTACGCAGTAAATTCATTGTAAAAGATGTTTCTTTTTGAAAAAAAAAATGAAAAATAAGAAAAGAATATTTTTGATAAAACGCGGTTAACCGAGTGAAATAACCCGGTTTTCGGTTTTTTTCAAAACATGCGATAAACCGGTTAACCGGTTTGGAAGCCCTAGTTATGAGCTATGTTTTAACATGCATATACTCAGATATATAATGCCTTAGAAGAAATACACAATACATACTGTTATTTGCTCTATCCTTTGAGTTTATATTACAATTATTACATTTACATTACAATAACGATTTTACATTTACATTAAAAAAACTTAATGCACTCGAGCAATTAGAAATTAAGAGACATATTCAAACTAATGACATCTTAAATGAATAAACAATCATCAGTCCATTACCGCTACTAAAACAACTGATGTAAGTTATTATAAATACCAGTTTAATTTTAACTAATTTACCTTGACTAATCTCATACTTGTTATCGTTCTTAGAAACACAAAAGTCAATTTTAATAAATGTAATAATTGTAATATAAATTAAGAGGTTGCATATAATCAGTTGTATATACTGCCTTAGACGAGATACACGAAGTTTTCCTTTATTCAAAAACTGCAACTCATTGTATGACTAGCCCTTAAAGATAAAAAAGTTATTCTTAATAATTAAATGGAACGTACTTAATTATGTTTGGATGTTTCTGAAACCTACGCCCTTTTAATATTCAGTCAACGTCCGGGGGTGAGGTCTACCAAATCAGAAACCCTGCTGATTGACAGCCTTCGAAGGGGTTAGAAGCTAACCCTCCGAGGAACAATAAAACTTTCATTTAAATGAATATAACTGATAAAATGAGTAAAAACTGTCATAAATGGTTAATTTTTCATATTCAACTGTGACAACGTCAATATTAAATTGTCACCGTTCTAATAGGAGTTGGTAAATTAAAAAACTGAAAAGAATTAGATAAGTATACAAAAAGTTTCTTTGTCTGGAATAAAATAATGTTGGTACGTTAATTATACCAGTTTTTATAGAGTAAATTATTATTAATGATGATTTAAAGGTAGGCAATTGTACATGTATATTGAATGTAAGCTCTTATTTGTGTCAGGTTGGCTATAATGTATTTATATTTTGATATTATAATTATCTGTGTAACATAAAATATCGATGTTAGAAGCTTTCTTTAAAAGCTAATTTTTTGCATTTTCCGTTTACACAGAACTATGAATCTGTTACATACCAACTTCTACTAGAACAGTGACAATTTACTAAATGTATATATTGAAAGCATTTAAAAAATCAAAATCATAATGTAATAATATAGTTTTATTTCTCCATGAAACATTCCAACCCTTAAAAACAATTGTGAAGTCTGAAAACAATAAACACCTTGTCGAATTTAAATAATTATTCAACAATTTATAAATATATAATGCATAAACTTTTCGTTTGTAGACAAGCCAATTCATAACTTATAAGAGTTGTTCTGGTGACGAGTTTATTGTTTTCTAATGCAGCATTGGACGCTATGGAAGTGATAGATGTATTTGATTTCTTGAACTACCTTCTCTCACCCATCCCATCCTAAAACAAATGAGCGTATCGAGAGTGACTAGCTAACCATTATTCCTTTCCTATGGCTAGAAACCCTTGTATATTATACTCTTTAACGCTACGTCTTACCTGGGCGAAGTCACTGCAAACACGATTGGAACACGGTTTGAAGCGAATTAAAATATCAAATAAACTGATCGTGGCTTGCGTTTAGTCACGTAGAACACTCTATTGCGGCGGAGACCATTTAATATTTTCGTGCCGCATTTTGCATTCTCTTTGATTTTGCTAACGCTAGAAACTCTTTTTTTGTGATAAACTCCATTGAGAGCGGAAAAAACATTTAATTAAAGATCAACAAAACGATGTTGAAAAACGTTTTTATTTACATTATTCAGTTTCCGAAGGCTGTTGTAGTATGTGAGGGTTAAATATATTGGGATGTTTTGTGAAATGAAGCCGCCATACTCGACGGGCGTGTGGAGCAGTTGATGAATGCCTGTGAGTTCTACCCTTTCGCACTACCCCGCCGCCGCCCTCGTTGCAAAACCGATGGCCGCCCATGAAAGCCCTGCTAAAGATAAAATAATATACAAACATGATTAAGAGTCTCATATTGCATTTGGTTTTTTTTAACATACACTACTGGTCCAAGATTGATACACGCCCTGTAATTATTTTTATTTTCAGTTAGTCAAAAAATCTTTTATGATCAATTTTATACAGCATTTATTTTCTTCGATAGATTCGGGAGATTATTTTTAATAAAAGATTTTTTTTTATTCCATTTCTTGTGCTACAACTTGTGACACGTGTTTCGTCTTTTTAAGAAACATCATCAAATCTATCGCAAAGTTTACTAATAAACTATAAATTGATTAAAATATATTGCTTAATCTGTCAAGACTGTCAAGTTGGTTATGTTGGACAGATAGGTAGGAGCTTTTATGTTAGATTTAAAGAAAATGTTAGATGTCTAAAAAAAATCATTTTTCAGAGTTTTAGAACAATTTGATAGAAAATGATCAATATTTTGATAACAATAAAAATGTTGAAATACTCCATAAAGTAAGTTGCAATGGGTAAGAATGAATAGCTTAGAGTTTTTGGGATTTAATAAAGTCATTTATAGAAAGGAAGAATTAGTAAATATCATTTTAAATAAGATAGGTGGACCACCATTGTTGAATTTATTTTCATTGAGTTTTGCCACACATAATGAAAATAACTATTTTTTTTATTATTACTATCAAAGTTTGTATTTTACCCCTTCTCTGTGTCCAGTAGAAAAGGACAAATCCCGACTTTTATTTTGTAATATAAGATTCGAATTATTTTTTAGTTTATTCTGATGATGCTTCTCAAATAGGTGAAACACGTGCCGCAAATTGTAGCTCAAAGAGTGGAATAACAAAGTTATAAAATTTAATTTTATGTTAGCATTTAATTTATTCATTCTCAATACAAAAAATAAACTTATTTGATGTTATAGGAAATTTACAAAGAAATAAATCAACATAAACTTTTTTGGGCCAGGTGCGAACTTCTCACTGTATTTTTTTTAAACAGTAACAAGGTAAGTGCAAAATATTTCTAAATTAGCACTTCTACAACAGGTGGAAAGTGAAAGCTATTTTTCTCGAAAGCTGTTTTATTATTATTTTATTTAACTTTGAAAGTATAGCGAAGCAAATCAAATTTGCGCATACTTAAATACATTTCTTTGGTAAATATTTTAAAATATTTTTTTCCCATTTCTGAGAAAAAAGTCGACTTAATCCTGTTTTGAATAATTCATAGTATGTATGTCAAAATGTTTCCATTTGAAAGCTCTTGCGTCTGTAAAAATTAACGAATTCATTTAAGTTAAAATGCTTTGAAAATATTCCTATACGGAAATACATACGTAAACCACTTTTAGGGTGGTGTTTACTGTCAATACTTGGAGGCTTGGAATCCAGGCATCAAATCCTGGGCTCTTTTTGTGTTCACGAGATTTCGAGACAATTTTTCCAATCCCAGGATCTCGGATTGAACATTCATACGGAATCCCCAAATTTAAAAAAAAAAGGAACCTTTTTTAGCCCTCGCGCAACTTTCTCACATTTTGTCGATCCCGAAATTGGACGGTATCCCGGGATATAGTATAAATCGGATCTCATTGAAAAAACAATAGTAACAGAAAACCTGTTTCAAAATTTCGTTGTTACTTGGCACGATAATTTAAGTTTGGTAAGGGCAGGGGTGGGCTGGGTACGGCTCAGAAGAGCTCGCACGAGCCCCTTGTTAAATTTTAATAAGGCTGGCGAGCCCCTTGCTCATTTAAGAAACAACAATTTTCTCAGATCAAATAAGTATTTAAATGCAATTTCTGACTTATATATATATATTATCTAAAACAGCTTCAGTATACATAATAGTACATTTTTAGCCATTTAAAATGATAAGTTTGTCGCCTGAGTGGTCGAGTGGTCAATGTTGTTAGCTTCCGTTACGGAGGGCACGGGTTCAAATCCTGGTACGGACAGTTTTATAAATTGATTTTTCAATCGATTTATGAATTTTTGTTCGAAGGCATGGATGTATGTGATGTCTTACCATTAGTCCTGTCCTAGCCCTATCCTCCTATCCCTACTCTCTTTGGAAAAAGAGAGCAACTGAGTAACAAGCAGTTCTCGTAGAAACACTTCTGTTGAGATAAACTCCATTAGGAGTCCATATGCTCCACATTGGGAGCAGACATGGTATTTAAAAAAAAAACAATGCATATTGTTACATATTATAAGTGTATTAAGTAATAATCGATTGATTATTTAAGTATTGCATAAAATTACATAGGAGTGATAAAAAAGTTCACTCCTTCTTCAGAAGACCGATAATTGATTTGAAATGAAGCGAGTCCCTTTTTAACGTATTGGTAGCCCACCGCTGGTTAACGGTGCAAAGGCGTCAAGAAATATTGGACTAAATTTTAAGCGTTAAGTTCAACTACGTTCCTATTAGGGCTTGCCGGTTTTCAAAAACCGGTTTTTTTGCTAAATTTTTGACATTTGAAAATCGGTTTTTTAACATCATAACCGGCTGTCCCAAATTTTTTATAAACGAGATTATAAACATTAGAACAGAAAATTTGGATCTTTTATTTGATGGCTTAAATACCATATGCCCTACATCATTATCCAGCGAAAGGGTATTTTCGATATCAGGAAATTTTGTTACAAAACGATCAGTGGACGCTTTGTGTTTTCTTTGACCATGTTTTCTGAAGAGTAACACCAAATAATTTATTGTTGTGCATTGTTATGTATATAAATAAACAACATAAAAATATTGAACCTCTTCTCGCTATTTTAATTGAATTATCCATTTTTTGTAGAACAATATGTCAATGTCAATTTGACAACAGGTTTTTTCAAATTTCGGTTTTTGTATAAGCCCTAGTTCCTATGTATTCCATCTAAATGTACCCAAATGGCCACTTACCTTACATAGGTACTGTATGCTGTAAACACTGTTAACGGTTGATTTGGTACTTGGCCACACGACAGTTGGTGAAGGGCGACAGTTGGCAGGCGAAATGACAGAACTAAACAGTCAGCGAACACGCCACGCCGCTGCCGTCGTCAGCCAAGTGTCATGATTTACAACGTGACGTCCTGACAACCAGCCAAATTAGATGTTACATTATATCAGTTTATAAACGACATGAAAATATTTTTTTATTTAGTTGTTCTGAATACCCATTTTTTAAAAAAAGGTGCCGGAACTCAATTCTTGTTAAGCCTTTTTTTGTAATTCTCAATGTGGAAGATATTGCTTCCTAATGGAGGTGTCACAAAAGAGTTTTTTTACGAGAAATAAACAGTAAACACTAGTCAGCTGCATACAATTCCTTCTTTAATTGGATGGCTGCAACAGACGAGATATCTCGCCAAATCGTTCGTGTACAACACGCCAGAGACGAGATATCTCATCAATAAAAAAAAAAAAAAAAATTGCAAATTATAGCCGGCGTTCTGGGTACAGACGTACTTTTTTCAATGGCAGCCAAAAGGTTAAAAAGAGTAAAGACAGACATATAGGGCTGATACAAGACTAGTATTTAACTAATTGTTTTAGCTTTGCAGTGTTAATTTTAGGATTGTAAGAGTGGGTGGGATATATATCATAGATAACAACGCTTTCGTACAGTAATCGATCGTGTAGGTATAACCTTAGTTCTGATAATTCTTTCTTTACTGTTATTACTTTTTGTGAGATCATGATTTAAAAAAATATTTTCAAACGTTTTTCGACATAAAAGAAAGCAAAAAAAATAAATTTGCAAATATAAATTTGAAACATTCTAAATTACGATAAAAGGTGCCGGAACGCCGTTCCGCCGCGATACATGCGAAACAAGCACTGCCTAGAAGTATTAAATAGCCTTAACATAAAAAAACGCATTTTTTTTTTCATCCATGTCCCCTCCCAATTGGATCGTATGGCCACTTCAAGAAGGTATTTATTTTAAAGCTTTTCTACTATATAATAAACTGCTCAACTTATCTTTTTCGAAAAAAGAAGAAATTGAAAGAATAGGCATATGAAAAGACTACGGGTAAACTATTCACGCTGTCTTCGTCCCGTTATTGTACAGCTAGAACAGTAGGTGGGAACTTTTTGACACTAAATTCCACATTCATACTTTCGGACAGAAATCGATAAATCAATTGAAAAAATAGTCGTTGTGGGGCGTAAGCCCATGAATCCGACATTTTATTACGTGTGTAAACGACATCGGTTAAAACAATTTTTGTATTCATTTCACATTCGTGTTTTAATGATCTGTCGGGTCACATGGCGCAGCGGTTAGCGTTGTTGGCTTCCATGCCGGAACTCACGCATTCGAGTCCCAATACAAACAGCATTTTTTCGATTGATTTCTGTTCGTAGACATGGGTGTTTGTGATGTCTAAATATTCCCTCCCACCCTTCCGATCCTTGAATAGAGAGCGATTAGTTAATCACTAGACCTGTCTTAGCCTTGTCTTTCTATCCCTACTACTCTCTATGGAAAAGAGAGGGTGAGCGACTGCGTAACAAACAGTTGTCGTAGAAAAGGTTCCGTTAATATACCTCCATGCTTCACATTTCACTTAAAAATATATTTAAAATCAGGAACAGTTTTGTTTATATAGTATTTCTTGGACTACAATAAATAACCTGGAATTATTACGAAAAGGGTTTTATTTTTCTATATGTACAATGCTTTTTCGCAAAGAATTGAAAGTGAATACATACCTTAAAAATGGTTTGGATTTCAATACAACGACATCTGTTAATAAGAAAAATAGTTGTAATATATTTCTTACAAAGGTTCTTGTAATTAAATATAGCTAGCCTAGCAGAATTATAAAAACGTCTCAGTTGATTAAGGCGTTCTTTAATTTACTATTCCACTTACATTTGAATGTATACACAGACAAGACGCCAGTGGTGTGCTGAAACAGTGACCTTTTATTTTTAATAAATTTATTAATCTCAACTAACATATTATTTTTTAAAAAACATGGACTATTTCAGCATTTTTAGAAGTAAGCATCATCTTTTTGATAGCGGTAGTAGGATCAATCTATTTTACAGTTTCAATAATCTTTAGATGCATACGTAGCGGTTGGCTTGGACGGATAATTTTATACCTAAAACAAAAAGAAATATTCAACTATGTTAAGTAATTTATTAAGAAAAAACACAATATTTGTTTGTACTTTATTTCCACTTTATTTATAAAGGTGAAAATGGCGAGCATTGTCAACTGCTCGCCATAATAATGAAGTAATTGATTATTCAATAAATTTTTACCCCAAGGAATATATATCACTGATGTCTGAAATTCCTTCCATACCTGCGGATCCTAAAATAGGAGAGCGGTCAGAGCTATCAGTTAACCATTTGTTATATATTTTTCGGAAATTTAGGTTAATCAACTGAGTTACAAGCAGCCATCGTTGAAATACTTACGCTGAAATGAGCTTCAATACCAGTTTATATGATCTAAGTGTTGTGCTTGTGTAGTTTTTAAAAAAATAAACAACGTCACAAATCAGTTGCGCAACCAGCAATAATGCGCAATCTTAATTGTCAGATTGATGAGGTTCGACTCAAGTCGGTGTTTGTTCTAACCACAATCCTATCCAAGCTCTAGCTTTCTATCCGTACTCTCGTAAAAAAAGATAGCTATAAGGAGTTCTCATAGTAAAATTTATGTTGGACTCAACTACATTATTCACATTTTGTGCGGAATTGGTTTCAACAAAAGTACACAGAGTCGCAAGTCAGCTACGCAAACAGCAAGCATACGCAAACTTAATTGTCAGATTGATGAGGTAATTTACTCAAGCCAGCTCTTGTTTTCGGCGTGTCCCTTCGTAATTAGTTGAATTATTTCAACATAGTTGTTTTTTTAACCACTTCATTATAAGGCACTGTTTTATTACAATTACATACTACGCTAAAGAAACGCTTCTCGTTCTAAATATATATATAAAAGTTTGTTACATTCTGTTTCGAGTAAGCTATCAAAAATGTCCTAGCTGAACAACAAAAGTTTTTTAGTAAATCTCTGTAGGACTATAACAAAATTCATGTACAGCACCGATATATTTCTAAAGATATTCAATATTTATTCATCTTACTTAGTTCAAAATGTTTACTTGGACCTTTTATAAATTATACCTATCAATATTATCTAAGCTGATCGTGCTCGAAAATATTTTTAGATTCTGAGAAATCAATACATGTTTTCTTTACGAAGCCTGTTAGAGTTGGGGATGGTGGTAAAGTTTATTAATTATCTTTTTCGCCCTGTTTACACTTTGATACTGCTAAAAGTGTGGCAAGGTCTGACAGCCTTATGAATATTTACAGGAGCTTACGATGCCTTTGAATATTATTGGTCACCGGCTGTGCCACGCTCAACCAGAATTGATACACATTTAATCGTTTACACAATAAAGGTAGGCTTAACATATATATTTTATTTATGACAAGAACCAAAACAACAACGTGTACTATTAAATCAAACAAATTTATAAACGAAGTACAACCACCATATAATAGATATATATGAATGAGATGGGTGTCCGATAGAGCACGGTTTCTCAACCGGGGGCTACAGCATGCTCCAAAAGGGAGAGGAATGATACGGTTTTACGGGGGGTTCTCGCGTCTTTACATTTTGGGAAATCCGTAAATTCCTAGGTTAAATCTGCCAGCGAGCAAAATTTTCAATGAATAGAATCTTTCAACTTCTCACATTGTCTCGAAAAACTTTTATGCTTATATACAAAATGGGTATGGGGTCCACGAAATATATGAACCTCAAAAAGGGCTACGGGCATAAAAAGGTTGAATAACTATGCGATAGAGCACAAATACATTTAGAACTACTTCAATGATTTAAACACTTTAAACTGTGTAAAGATATCAACGTAACTAGTTAGTTCTGACGATGGCGAAAGCCGAAATAGCTATCAACGCATAAAAAATATCAAAAACTGTAGAAATAAAATACGTTGATATTTTTACACTATTATAATGGAGTTCTACCAAGTTAATGCCAAATCAATAAATAAACTTTAAACTGTCATTTTTTAGTGGAAATGCATGATGTAATATTATTAAATATTATAAAAAAACAGTATTCATAATATGCGTATAAATAGAAAAGCTAAACAAGCTTTAAATATAGTTTTAATTATGGCATCGAGTTGATTAAACTATAGAAAGTTTAAATACTTCTTGTTGAAGTTATTACTTATATGGGGCACGTGGCCTCTCACTGGAGGGTGTTTCAACAAAAGTTTTCAACGAAATCTTCTGGTTACTCAGTTCTCACAACCTCACTTTTTTCGAAGAGAGCATAGGGATAGAAAGAATAAGGCTAAGGCAGGACTATTGATAAGCTTATTACGATTTCTGGAAGGGTGTGAAAGAAATTTAATACATTAAAAACATCCATGCCTTCTGACAGAAATCGATGGAAAAAATGCTGGTATATTATTCATATGAATTGATTTTCTCATGTATATACTATTTATCACAGGATCTCATTTAAATTGTCTGTGATAAATATCTCAATGAAGGTCAAATTAGTCGAAGGTCTAATATCTAAGATTTGTTACATTGTCAACAAAACTGAAACACATTTTTATAAATTAAGAAAAGTTTATATTAAGAGCTACAAGAATTATTTTTATAATTGAAATTTTAATACAGTTTATTTAGTGACTAGGCGTTTTTTGTTTTGTAAAAATCCAATTAAAACTGTTAATATTCGCTTATTATTAAAATAAAATAATTTAGACAAAATGTGTACTCATTTTATATTATCTCGACACAAGTGTTTTTCTTCTAAGAAAAACAACTTCAAACATATATTGTGATAAAATAAAAAGTAGAAATAACAAACGTATCAAAAGAAAGATCACCGAGTTTATACACATATTTAATTGTGTAAGATGTTGTTCTACGTAATATAATATTACAGTCAACTACGAGATATTAATTCTAAGTTAAATGAGATTAGGCACTCATAAGAAATTTTAGGTGAGGTTCTATCAATTGTGTTTTGTAAATTGAACGACATCAATCGTTTTTTTCATTTTTGTATACATATTTTTAATAAACTACGTCTAGCATAGTCAAAGAACAAACAGCCACTGACAAATATTTTTTCAATGCACATAAATAAAAGATTTATTACAATTCTTATTTGACCTTGAAAATCTAGCGTTTTGTAGAAAAAAACAATAAGCTAATGTACTAATCTTACTTTTATTTATTAATTTTGCTCATACAAGGTTATTTAAACAAAACTAAGTGAGACTAATAATGGCGCAACAAATGCCTTTCAACCAAGTATTGATAGTGAACATCTAAAAAGTCAACAGGTATTTTTTATTTAATATTCATAAAACTGCAGGAATCTATTAAGTCTATAAAAAAACTGTTTAAATAATTAAATAATATCAGAGATGTTTTACTGAAAATTTCAAATATAACGAACTTTACTATTCAGAATTCAAAAGTCACTGAGGCCTAAAAATAATTGAATTAATAATTACACAATTAACATAAATAATGTTATTCTAATTTTTAGAAAACAAATACAACGTGGTGTTATTTTTACCACGTATATTTTTTATAATTAAATTAATAAAAAACAATTTCATACGCATAATTAATTTAGAAAAACTTTGTTATCCTTTAAAATAATAGGAACAAATAATTACAAGGAAGACCGAAGAGGGAAAATTAAATAAAGGCTTAGCGAGTTTAAAATTAGTATCTCCATAAATTTATTACGTTTTTTTTTTCTTGAAAAATTGTCTGCTAGGTAAAGAACAAAAAAAAATATTCCATTAAGAGTCGTTATAAATTTGCGTAAGCTTCAGTACGGAAATTAATGAAAAGGGAATTTAAGAAAGTAAGCTGTGAAATTCTGGCCGAATTTAAGAAAAGGCTTATGGTGTAAAAGAAAGCGTTTTTGACTAAATGCACTAATTCATACCCGGAGCACTTATAACTTTTATTTGAGTTAGTGAGATTAATTATTTTTATATGTTTTAAGAAATTTTATGTGTTCCTGTAAACGCCAAAGAAATACAAAGTTTCTCAATATTTGGGGAATACTTTTTGCTATGTTTAATTAAAAGAAAAAAAAACTCTTATTAAGCGGGCGTTTATTAGTGATTAGCGCAAAAATATATTACATTCTTAAAATCAACACAACTTCTAAGTCTAACAATATTTTCGGCTGAAATTTTTAAAGAAATCATATGTGACATTTAGTCATTAAAAATAAAATAAAAACATTTTGAATACATCATAATTTCACTACTTTTCTAAGCTGAATATAAAAATCTGTTATTAATTTAGTAGATAGCACTCCACTTGTTATCAATATGAAAAATTCAAAATATTCTGTATAAAAAATAACCTATAATTATATAAATAATTATAGTATAAAATTTTCATTCCTACAAATTTACAATCACTGGAAGTGTGAAATCTGATGCCCTGAATATTCGAGAAACATGTGTCGCCTTTTCAAAAGAAATACTATGTGTGAACGAATATTCAGGGCATAATAGATTATGAGGTTTATTGCTTATATTCGAAAGGTGTCACTTGAGGCGGCAGTTATTTTGAAGAAACCATTAAATTATGAGTCAATATACCAACAAAACCGAGAGTACGCGATAAACGTATTTTTTGGTTTCCGGCCTATAATGTGTTAAGATCACAAGAGCATATCGACAAAAACGAAGTTTTAAGTTCTATAAAGCTTAAAAAGTGATTTACTTTTGTGATTCTAAAATTTTATTTTCATTTGTGTATATAACCATCTGTATCTTGTATATAGTTATATGTAAGAGATGTCGGTTTTTTTCACAAAAAATATGATAATGGCATCGTCGAAACCGAGCTTAACTCAAATTACGATTTTTTTTGGTTAGGCCCCTGTGATCCCGGCCCTTAAATAATAACATAAGACAAAATTTGTTGTTGTGATAATATTTCTCGCATCTGTGACTATTGATAATGACTAAAATAAAAATAATACACATACCTACTCACAGATTTTTCTATCAATTCGTAAAAAATGAATTTCTCATACTTCTTTTATATAATCAAAAGCTTTTTGAGTTGCAAAAAAATAGTACTTAAAAACCCAAATTATTCATTAGTAGGTATATTTTTTTTTAATCGATGTCCTCTCCTATTTCGGCTAATACGACGTAATAATGAAAGTATTTCAAAATAGATAAAAGATAAAATAAGACTAGTGGTTAACTAATTGCTCTCGATAGACACGTTATATAAGTATTGCAAGGGTGAGAGGGAGTTTTCAGATGACCATGATTTTCAAACAACCATGCCTTCGAGCAGGAATCGATTGAAAAAAATACTGTTTGAACTGGGTCTTAAAGTCAACGAGTTGACCACTGCACAACGGATCCTACAATGATAATTAGTCATTATACAATTCAAACCTTTTCTGTAAGGTATCGATATTTGTACAGACAACATTGAAACCATTTTTTTAGATGCTTAGTATTTACTGTTTAGTTTTTTTATTGTTGATATTTATATCACAACATCAAAAGCCCTGACGATAACGTTATGCTGACATATATGTTTACTATCTCACACCGATAAAATGGAACATACAGCATTTGGATTAGTTTACTCTATTGAAAATTTGTAAAAAAAGGCGGTTCGATCGATAAAGAAAACTGTTCGTTTCATGAATTGTCCAGTTTCTATCCAGCCCTATCGCAGTGTGATATTTACGAGAATACACAATATAGTGTTAGCTTAATTATTTAAAACGTTCGAGTATAAGAAAAGGATGGATATGCAAAGGATATAAACTCAATAAAGCAAACTCAGCAAAGTGAATGAATTCAGTGGATATCTCGGGAGGGGCTGGAAGGCTTTGTTATTAGCATAAATTTGCACATTAATCCGCAAGCCCAGGGCTATCCATCGTCCGAATACACCCTACTTCGGTGCACATAATCATTATCGAGCCAACTTTGCGATCTAGTCAAGGAGAAATTTCAATGAACTTGCAAAAATGTTTTGCGGAAAGCTCGATGAAGAAAAAATACAACGGAAGCTAAACTTTCATCGGTACATTATCGTAAGAATGCTTAACAATTTAAAAAGATAACGAGGGTCCTTAACATGGATGTTTTCTTTATTAATGAAGGTTTTTCTGTAAACAACAAATAAAGTTAATTTATACCTACAATATCACATACTTTCTTGCCAGGTAGAATAATATTTACTTGAAAGCTGAAAATGTTTTAAGCTCGAATCGGCGATGATTCAATTTATTTATCGATCAAAATACAATTTCAACTATAAATTAAGTTGAAATTATAACAAATTTCACTGTTTTGACTCATTAATTTAATCCTCACTTTTAACATGTTCACTTTGAAAAAACACTAAATTAAGAATAAAGCACTTCTTTGGACTAACTTAAAATTATTTATAAATTATCAGGACTGGCTTTGCTCATAACTATGACGAACTGATTTTTTAAAAATAATTTGGAATAAGAAGAACGAAATTAAAATAATTATATAATATAGTGGAGACTGCAGAGTATGTTTCATACAATTCTGAATCGTTTAAATATTACAAAATACAAAAAAAAATGTTTTAATCGAAAAATTATGAATATATTGAGAGTATTTTATTACAAATGAGTTTAATAATAAGACGATGAAAAGAAAAAATATTTTTAAATAGCAATAGTTCATGTTATTATTATAAAATAAACAGTATAATATTTTGCTTAGTTAATTATTTATTCGGTAACGTTTTTTGTTCATCAATAGTTTAATTTGAAACCTCTATTTATGCACCGGAAAGGTCTCTACTGAACCTTATTCACCTCTTGTTAATAGAAATGTAATTATTTTAATTGAATGTATTTCAAAATCTATCTTAATATGAGCCGATCTTCGAATAAATGGAATTTAAAAAAAAATACCAGAAGCCCAATTGAATGAAAACAATTGCCAGATCTAAAACTCTTGATCTTATGAAACTGAATGTTACTTCAAATCAAGTATTTTATTGAATGCAGGCATACACATTATTTTTATAATATTACTAATGATATATGAGAGAGGTACATATTGTTTAATTAAGTTGTCGTGGTTGGAATTAGATATCCGACAAGCGACACAAACTATTAAATGTTGAATTAGAAATGGCAACAGATTCTTACAACTAGAATTCAAAGCCAGTTCAACCATCATCTTAACAAATTGCCAGAGCAGATATTGTAATGTTATAGCGGTAACTTTTCTACGTCTATAAAAGCTTTGTCTTAATAACAGAACTTAAACATTCGTTATAACTATCATGTAAACTTTTCAGTTGCATATTTTAATAGAAAGTTCCTGCTCCGATAAAGACCATGATAAACTTTGACCCAGTTTCAAAGATGTTAACTAGATTGTTTCACTCGCGAATTGCAAACTAAATTCTTCAAAAAGTTAACAATTATTCAAGAGTCTATTAGTATTTTCGCATATAATCAAAACGTATAACAAGATAAACCTCGTTTGTGAATTGCAACACTTCCGTGCCGATAATAATATCATATAATAAAGCTCACCGTAAACCAGTACTGATAATTTTAAGCAAGACTAATAATTACTTAATGAACAATACATTATAGTCAGGTTACGTATTTTTTATTTCTTTTTTATCATATAAACGAGTTCATAGTTTACTGATTAATATTACAAACACATATTTTTCACATCTATTTTCTGTTTGTTTCGGTAAAATAATACGTTAAGTTAAGAAAAAGCTTATAATAATCTGATTTGTAGTTTGTTCACACGTTTGGATTTGAATGCTAGCTTCGCTAAAAATACGCTAAATTATTCCTAACGTGGTAAATATACCTTTCAATTCATATCTCGCCGTAGAAAAGGAAAAGAAATAGAAGAGTTGCACAAATCATTGTGCATAACAATAGTAGATTGCTCTTTAACTCTAGACCCAAAAATAAGTTTTAGTATATAACTAACATACTTTTTTTCAGATTTTGATATATTTTTATTATTTAACATTGAATTTTATGACGTTTTTATACTGTCCAAAAAACAGGGCCTTTAAATTTTATTGAGCCTGAGGCCTCTCATGTGCTTAATCCGCCACTTTTCAGCATTATTTTATTTAATATTAATTTATATAATATAGATTTCGATTCATATAAATAAGCTTTTTAAATATAGATTTAAATTCTTAAGCACACTTAAGTGCCTAGTAAGTAGTAATCAAGTCTTAAGTAGCTCTTGAGATACTCCTGCGGTGCTATTCTCGCGTACACAGCACTTATTTTGAGCGATATGAAATACTCAACACTATCACGTTTTGAATATACACACTACGCCAACACAATTACATAACAAGTATTTCAGACCGTCCAAAATAAGATTTACAACGCTAAACGCAAAATATATTTTTTCTTTTATTATTTCTGTAATTATTATCACAATTGTGTTTTCAAAAAGAATTATTTATTTAATATTTCTTTATAAACATCACAGAGCATGCATAAAATAGATTTTTGTATAAATAGCTCAATAACAACTTCTTTTAGTAAGCAAACCTTCTCAAAAAAATGTAGAATATTATTTTATTATCAATGTTAAAATCAGCGCATGTCTCGTGACCTCGGGCATCTTATGCACCGCTATTATGGACACCCCACTTCTTCACCCCCGAACTGCAACTACCTCGCCAGTTAATTATTCATATAACCCGCTAGGCGTCGCCAGGAAAACACCTACAGTATGTATGTGTTCCTACTCACATTCGGTATACAAGCAGTTGATCAACTTGTATATGTAAATTGATCAAAAATTCTAACCATAAATTATATGACCCATTAGATGTCTACTCAGGATGTCATGCGATTACTTTATCAACTACCGATTTGCACCATATTGACTGTTAGTAAAAAAATATTGTTTATCACCTCAGAATATTTATAATAGAGTCGTTTTTTTTACACAACTCTACAGACCTGGTTTTTTGTTAACACAACTGCCTTGATGTATATTATGTTTAAATCATGTAAAAATAACGGGGTGTAGCGAAAGTGATTAGCTTACCAATAGCCCTGTCTTAACTAAAGTATCCAATCCCGGGATTCAATCTAATTCTGTAATTTAGAAATCTCGGGATTGTGACAGTACTAATCCCGGGACTTCGGGGTTGATAAAATTACAGTAAATGAAACTTGGAAAAGCTTAAAACAAAACAAAAAAACTCTCGCGCTGGTAATTTTGAGAAATCCGCAAATTTATGGGTTTTTCAAATCGACAAGAAATTTGTTGGTAACACTCGGGCAAAATAACCGAGAAAAATTTTTGTCAATCCCGAATCACAATTTACCCGCGATTTTATGTTGAATGTTCAATTCTGGCTATCCCGGGATTGAAAAATTGTCAATCACAAAATTCCGGAATCATAAGATGGGTCTGGGATTGGAAACCCTAGTCTTAACCACATCCACACATGTTCCCTCTAATTTTCCGAAAGTTGTGTTCGCAAAATAAATTGGCTGTGCAACTTTAAAAGGAAATTAAAAAAATTCTGCGCCACATAACGATATTTAGACCTACTAACGAAATGGCTATTTTTTATAATGGCAATAATTAACACTATATAATGACAATTTATTTATTCTGGTGTTGGTATAGCTGGTGTAACTTGTGTGCGCTCTGTTCTAAGGCATGTGCCCGCGCACAGCTTAGAGCAGGGATGGCGAACCTATTTCACGAGTGCCCGAAGTGGCACGTTTGAGAATTTAGATGGCACGCGAACGATTTCCAAGTTCAGAAAAAATATTTAAGTTTAAAAAATTAAAATTTATGATAATAAATTATCTTTGAATTATAAATTTATTCCGTTTTATTATTTTTCAAACGTTGTTGTTGTAATTGTAATTTTAAAGCCTGTAAATAAACATTTTTTATTTTTTTTCTGCTCGAGCACGCCACACAATCATGAAATAATATTTGAGGATTTTTGGCACGCGGATCCAAAAAGGTTCGCCATCCTTGGCTTAGAGGGAACACTGATCAGGAGTATCAAGCAGTTCTCGTAGAAAATTTATCTCTGTTAAGATACCTGCATTAGGAGGACATATGATTCACATTTAGCGCGGACATGGAATAATAATAAAAACAATCTTACTATATTTTTAAGCTCTTTAAAACAACCATTCGCATATAATATTTAGCAATTAAGAATAGCGAAATAACTAATTGAAAACTATTTAGTTCTGTGCAAGAGTTGACACTCTTACAGAAACCTCTCTAAAAGTTTAATCCTCTAATCCGGTAACTTACCGGATTTCAACACGCAACGCACTACCGCCCGCCGTCTGGTTTAATTAAAGGGCGGCCGCAGTGAAAGGGTTGGCGGGTAGTTACACCGACTTCAAAGCAACTGGCTGAATACCTTCCTAGTATAAAATTAGCAAAAAAACTGCGTAAAAAGTGGAAACGTCTCTCAGTATTCTGTATTTTCGCAATCAAGCGTCTAAATATGTTAGTTAAATAAATAGTAATGTTTTGCTAAAACAACTAGGGACTTTTTTATACATGTTCATGTCCACTTTCAATGTGGTGCATATGGAGGTATCCTAACAGAAGTTTTTCTACGAAAACTGTTTTTTACTCAGTCGCTCAATCTCTCTTTTTCCAAAGAGAGTATTAATGATATAAGTATAAGGCTAGTACAGGACAAGTGGTTAGCAAATCGCTCTCGCTACGTCCAGTTATTGAAGGATCAAAAGTGTAGGAGGGCATTTGTAGAATTCACAAATACCTATGCTTTCGAACAGAAATCGATCAAAAAATGCGGTTGGTATTGATTGGGACTCGAATCCGTAAAATCCGGAAGAACTAGGGATTGCAATGCCAGTATTACCGTTGCTATCTCAGTATTCATGCTTTTTTTTCAATACTGAAATATCAGTTTTTAAAAATCGAAAAACTGGTATTTTAGTGTTGAAAATTAACTTTATAATAGATTAGATACACAAGTAATTAAACTCGACGAAAATTCATAAAAAAACAAAAATTGAAAGTTTTATTATAATCAGAAATTGGGAAGACATTTTTCTTTAAAACGAGGCCTTTATATCATTATATTAAAGCCGGTTTCGCTCATCGTGAGCACTATTAAAAATCATTGATAGAATTGGTGGTAAATTTGTGGAATATCATTTTTAATGTAAAATTAAATTTAATAACTTTGTAACTCCACTTAGCGTGTTACAAATTGTGAAACGTGTTTTGCCACCTCAAGATGCATCCTCGTTATTGGTCGTACATAATTTTGTATAAATAGTGTATTTACTAATTAATATTTTCGTCAATTTTATAATGCTTGCGATGTGCGAAACTTGACCTAATTTTAATGAATAAAGTAAGATTATTTCAAAAATCGTTTGCGTTTTTTCAATTCATATAATGCCTTTCCACTAATTATTGACAATAAACTCATTAAATATGTACATTTATATTATGAAATTGATGATAAAGAAACGATATTACAAATGACTATTCGTAATTCATAAAGTAGCCCACAGTTGAGCATTCTACGTAAACATAGATAAGCTGTCGTGTGTATTATTGTTTTCTTCAGAGCTGCAATTGAAGAAGACGATACTCAGGTTACCTTATTAATACATACAATTGGTGTAATGAGTACCACTACCCTGCGTTTTCTCTACCTATAATTAAGAGTGAGCAGTTTAATGATAAACTTTTAAGTTAAGTTTTAGTATTTTTTACTTAATCGTTACTAGGGCATCCAATCCCGGGATCCCGTTCAATTTTCCGATCCCGAAATGCCGGGATTGAGATGGCTGCGATTCCGGGATTTTGGGATTGAGAATTTTTGAGGAAATTCTCGAAAGTTTCCGTGAGATTCCGGGAAAAAGTATAGCAAATTGAAGATTTCAAATTCCTCGGTGAGAAAATCTCAATCCCGGGATTGGATACCATAATCGTTACCAAGTCAATCAAATTCATACAAGATTCATTGTTGCACTAAGCGTTGGTGATATTTTCACTGGGAAAGCTTTTACTCATATGCAGACTGGAGATCAATGTCAATATCTTTCAACATGTGATTTGGTTTCATATTCTACCAGGTGTGTGCAACATTTGGTGTTATGGTCATACAATTGCCACCTGTAAATATATAATCTTTTATACATGTAGAGATTATTTACAGCCGCCTGTGTGGTCGAATGGTCAACGTCGTTGGCTTTGGCTACGGAGGTCACGGGTTCGAATCCCAGTACGGACAGTTTTATAAATTGATTTTTCAATCGATTTATGAATTTCTGTCCGAAGGCATGGATGTATGCGATGTCTTGAATTCTCCCCTCCCACCCATCCTATCATATGAACAGGGCGCATTGAGAGCGATTAGCTAACCACTAGTCCTGTCCTAACCCTATTCTTCTATTCCTACTTTCTTTGGAAAAACAGAGGTTGAACAACTGAGTAACAAGCAGTTCTCGTAGAAATACTTCTGTTGAGATGAGCTCCATTAGGAGTCCATATGCTCCACATTGGGAGCGGACATGGTAAACAAAAAAAATATATATTCTTTTACAGCAAACACGGCAGTTATTAAATAGCTGCCACAAAAACAATGTAAATTATATTAAAATAACGAGGTTACACTTATAAATTATATTAAACATATTTTTTTTCAGAAGTTTTATTTATAAAAAAAAATGCTGTAATTGATTTGCCAACATTTAAGGATTACAAAAACTGTCGCTTTTGTATCCGGAGCCTTTACTTGTACTGTTAAAAATTGTAATTTGTGTTAATATTATATTTCCTGTGATATTATAGAAAAAATATAATATTCTACCATTATTTTAACTTTTAGGAAAACACAATATTCCTTTGTACTTTTTCTTTTTTTATTTTAAAAGTTCAGGACCAGTTTTGGTCATGACGATCACCATCAATCAGCTGATAAGAAAATACAACTTTACAGCGTTATTTACACAAAACAAAATTAAATAAAAAAGGAGTAATAAACAATTGGTATTGAAAATAATTTACAAATTACAATGCAAAACCTCCGAGATTCAAACAATAATTATATCTGAAACTACCATTAGTCACCATTTTGGCTTAATTACTCTTGTTTGTAATAAAATTTTAGAGGTATTTTAAACTTTTTTATTTGAGTCAATTAGTGTCACTTAATCATATTTTGTATAGTAATTTGTAAATAGGAATATTATGTTTTTTTAAATATTATTTTCAGTTGGGATTTGAACTTAGATCTTTAAAACAAGTATCGGGTTTTCTACAAGTCGATTAAAAGTTTATAGAGTAAATGACCTCACTTTTTCTTAATGCTTTCGGGCGATTATTAAAGATCCTTATCCACGTCTCGCGTTTCCTCAGAAGCCTAATAAATCATGTTTAATTTTTTTATCGGCACATAAAAATCTGTTCAGTAAAGATCTGCAGATGATGAATGACTTAACATTTATTAAAAAAAATGGGCACATCTGTTCTCGCGTTTGCCCATTCAGCCGAGTTTTTTTACTCTGTTAATACTGTGTTGACCTGAATCATTTTTTATGTGTATATAATACATACACATTGTGTTTATGTTTGCACTTAGAGCTTTTTCGTGTAACAACGATGATTTGAAAAATAAGCTCTTTTTACGTTTGACAATATAATCTTTAAGCGCATCACATACGAACGTATTGTCCAAGGAAGTTGTTTATAAAAATATATTTACTGCGTGAATTTCTGTTTTTAATCATAAAATATGTGAAAAATAAAAGACTAAATTGTTATGAGAATTGTCTGACAGGTCTGAGGTTGAATCTTCAACGTCGTTTGGTTCGATTTCGGTGTTCACGTGTAAGAATCATTTTTCAATTTATTCGTGAATTTCAGATCGAAAATGTCTGTTCTGTGATGTCTCAAAATGCTATCCCACATTCATCCGAACATAAAAACGATCAAGATCAATTGCTTACTACTTTTCCTGTTCTAGTCCTAATATTGTATCCACACACTTATAAAAAAAATGGGCAACATATTTCAACATATAGTGATGTTATTTTTCTTTTATAATATTATTAATAATGTGTAACATTTGTTAAATAGCTTCCGTGTTTGCTATACAAGACTGCCTCTTTTGTAACAAGCTCAATTTTATTTGTTCAAAAATGTACAAGTTTTAGTCTTATTTTAGCAGAACTACTAGCTCTACAAAATCTCTCATTTTCGACAAAATATAAAAACTGCCGTCTCTGTTTCCAGTGTCCTTATATATGTATCATTTGTTGACATTGAAGTCAAAAACTTTTATTCTTATATCGTAAAAAATCACGTGTTCACAATCGTATGAAAATCTTTTTTTAAGTCGATATTGTATATATTGCAGTACCCTTTCTCATAAAAACACACAATGATAAGTTTATCACTTATTTTATATAATAATACAATAGTTAAAATATAATCACAAAAATCATAGGACTATGCAAATAAAAGTTCGTAAAAATTACAGAATGCCCGTATGCAAATGAGAAAGAGGTTAATATTTGTCATGAACGACGTTAAAAAAAACTTACAGAGAGTAATGAAATAGCTTTTCCTATTGTACTTTTTCATTTCATTTTAAAAAGAAAAACACATCCATTCGTAAAGTAAAACGTAGGATGAATGACTTTCTGAAATTAAACCTGGAAACGTAGTTTGCCAGCGTTATAACAAACTCATTTCAGTGTTTGCACATCGTGTATATTAAATTTCAGCGTGAGTAAATTGAGTAAATAGTTATTTCTTTTGTTACATGACAGTATAATTGATGCTTTTAAATATATTCAGTAAGAGTTATCGAAACACAACCCATGAGAGAAATATTGCCGAGTAGACAACGCTCCTTGGGATTGAAAATTATCGTTTGCATGGGCACGAGTTTGAAAACCTAAAAACACACTTTTACCTATATACAGTGGATCCCTCAATTACACTACCCCAAATTACACGCTAGCTTGAAATATTCACCGCAAATCCCCCAATTTCACGGTCACATTCCATTGTCGTTACTACGAGACGGTCGTCTGTGCTGCGCATACAGTCAAATGTTGGCTAGCGTCTGTGTATTCAACACGTGCCAGGCTATACACGTATAGCGGATGACTGTCTATGTGTGAGATTTTGGCGTGCTTTGCATTTTATTACTTGGTAAATATTTCGTAAATATTATTAAAAGGAAATCTTAGTTTTGCATTTTTTGCGGAAAAAAACCAAATCCCTAATTTTGTACGAGAT
The DNA here is from genome assembly GCA_030503985.1 of Himalopsyche tibetana. Taxonomy (NCBI): domain Eukaryota; kingdom Metazoa; phylum Arthropoda; class Insecta; order Trichoptera; family Rhyacophilidae; genus Himalopsyche; species Himalopsyche tibetana. The sequence goes on along the minus strand of JAPJYX010000010.1, from coordinate 22,785,776 downwards.
TCACACCCTCAATTACACTACCCCGAATTACACTGTCTTAGTGTAAATGGTGGTTTTACTATAATATTATCTTGATATTATGATCAATCAGATTTCAGTTTAAAATAATGAATTGTGATAGTTGAATTCATCTTCTATCTAATTCTTCAAACGGGTCATAGAATGAGCGATTATCCTTGATCCATCCTCTTTCTCTCCGTAAAAGTAGTGAGGTATTATGTGTATAATGTTATGTTTCAAATGCAAAAAATCGCTTTATTTGCTATGTTGCATGTATTATAAAGAATAATTCTTAATAATCGATCGAATGGATTACGTTATATAAATTGGTGTGCTAAATATGTTAGTGTCGGTGTTAAATAAATCATTTGAAAAATCTGACACATACTTACAACCACGCTGATCAAATTAATAAATAATAATAGTGAAATAGACGGAAATTGCATTGTGCATAATATTTACAGTACAACTGCTACATAGTATAATTGAATGAGGTAAGTGTAATGAATAGAGGCACATCTTTTTAGCATATATTTCTCTCAATCTTAGCATTTTAAATATTTATTTTTTGCATAAATTAAGCATTTATTTTTATTAGATATTAATTAAAAATAACTATTAATTTTATTACGTTTTAACATCGTTCATTATATTATATAAAAATGTTCAAATGTATGAGTGTTTGTTATGTCTAAAAATTCCCTCCCACACTTCCGATTTTTCTATCTCTAAAAATCTTGAAAAAAAGAGGTAAGCGACTGAGTAAAAAATAGTTCTCGTAGAAAAACTCATGTTCAGATTTATTATCAGGCCATATGCTCTACTTTGATAGCGAACATGGATAAAAAAAAAGTGAACAAAAATTCTTGTCTACGATTTCTTAAAAAAAAATGATTAGCAACATTATGTTTCACATTTTCAACCGTCAATTCTCGGTAAAGGTATAATATAAATGAGTTTATGTTTTTCTCTGTTTTGTAATTAAAAACAATTTACCCTTATTGTAATTAAATAATTCGTGGTACAGTATTGTTTGCGATATCATTTTTCGACTGACGCACGGTGTTGTGTTACGAAGTATTTTCCCCGGAACACGTCTCTCGTGGCTTTATTATACAAGCAATAAACAAAGAATCACGCGTAGGTTACACGCGATTAAGCAGCCAGCGCCGCCCTGTTACGGAGTCCCATCACGCACGCCACGTTTTCCTTTCCGAAAGGCTTCAAAGACTTTCCTGCTGAATTTTATATATATATCTGGGAAACCCCTCTCGCCAATTATGACGCCGCAGCGAAGCCTTCGGGACGACGATCCTGCGACGCGAGCGAGCGCCGCAGTTAATTACCGGTGACAGTCGATGTTTTGACGATTCAACCGAGCTTGAATATTTCCAACTAAATGTCAAAACAAATAGCAATGTATTTAGATCGACAAGACGTTTATAGCTTTGATACTTCCCCAATTTAAACGTTGTAAATCGTCAGCTTAAAGTGCAAATCTCGTTAGTTTCGAGCACTATTTCTCTAAGGGGGTGATACCACCCCCCCTTTGTTCAACAAAATCGTTCTAGGAGAATTTGTCTACTTGAATATTTACTAAAGTTAGAAGGAAACATTATAATTTTTTTAATGTATTACTTATTTTATTTAAGAGATATATTAATCCATCTCCACTCTCAGTGAAGTGCATGTGGATTCCTAATTGAGTAAACAATGTTAGTTTTTCAACGAGAGCTGTTTGTAACTCAGTTGTTCAGCCTTTCTTTTTCGAAGATAGTAGAGATAGAATAATGGGGCTAAAATAGGGAAAGTGGTTAAATAATTGCTCTTGCTGCGCCCCATTGTTTTAGAATTGGAAGGGTAGAAGGATTTTTTTAGGCATTATAAATAAATAACCTCACGATAGAGTAAGTATCAAAAAAAAGAGTGAAAATTCTTTGTGCAAAAGTAAAAAGGTGCTATGTTTTTAATTCGTACTTTTCAAGAGAACCAAAACAAGAAATAGGCATATATAACTTGCATTTATATGAATTTAGATGTAAAATGTGATCTTTCAACGTGACATCTACTTATTCAGGAACGCTGGTTTGACTTGGCCTTTTAATCTTTTGACGCATACATGTATCTTAATTATTGTGGGATATATTATTTTATTTAAAAAAAAAACTTCATTCGTTGCTTCTTTCGCACACAAACTAATTAATAATGCAATCAATGAGATAACTTAGTTATAAATTTTAATTTTATTTAAACAACATTTAAGCCATTAAAAAATTAAGTGAACCAATAAGTAAAATGGTAAAACCTTTTTATTGGACATTTAAATACAATCACGTCTTTACTTGGTGTTTTGGTGGATTTCATATTTTTATTTTTGGGAGATAACACTATTAAAGTGTGTATTTACTGAGCTCACTTCACTTTACGATACTTTAAAATATATAGAGTATTAAAACGCATATTTTTTTTTATAAAATACCGCTTTACTTCTTAGGGACTCATATAATAGTCAAAATAATAACAAACTTGTAAAATTTATGACATGGGCATTAATTATGTTCTAGAACTCACAATTTCAATTCAAAATATTAAAGACATTATGTTTAATGGTTTTATTCACAATTGGGTCGTTGTAGAGTTCGTTACGTTGGAAGCAGTTAATTATTATACAAACAGTATATTGCACGAACATAATTAATTACAGTTGAAACATGTCAAAAGAAACTTACGTTGATCAAGATAATAATAATAAAATGTAAACAGCCGTAAAAATGTAACGGAAGATTACTCGAGATGAAAATCGGGAGAGCGGAAATGCTTTTCTTTTTAAACTTCCCCATTTTCGGCGGAAAATGTTTGTACGGGAAACTCCCCGACTCCCGTTGTCCGCAAATGTTCAAAATGACGATCCTCTTACAAAACTCGACTAGATAATGCTGACGCACGGTCACGTGTCATCGCCATAACCCACCACGCGATTCTAAAGCACGCTTTTGACAGGAGTTTATTTTGCAAAAAAAATATTTCAAAACTTTAGCCATTAATCAGTATAAAAACGATCTAATCATCTGTTTACTTATATATCGTCTGTATACAGTTAATAAGTTTGTAAAAAAGAGTTTTTGGAGTAACACAATTGTATAGTTTCAACGACGATATGAAGTAAATACCAGGGCGATGAATTTAATTAACGTCAAATTCCATAAAGAACGGGTGAATTCAATTTTTTGTTAAATTAAATAAAAATACAAAAAACTATGAGTTGGCAAATTTAAATGCTCTTAAAAGAGTCTTAGTTGAAGTCGGAGTCACGGTTTTTTTCACGATACCATAGCCCTGATAAATTCAATCATCAACTCGTAATCAAATATCAGTTGCATCTAAAAATATTTTTTATTTATTATAAGTTTGTGGTTTTACTAACATTGTACATTTTTTTAAAACCGATATTTATAACTTTTCTTTCCGCATACTTCTTAATTCCGTTTTAGTTTTTTCTTATTTTGTTTCGTGTCCTGCTAAAAATATAGTATAACGTGTATAAAATTAGCGATTTCTTTGATAACATTTTTTTTTCTACTACATTTATTAAATATTACTTTACTTACCTTAATAATTATTAAGGTAAATTAAACTGATATTTATTATTAGTTACATTAGGGGTTTTAGCAACGGTGATGGATTAATAATTATTTGTTCATTTAATATATCTTGTTATAAATGTAATACTATAATTGTAGTATGAATAAGGACGTAAGAGTGAATAACAAGTTGCATTATGTATCTCTTATGAGTCAGTATATATAGCTGATCAAATGTAAGTTTAAACATAGTTTTGACAATGGCGCACGCCGAAATAGCTATTAAATGATATCATAAAAAATATATTACAAAATACGTTGCTATTTAAGTAAATGTCAATTCAATCAACAACCTTTTTTCTATTTTTTTAAACCAATAAATAAATAATTAATCAAATTAAAATCAATTGCTTGCTGATATACAATAATACAATTTTAGTTACGTAATAAATGTATGAGAAAAGTAGGCTTAACGTTGACTTGTACGTAAATCGTCATTTGTTGAACCGTCGGTGGTAGGTGACGCGTGTAATGATCTCGGTCTGGTGGCTGCATTATAAGGTTCTACAGTCCACACTAGCTGACTCTGTCATCAATCATTGCCCCCCGCCCTAGCAAACTGCACATTGGGGTCGCGAAAGACCGGGAACGAGGATAACCAAGTTGAACAGATTTCATATTATCTGTCAGCTTATATCATGAAAAATAACCACAAACTGAATAGAATTGACAGCTTTTATATTTTAATATTGTTAGAAAACATTTTGATTTTGATAACTACTACGAGCAATTTTTACTGATTAGTATTGTAATTATCCTAAAATGATCGTTAGAATATGTGTCTACGTAAATTTACTACCTTTTGCTTCTTCTAAGCTTGATTGACTATCAATAAGTCACTCCTTAAGCCCACTTGTAGTTCTATACCCTTTCTGAATGAGAAATAAATTATATTTTCGTCGTTTTTGGTACACATGTTGCAAATATTATATGTAGAATATTTGTCTATTAAACAATCACAAATTTGTCGTTTTTTTTTGTAATCCATGTCCGTTTCCATTTTAAAACATATGCTTCAACATAAATCTTCTACAAGAACTCTTTGTTACTCAGTTTAGGAACTAATATTTAAATTTTACATAATGAGATGGGACATAGAAGATAGAATTCTACTACAGTGATGGTAGTTAGCCAATCACTCTCACTAAGCCCTGTTAAGATTCGAAAAGTGTGAGAGAGGTTTTTTAAACATCACAAACACATAAATCGATAAATAGATTGAAAAAATGCTGTTGGTGCCTGGGCTTGAACCCGTGAGTTCTGTCACGAAATCCAACGACGTTGACCACTGCGCCACGGACTTGATAGCGAACCTTTTAATTGTATGTAAATGTTGTGTTGTCCTGATGAAAAGTTTGCAAACAATGAATATAATGACAGGATAATTATATCAAGACAAGATTTTAAGATTCAAAAACGCGACGGTATATATAATATAATAAAATCGAATAACAACTAATTTTCATTTCTACTAAATATTAGTTTTCCAATACAGCGTTTACTCACAATGAAAAAATATCTTTTCATTATTAAAGTATTCTTTTATATACATTTTCAATATATACTCACCGTCTGTTGCCCATTATGAAATAATGTTTTAAATCTGACAAAGCAACACCACTATGTGATCATGTCCAAGAAGTAAACGGGTCTCTCCTGCCGATGAAAGAATCCTGCCATGTCGTGTGTTTCGCGTGGATTTCAAACAATACCTTCTGGTCAAAGAAACCAATATAAGTGCATTCTCAACTGGTGAGGACGTAATTCTTTTATCTGTTTTCAGACATATACGGAATTGTTTGCACTCTCTACGCTTCTACGGCTGTAGAGTATCTACGACCGCTACGATTCTATAAACAACGAGTATAAAACAGGCGATAAATTTTACGCTCAGATTTTATTCAATGCAACTTCGAATTTAATATCATTCAGGGTATATATTAATATATATAAAAAAGCTCCAACTATTCTGCTTTGACCCTTTTCAATTTTATTTTATGATATACTCATATTTAAAAAAATAAACACTATTTTTTATTTCTGTAAATTAGTTGCCACCCGTGTGGTCGAGTGGTCAACGTCGTTGGCTTCGGTTACGGAGGTCACGGGTTCAAATCCCAGTACGCACAGTTTTATTAATTGATTTTTCAACCGATTTATGAATTTCTTTTCGAAGGCGTGGATGTATGTGATGTCTTGAATTCCCCCCTCCCACCCATCCTATCCTATGAACAGGGCGCATCGAGAGCGATTACCTAACCACTAGTCCTGTCCTAGCTCTATCCTTCTATTCCTACTCTCTTTGGAAAAAGAGAGGTTGAGCAACTGAGTAACAAGCAGTTCTCGTAGAAACACTTCTGTTGAGATAAACTCCATTAGGATTCAACATGATCCACATTGAGAGCGGACATGGTAAAAAAATTAATAGTTTAAGCAGTTTATATTTTTTTTATAAATTTGTCTTTGAATTATTTAAGTTCAATTTTATGTAATTCATTTCCACTCCCAATTTATATTAAATGGCCGTCTATTGGACATATCTCAATAGAAGTTTTTTTTGTTACTCTGTATCTCAATCTTTCTCATTTTAAATTGATAAGGGATAGAAGGATAGATCTAAGATAAGACTAGTGGTAAACTAATTTTACTAGGTACGTCCCTTTAGACGTTAAAGAGAATGAATATTCTATTTCTATCAAATTATTAAAATCAAAGATATTTTGAAACTTTTTTATTCAAAAAATATCATTTGTTTTAAAATGGTTAATATGCTGTTGAAAATAATTGAAATTTGCCGGCGAGAACACCGTCAAAACATTTTTATAAATGATTTTAAGAAAGGCTGTAGAGTCTCTTTAAAAAAAACGATTCCGACCCCGAATTGATTTTTTCAATCATTTCCATTTAATTTACTTAGCATATGTTTATCACTAAATCATTTTTCGTCAGCCCAGCATGCAGTGGCAACACTATCAACTCTTTTGGTTTAAAAACACATCATTGATTTTTTAGTTGAATGGAGTCGTGAGATTTTTCCGACTGCGACTTCTAAATAAACACCTACGTAAGTAGAAAGCAGTATGAACCGTACTTAAGCAAGCATTTGCAAAAGTAGTCTGTCCGAAGTCTTCTCTGAAAGAGGCGAAACACGTGTCACAGTTTGTAGCACAATACGTGTAATAATCTAAATTATTTTATTTTATATTAAAATGAACTTCCACAAAGTTACCGCCGAATGTCAATAGATTAGTTTTGACCTAGTTCTATCTTCAAAAAAGAGACGAAGAGATTCTTCATAGAGAGTCCGTATGCTTTTAATTTGTAATGAATATAATTAAAAATGTATATTAAAAAACACCTAAGTGGTCAAAATGATACTGCATAGTACGGTATAAATAAAGGTGTGCAATAACTAAGGGTTGGCGGGGAAACTTTTTGTGGAAATAAATATTCTGTTTGTGCAAAAGCAATGCGCATTATCCTTTTCGTTCCATTACTGAAATTAATTGCTTCGGCGCTGTACGCCAATCTCGTGTTCCAGGTTGCATTTTGTCGTACATTTTAGCCATCATCCGATCCCCGCTCGGCTTTTATCCAGCAGCCAACTACCTCGTCTCATTTCTATAAAATCAAGGTTGACAACAGTGCGGAATTTTCATATGTTTAGAATTAATAACAAAGAACAGTTTACTTCTGGTAAAAAAAATGACAGACAGCAATATGGCATTTTCAACAACATCACGCAAGAGATGATGCATTAATACTTTGAGAACCCGAAACAAAATAAAGAATAATAAAGAGTCCATTTCACTGTTTGTTACGTAGTTATTTAACCTTTTGTTTTCAAATATCGTAGAAGGGATATAAGAATAGGGTTATTAAATGACTAGTGGTTAATTATTTTCTCTCGCTATGCCTCATTGCTTAAGAATTGGAAGGGTGGAAGGAAATATTTATAAACCATAAACACCCATATGGAAATCAATATTTCGATTGAAAAAATGCTTTTTGTACTGGGTCTTGAACTGGTGAGATCCGTCATGGAAGACAATGACGTTGATCGCTGCGCCATGGAACAGGCATATGATAACAATAGTAAATAATATTCAACTCATTTTATTTGCACCGATATGTACACACATTTTGTCAAATGCGGGACTCACGGGTTCGTAACCGAGTTTTACAAATTGATTTTTTAATCGATTGATGGATTTTTTCTGTAGAAATGGATAAATTTGATGTCTAAAAAATGACTTCCTACCTTTTTGGTTCTAAAAAAAGAAAGTAGTAGGAGGGACCAGCCGATCACTAATCTTACCCTAGCTCTTCAAGCTTGGCTGGATAGAAAAATGGGCTGGGCTAAAAGGCGTGATTCAAAAAGATGATGACATATTCTGAGATTTTAATTGGTCCCACTTGGTAAAATCTTATGAAAACAAACTTAAAGCAAAGAATAAAAGTTACCTTTGAAGTAAAGTTTATTTTTTAATTTGTTTTGTTTTATAACATTTTTATGACATCAGTGGTTCATTTGTAAGTATTTAAAAAAAACACATTACTGTTCATTATATGTAAATATTAAAATGCTCATGTTGAAGAATTACAAAACACAAGCTCACAAAAAACATTCTTTATCTGAAGAGTGTGTGTGTTGCGTAACAGCACACACAGCCAGCATAACCATAAAAATATTGTATTGTTTAAACATTATTTGTAACGATTCTTGATAAAATATCTTGAAAACAATTTTACTTGGCCCGAATTTTTCGTAGTTATAACTTCCAACCCTGTCGAGCGGCTTTAAGCGCATCCCTTAATCTCAGCTGGTAGACTTATTCTGGTGCTAGGTTGTTTATAGTGTTCTTCCTGTCCCGCTGCAAAATACGACATCCATAACTCCAACCCTTGCCTCGGGTCGTTTGTTCATTGCCAGGTTCCCTTCAGAACTCGGTCAATAATATTACGTATAAGAAATGTGTAGATAATTATTATGTTCCTGGTCGTGATAACTTATGTGACAACATTGTCATAACTAATTAATTTTCATAATACTATTTTGGGTCGTATCTGGCTTAGAACCATTTTAATATTGTGTTTACGGTGGTGTGTTTTGCTATGTGGGGCATCGTCATTAAATTAGTTGTTTGTGTAATAAATTTGTGAAAACAAAATAACTAATATACATAGTTGTGTGTTTATTGTTTCAAATGAGAAGGGCAGTACATGGCATTACAGATGACACCAATTCAAAATGCACTTGATAAATATAATTAAAACAAAACAACAGTACATAATACTCATCAGAAGACAAAAAAAATACATGCAAAAACTAACAGTCTAACAAATTATTATTTTGATAATTTAGTCCATAAAATAAATTCTCGCTGCATCAAAACAAATAGCTAACCCTTCGGTTTCCGGCGTTCGGGTATCATTTCACACAGTGTCAAAGTTACAGTTCAAATGTTCACCAGTCCCTTAATAAAGGAATTTCTTTTTCCGTACCGTTTGCCCCGTGGTTTATTTTGCTTGGAATATATAGATATATATGAATTCGGAGTAAAATAGACGCTGCTTAGTATGCACCGCAGTCCTTGGTGGGTATAAACACGTCGCTAGAGCTCTCCGCTCAATATGAGACCAGGACGAAAAAGGAATCCTAAAGCGGGTTTCGGAAAAACTCGCAGACATCATGATTGGCTCGATATATATATGAAATACTAATAATGATATCTAACACGATGATATTATTCAAAGCAAGTTTTGAAGCAGGAACAATTTTGATGTGTATGTCGTTCACCTTCAGTGGGTAGCAATGTAATCATTCTATCGAAAACTTGAAATTGTGAATAAAAGTCACGTACATATATTCTATTTTCTAATATTATCAACGTTAAGAACATACTGTTTAATATATCGACTGTGGAAAGGAAAAAGGACGTAACCCTCAATTTTCCAAAACAGCTTTTTTTCGATAGTCACAATGTATACAACTTGACACACATTCTATCAAAAGGATAGAAGCTGAAAATGCCAAATTAGTATCTAAATTTAGCTTTTAATTTGAAAAAGATGACCTTGTAAAAAATTAAAACCAAGAAAAAACACTAAAATAAAGGTTTTTCCGAGACAATTTCTTCAATTAATATTAGGTTATGTCAATTAAACACCCATTTAGAAGTATCCGTGCACTTCAAGGTTGTGTATAATTCATAATTTGCATATGTCACAAAATCATCAAAACACGTTTTAGCGCCTCCTGTAAAATTTGATATGTGTGGGTTACGTCCTTTTTCCTTTCCACAGTCGATATCATTTTAATTCGATTAAATAATATGCTGCAGCTATCTGTTCTTAAAAGGCAATATACTTTAAGTTCAAAATAATAGAAAAAATAGTTTCTCAATCGGGGTCCACAGTATGTCCCGAAGATGTCACAGAGAAAACTTTTGTTAAAGAAAGCACAGCAAAGTTTTGTTAAGCCACAGAAAAATCCGCAAATTCCCTGGTATTTGAAATCTGTCAGCTGCCAAAAAAAAAATGAAATGAGCCAACGAGGTAAAACAATATTTTACCCACATTTTTTTTTCATTTTGGGATATTCGTTAATTATCGAGTTTTTAAAATCAATGAGCAAAAAAATTTGAGGTGTTCTAGTTGAAATTATTTTGGAATCTTTCAATTTCTCTCTCTTTTCCCAAAATCCCGAAATAATTGTGTCCCGAGTCTCGAAAAGCTAGCGAGGGCACGGAAAAATATGAGACTCAAAATTTTCCACGAGCTCATAAAGGTTGAGAAACTATGCAATAAAATATTGAAGTAAAAAAAAAAAACAATAATTAAATTAAATAATATGTAATACATTGACATATGGTGTTCATGTAAATGATTTATCATATTTTAAAATTGATAAATTGATATAATAATAATTGTCAGCTTTGTATAAAATTTGTCAATGTTGTGTTGGCTTTGAATGCAGGGTTCACGGTCTCGGATTCTAATACGTGCAGTTTAATTAATTGATTTTAAATCAATTTATAGATTTGTGTTTGAAAGTGTTGATTACTTTGATTTTTTGACTATCTTCCACTCATACGCACCAAAAAAACACAAAACTGTTTTGTCTTATCCCTATCAATGTATCCTTAATCCTTCCGAAAAAAAAGTTTGGCTAGTAAGTGAAAAATGTTTTTCTTTAAAAAAAAAATATTGACATAGTATATTATATATTTATAAAAGCTTAAAAAAAACCCACCAACCGTTAAAAGGCAAATAAACTTAATCCACAGTTTTTGCAAAATAACTATTTTCGATAATCACAATTTATAAAACTTAATACACCTTCTGTAAATTAATCTTTAAAGTTGAAAAACAATGGCCTGTGAAAATTGCGACAAGTAAAAAAGTTTTTCTTTATAAAATTATTAAATTAATATTAGACTGAGAAAATAAAACAACAAGGTTGAGTTTATTAAATATTTATATTTTGTCCTAAAATCGTCAAAATTTTTTTTTTTGTTTGTTTCTGTTTCAACTGTTCTGTTCAAACTGTTTCATTTCTATAAATCATTATTGAGTATTATAACACAGTTGTTTGTTTATACGTTGCTATTTTTACCCTATTATAACAATTGTTTGTGTTAAAGATAATTGGATTGGTCGATAAAACATTAAGTTAATGGTATAAAATTTTTTAGATAACGGCGAATCCTATATCAAATAAAACTCAAGAAGCTCTATTAAAATTATTAAAAAAGTTCTTTGAGTAAAGCTTCGAAGAGGCCACGTAATCTGAGCTTTATTGTGCGCGCCGCTCTGATGCAAGAGCTTTTAATTGCAAGTGGAAAGGATCAAGTGCAGTCATGATTTGGAAAGTTGCCTTAGACTCGACTGAAACGTTTTCTGCTAAATTAAAGTTTCAAAAGCTCGGCTCCGGTTACAAAAGCTGAAGTGAATCGGGAGGATCGTGAATATTTTAAAGAGCCGCAATATATTTTGTATCAAGCTGTTTGTGAGAAACTTTATTTGTCCAACAAATAGACTTTTGTTATTGCAAGCAGATAACTGGAAAAGCCTCATTCAGACTCTCTTATAATTGTATTTCATATATGATTACTTTTAGGGTGTTCACTATCAATACTTGGTGAAAAGGCATTATATTATAAAAACACAATATTTATTTGTACTTTATTCCACTTTATTTAATAGGTCAGCACCGGTTTCGCTCATTGCGAGCATTGTCAACGGATAAGAAATATAATTTAACAATGCTATTGTAAACAACAATTGGCATTGAAAAGAAATTACCAATTACATTATAAGTGATTCTAAAATAAAACAAAATTAAAATGTTTAATACATCTAACATATAATTAAAAAGTCATCCAAGATTAATAAATTAAGACTTTCAGTCACCACTCTAAGTAACATCAAGCAATAGTGAAACCTGGTAATAAGTAATAATATATCAACTATTTTAAACATCAGTGACATTTGACCTTCACTTCTCTCAATTTTTCACCATATGTAGTTTTACCAAAAATAGCGTACCTATGTAAAAAAATCTACATATATTTGCTATTTCCTGTGCTAGACAGTTGATCGATGATCTTTAAATTAATTGAAAAACATTCAAATGTATTCTTTCAATGTTTATTTCAATCAAAATATATTATATAAAAGACAGGCGATGAAAAAAAAATATTTGCATCCACTCTTGTTATAAACAATCTGTTTAAAAAATATTCACTTAAAATTATTGCTTGTTCATTTGTATACAAGATTGGAAATATTCTTATTAGCTTATTATTTGATTTTGTGCCTTATTGATTCAATTCTGTCTTTGATGAATATTTCATTAAGCATTACATTTAATTCAATGAATCTTTCATAGGCTTGTGAAAATTAATAAGGTCCATTACTGTAATGAGCATTTTCCCGTTTCGGTGATAATTTTGGATGTGCGCTGAGTTTGCTTGTATAGCCACCAAATACCGCTGACCAATTACGAACGAACCACCCCACTTTTCAGTTGACCTGCTAATTATATTAGGGGAGCCATTTATATTTTGTGAAAGCTGCATACATTCATAATTAAATTTCAAAAATGATACGAACACCACAACAGTAAGCATGTTTTATATAAAGTAGCTTTTAGCACTAATAATTCACTTTGTCACATATTCAATTTGTCAATAAAATGAATTAATTGAATTGAAAAGGAGGTAAATGCCATTAGAATAAAATGAGTAAAAATGGGGTAGCACTATATCGACTGTGAAAGGGGAAAAGGACATAAAGCTAAGCCCTAAATTTAGACACTAATTCGGCATTTTCAGCTTCCATCTTTTTGATAGAACGTATATTGACATGACTCGCAATTTATTTTTGAGTGAATTTTATTTATTGTGAGGAATTTGTAAATATTTTTCACGATGCTAAACCCTAAGAATAAATCCCCACTAACAAAAGTCATTACGACCAACAGCTGTTTGAATAACACTCAAGGTAGAACAAGTAGGTAGGAATAAATGAGATGATGTTTATTATTATTGATTTAAAATCATTAAATTTTTAATCACACACAAAATATCTAGCAAATAGAATTTTAATTATTACAATACACTTAATACCTAGCTTGCACAGACGATTTTATAAGAAGTCAATAAATTTTATGCTCAAGTCCGCGCGGAATAGAAACCAAAATTAATTTTAAATATCGTCTAGATAGAAAAAGATCAGTTCTTTCATCTTGACGTCGGGCTTCTCGATACGGTTTTTTATGAATCACGTATCGCACAAACCCAAAAAAAATCACAAGTGACGTTAAATCTACCGCCGGGAATTAGTCCCGGCAGCTAGCACGTCGCCATACGTCACGTCCCGATGACGTCCTAAAAAGCAAGAACGAACAAAACGAAGAAGGCTTCGGATATCGAAAAAACAGTATTGCCATTTAAGATCATAAACAATCAAACAATCGATTTTACTGGTTAAATCCATATATGGGCAACCACCGTTGAGCTATTTTGTCCGGCCCTGATTCATCTCGGTGAAGTTATAAAGAATGAAATTAATAATTCCAGAGAGGGATTCAATAATGAAGATGACACGGGCGCTTGCGGTGGCTCCACTCTACTAGTTTATGATCACCACCGCTTGGACGATATATAAGAAGTAGCAACTTTTTTTATTTTATTTAACATTACTTTATTATGTTTGATAATTTGGTCCGGCCCTTGATTCGGAGACAGAATGATAATTTGGCCCCAGACCTAGGAAAGGTTGCCCATGTCTGGGTTATATGGTGAAAAAAATTAAACACAATTAATTAAACTAAACAATTTAAATGTCTGCCAGTTGCCATCACAAAAGGGATAGTAGGAGCTTATGCCTATAAATCATACCGTATTAATATCACGTTTAATAATTTGTGATTATCGAAAAAAAACTGTAGGTAATGTCTTATTTTTTCCTCTGTAAATATGTCTTGCTGTATTATACAAAATTATATAAAAAAAACAAGTTTGGTTATATCAAAAGACGAATAGACAGTGATAAAAACTAGGGTATCCAATCTCTGAGCCTTTTTGTGATCCCGGGATTTCAGGATTGATTAATTTTCAATTGATTGACACTCAACGTGAAATCGAGTGTAATTTGTGTAATGAAAACATGTAATCATGATACAAATGAAATTATAATACAGTGACTTCATTAAAACAAGAACAGGTTCTTAACTCCATATCATGCCCATCACTACTTACGTTTTTTTTTATTATCAATTCGTTTAAGGTAATATTTTTTAATATTATCTAAAACAGATACCATTTATTACGTCATTTTCACACTCTTAGCAGCAAACTTTGTAAACTGTTTGTTAAGCTTGTATTTTTATTCTAACAATAAATGTTTTTGATTTGTAATATTATGTACATAATTTCTGAAATTCATCGCAAATTGGTCTCAACTGTAATATCATCTACCGTTGTTTACATTTGTCACAATAAACAATAATAATAAACAATCTCAAAGCAGTAAGAACACTTCGCTTAACGAGTAAGCGATCTCAATTGGCAGTCCTGATTACAATTTTAGAATGATTGAATTTTTGTTGAAAATATATATATTTAGAAATTTCAAGTTATATTACTTCATACTCCCTAATTTTTACAATAGAAGACACTTGTTCATTATCAAAATGTATTCAATGATTTATTGGTACGACAATTTTTTTATTACAATAGATTATATATTAATGAACAACATGTCGACACTGAAAGCACTGCTAGTTACTGGTATGTATTGTCAGTTATTATATCAATGCGTCCCTGAGTTACCATTTTTTGTAAAATAATTATTTCAAAATGTATAATATTTGTTGACATGATTTACACATATGATGATTAGCATGCAATAATTAAATACAAATAAACAAACAGATTGTAAATTTATTGCATATGTGAATTCACGGTTTTTCAATCGTTGATTTGCGAAGAAAGATATACGCATGTTTAATATTTAATTGAAAATTAAGCCACAAACTTCATATTTTATCAGTTTTTCGGTGCTTTAAGAGCTCTTATACAAATTAGTATAGTAAATTAACTATATCTTATACCAATAAAACACACAATATTCTTTTGTAATTTATTCCACTTTATTTAATAGGTCAGGACTGGTTTCGCTCATTGCGAGCATTGTAAACGGATAAGAAAAAACAATGCTATTTGTACAAAAATAAATTTAAATGAAAAGGTGTAAACAGCAATTGACATTGAAAAGAAATTATCAATTACATTATAAGTGATTTTAAAATGACACAAAATTAAAATGCTTAAAATGTTAGATGTGTTTTTATTTGACGTCAGATAACAATGTCACGTTAGACACTTTGAGTTGTCGTAGAGACAAAACACTTTTTTGTACAATATTTTTACAATTACACGGTAAAATAAAATAAGCACAAAAGGGTATTATGACAAAAAATTAGAAGACTGAGAAATTACAAGTATTTCTTTAGGTTAAGAAAGATATGTTTATATTTATATTTATGTTTATTTTTATCATCTAATTATGGTTAGACAAAGTACCTTTAATTTTCAGTCTAACATGTTATTAATGTTATCGATAATTATAAAGAAAAAATACTAAAAACAACTAAAAGGTTAATAAAAACTATATATTAAAAAAATAAAAAACATCGTTTTGTAATAATTTCACATTTATTTAATATGACCAGAATCGGTTTCTTTTATCTCTAGAAATTACAACTGATTAGTAAAATCAAATTAAACAATTAATAGTACTATATGGTTACGTATAAATAGTCGTGTATCAATGGATATTTTATCTGTTAAAAATTTCATTATGTACAAATCCGATTCTGATTACATTAAATAGTTGTGAAACTAGCACAAAAGAGGGTTCATTTTTTTATATATATAATGCCCTTCTACCAAGTTTTGTCCTTGAAATAAACTATACAGTTATTTTTTTAGTTGAAAGAAAGCTTTGTCGTAACAGTACTAATGTAAATATTTCATTAAGTAATGATATAGTGATTTAAATTATGTATAAACATTTATTATTCCGACTTGAATAAAATTCGTGAAAGTAAATTATTTGACGATAAGAGAGCGTTTATCAGAAAAATAAATGACTCTTAATAATTACGTTCATTACTTTAATAATTGTATAAGAATCCCTTTATCAAAGTGGATTCGTTGGTTTGCCTCAAAGCAAACGAGATAATCTTAGAAACGAGGCACTTAATTATAAAATGCTTCGAAAGACAAACAACGCACAGGAAAAGTATAATGGCTATTTGTGTGTATTTTATTTTCTAAAGTTGTTGCTGAAATAAAAGCTGTCTATCAAAACGGGAAGCGGGTTTCAAAAACATTATTATCACTAAGCGAACACTTTGCCAAGAAAGAACGAGGTAGCTCTAGGTTAGCTAGCCAGGGTTGACGATAATTCTCCACGAAAATACTCACAAATACAAACTGATTAGTTTATTACAATTTTTATTGATTGATTTTTTAGTTGACTTATGGATTTACGCAATGTCTTGAATTCCCTCCCACAGATCCTATCTTAAAAATGGGTGTAGCGAGAGCGATTAGCTAACCGCTAGTCTTACCAAGTTCTATCCTTCTACCCACACTCTTTTTGGAAAAATATAGGTTAAGCAACTAAATAACAAACAATTCTCGTTGAACTAAATCTATTGAGATACCTCCATTAAGAGACTATATGCTTCACATAGTGATCGGACTTAAAAAAACCAAGATTGATTAGGTAGAGTTATATACCTTTTATCTTGCTTTTAAAGCACTCAACTAATAATAATACGTCTTTAACCGTTTACTGAAGTAAACCAAAGCTTTATTTGAAAGCTTAGTACAGTATGAAAAGAATATATGTATATATCGATGGCCATACGTTGGCAACACGTAACCGACATCTGTTCAATTTTTCCAAAGCCAAGGAGAGCCAAAAAACTGTATAAATAAATAAGTATTGGGAAATCAATAAAAATGAAAGACTTTTTGGAGTCAAACAATTATTATGTATATTTAAAATAATCTTTTGACACAATATTAATTAAATAAACTTTTAAAAGAGTTAACAATTTTAATTTTGTTTCTTCTTTTATGATGATACGAACAATACCAAGTATTTTGATCAATTCAATGCACCTGTTGGACTTCATCCATAAAATAATAGAAAAATTATACATAATTGTAATATTTTTTTTTTAAATCCAGTTACGGACTGTCCACTCTCCAATACAAAATATTGCAGTAAACATTTTGGATTTTTTTTTCACCTATTTTCAAGTAGTAGGAAAACGATGTAGCTCTATTGTTTATCTTGTGGCATATTATTGGGCCTTTTTTCTGTTACGTGTTTTCAACTTCAATGAAAAATATTTTTTATAAATAACGAGATGTCAATATTTTAATAGAGCTTTAAACAACAAAGAAAATTATATGATTAACTCATTTTATGAAAAAATGTCGGTTACGTGTTGTAAACGTATGGAATCATTTCCTGGTTATTTGTACTGATTTTTGTCTAAATCAGCTTAAAGCTATTATCTTAATATCTTTTGTTTTTTCTGGTGCTGCAGTCCGGGATGAACCTTGGCCGCTTCAATTAGACTTCTCCGTTTCATTCCGTTCTTCACCTCCATTTGCCAATCACTGATATCTTGCACTCGCAAGTCCTGTGATACCTTGTTCATCTAGCGAATTTTCAGCTGTCTCTCGGAGGTAAGAAATGTGAGACGCTGTGTACATTTCCACTCATCCAATCGAAATATTTGTTCAGGCTACCGGAGGCGTTCGGTTTTAATTAATCTGGCATCTGAAAAAGCTTTACCACATTAAATGCCCCCACTAAAGCTAGAGATTAGTTGCGCGGGCCAATCTAACAAATGCGTGGCATAATTTGTCATACTTGATATAAAAAAGGGGTTTTTTTTTGTTTTGATTTGCATAACAAAAAGTATTGTTATTTGATAATTCATAAATAAGTTTTTACTTATAAGCAGTGGCGGCTCTTCCATTCGCACTGCGTAACTGCAGCACCCCCAGGAAAATTGAAAAAATGTAATATTATGTAAATATGTCCATAAATTGATATCTTACACCGCGGTTATAATATCAGAAAAGACGCACTTACATTTTGAGCAGTTTTCGATAATAAAATACAATCCAAATGTTTTTTTATTATTTATAATCTACCGCACCCACAGATATTTGATCTACGAGCCATGCCTGCTTACAAGCGTATTGAATAAAACATAAAAAATAGCAGAACTCATTCTATATTTTTTTTAAATCAATCAAAAATTAAGAAAATAAGCAGAATGAAACAAATAATTAGTCGCTAATAAATTTATTTACGAATATAATAAATTTATTTAAAATTGTCTAACTTTTTACGTCGATCTTTACAACTAACCCTTATATAATACACTCAATTTAGATCAATTTTTTGTTCTGATAAAAGATAAGAAATTAATTGTAGCCATCTAAATGTTTACAGTGTTAATTTATTTCGATCTATTAAGGTTATTCCAATTAAAAAAATATATTTGAATAGTTGTATTAGATGGCCTTGCAAATTACTGCGTGGCCGCACACGCAGCTTGGAGGGAACATTGATTTCATTAATTAAATGAGTCGTTGATTAAGTCTCATTTTTCTTTATAAAACACTTGATATCTTTTTAGCGCGGTAGTCTAGTATATTTTCTTGAATTGATCACAGTGATTAATTTCAAAATATTTTGCTCTACGGCTAATAGCTGTAATATCGAATATTTAGTGTTGATCTAAAAAAATATATATTGTTTTAGTAAAAACTTGAAATCTATTATGTTTTGTATAATAGATTCTCTCTAGCAACCCTTCAAGTACCAGTTTCCGCTGTGAACCGCCAAGCTGGGCAAACAAAGAGGAAGGAAACACGTTTTTCGTCGATAGAAAACTTTTACCTTTTCTCAGCTTTGGAATAATGGTAATTCGAAGGAAAGTTACGCTCGTTATGCGCCTTGTTCCTCAGAAATTACAGATCGACTCTGAAGGGAAAGTATTGAGACAAAAGACTACAGATACTTTTGAGACATGCTCCTATAATTCTACTCTCTCAACAGACTTTTAGCACCGTTCCCTGTGATGAGATTTTCACTTCTTGTTTAGAACATAGCTTAAATTTCTTGCGTGAAAGCTTACCAATAAATTCAATAAAAAAATGTACGCTATTATTCAACTTAAATCATTGCAATTTGATTGGAATCATATCAGTAAAATAATAAAAGGTTGATTCTGTGATCTACTAATGCTATATCATTAAAGGTATTGGACTGAAAGTTCTTGTTGAAATTACAATACTTAATTAGAATAGTTTAAAGCAATTTTAATTGTTAGCATTTTACCATCGCATCAATTGATCAAAAAAACAATTGTATAGCGTACTATTTCAGTATTATTCCCTCAAATAAGCTTATTTTAACTAATGCAGAAACAATTGTTCATATAACGTAAAATATGCTATTTATCATTTGTTGGATATTAATATAGTTTATTCGATTAATTGATATGCTGATTAACTGCCAGCAATTAATTACTGCTAGTTAATTGCGGGCGGTAAATTTTATAATTTAAAAATAGCAAAGTGTTAATTTCAACAATTTATTTTAAAGCATAAATTAGACAGCTATCAGCGTGCGAAGTTTTTTAAGTTAATTTCAATGCAATCGACTAATTATTTTGTTATGATATTGAATGGTTGTAGATCTGAATCCAAATTCTTCTTTATATTTTAAAAAATGCATTGTTTATTTTATATTATGAGTAGCAAACGTATAGGTAATTTATTAGAATGCCTGTTTGATAGGCAGTACCATCAAAGTTACTGTCATGATAATGTCAAACGCAGAGGTAGAAAGCAATAAAAGAGTGATTCAAGTCCAAGTAGCGCCGGATTCGCAAACGCTATAACTTACGAACGCCATACTAAGTGAAGTAAAAAGACATTAAATGACTCCTCGATAGGATTGTTTCTCGCCAATCGAGCTAAATGCCGACTGTAAAAACGACGTAAAGCGTCCTGGTCAGTATTTAACTTGCCGTCTCGGACAGAGTCGCATAATTTTTCGATACAATTTGCGGGAGTTGCCGCCGACGCAGATTTTACGAGGGAAAAACCACAATGGCCGCCATAAAAACGGGAGTAAAAACCCCCGTTGACATATTAAGTCGCTACGCTCGTGCCATGCAAATCGCTATCTAAAATTAATCAAAAACGAAGCATTCACAGCGGCAATGCAATAAACAACATTCCGTTTTGATGGACACGCAACGAAATTATTTCTGCCTTGTTACGAGCACAGGCTATTTGTTTGTTGCTCAATTGTCCTCTATGGTCTATACTCGTGTTATTATGAGTATAATAAACAGTATTTCATTTAATAAATTGAATATATTGTGGTATATTTTGACAATATGGAGAGACATTTCACCAAATGAGATGTCATGTGAAAAATTACTGAAAAAATGTTTTTCCAGGAAATTTTAGAAATAAATAGATCACAATTAAATAGTTTACCGATTTTGAATGAGCATATAAATCTGCCAAATTCCCCACTCTTATTATCTATATGTAAGTAAATACAATTATAAATTTGAAAAATACTCACCATTCATATCTGAAGTATTTATTCCCATGGGTTAATCCTTTTCGCCAGCAATGGCTTTAAGCTTAGTGATACATTTATTCCGTATATAAACACGATACATTCATTTACTAAACGTCAGTTCAAGTTCATCCGTGCACTTGAACGCCTGAAGATGCCGAAAGACAAAAACCGGATCATCAGTGACAAAACTTGTGTGAATGTACATAATTTGAACGATTCAAATTTAGAAATTTATTTAATTAATAATACATGGGTTTACAATTATTTGTCCAATCGGTTACATAATGTTTATTGCTTTTGAAAATCTTCGTTTTTTTAATAATAGGGTAAATATAACAATAATAATGAGAACAAAGCTTATATTTTTGAGATAAGTATGTCAAAAAATTGTAGGGTATTCAAATTTACTTTAAACAATGTTGAAACCACCACCAAATATCACTATCGGTGTCAAAGTTCAAGTTTTTAAATGAACAATATGATATGGTTAGAAAGATTCAATCGGTCATCAAAACTTTTTACTTACGATAAATATTCAACTTCTTTTATAATTACGAAAAATTGTATTAGATTTTTGGAGAATGTGAATTGTGATACTCGGCCCCTCATATATATTTTTATGTATCGATAGCTATTATTTGAGAAATACATTACAATAAGAACTATGAAGTGAAGATTATTGACAGCTAAAAACATAAGTATTATTATTAAGGTAGGGTTAGGTGAAAAAGTATTTGATTTGAAAAAATATTACCAATAAAACAGATTCCTCGCAACTTTAAAATAAAATAATATCTAAGACTTAATTCGCATTATCTACTTAATTTAAGTTAACATTAATAATAGAATACCAAGCTCTATTTTGAAGCGTATGAGCTTTCGATAAAGCATTTCAAACTTTGTTTTATTAAGCTGGACATAATTCATTTCTGTGGGTGAATAAAGAAATATGAAAATAGAAAAGTTCTAAGAGTAACATCGCTCTCTCTATGAATAGTTTTCAGGGTCGCATAGGGTGTGTGGGAAAGAATAGAAACATTACAGCTAAATTTAGCATTATTTATGAATCTGAATATTGATTGCAAAATGAATGTGACTATTCGGAAACAGGTTGACAACTTAACCGAGAAAAACGTGAGTAATTTTTTCGTTTTGAAATAAGAAATAAACACATAGCTTAAATAGGATTAGTATAACTTAAGGTTATTATTATAAGTATTATTTACTACTTAATTACCTGTAGCATGTATTTTTCGTTGTTAAAAGTAGAATATTGTATAACTCTATAAACCCTTCTATAAAACAGAAGAGATAATGAAAGACAGAATGATTATAAAAAATAGACAAGTGTTTTAAAACAACATATTCACAATGTCAACTTTGAGCTTTTTTGTTTTATTTCTTCCAGCTTAGTGGTTAACGTCATTGGCTTCAGTTAGCAGTTAGACAGCAAATTTTAATTGATTTTCAATTTATGTACGGATTTCTGTCCGAAGGCATGGATTTATATGAAATCTTAAATTTCTTCCCGTTCATATATTTCCTACTATCATAAAAACAGACTGGCTTAGTCTTATCTTTCCTTCCCTACTCTTTTTGAAAAAAAGAGAGGTTCAGAAATTGAGTAACAAGCAGTTTTCGTAAATATACTTATATATTGATAAACTTAATTTCGTGTTCACATGCTCTACATTTAAAGCAGAATTGGTTAAAAATAAACATATTTTTATAGTTTCCACGGCGTTGTGTTAAATGAGAAAATATCCATTTAACTGAAGGCGCATGACTGTTGGTTTAGAAAAATCATGATTGCGGCCAAAAACGATCGGGGCTTAAATAGCAACATCCGAACAAACCCCAAAGGTACGGTTACCAAGCGTAACAATCCCCTCGCGAAAGAACCGAATGCATGGTAAGATAACACTCTTTTTACATACAGGGATAAGAGAAAGAAAAATCGCCAATGCACGAAGGGTGGAAAATTTTTATAGTACTATTATTCCGTTTGCTGGCAAAATAACAGATATTTTTTTCTATTGACAATGTCGAGCTAATATTTTATTGAAGATGTTGACCAACAACTGTGTAAGTGATTATTAATTGGTTGCTTAATCTGTGTCTATAAATGGAAAACAGTAAAACAAATTCAATACATTTTTCCTTATCATTAAAAAATTAAAATGTACTTTTTTCTAATCTTCATGAAAGTAAATGGTATCAAAATTAATAGGCGAGAAAATATAATTATGTTTCAAGAATTAAATGTCATCTGCTTAGTTCTTCAAATTTATTATGAGTGAAATTTCTTATTTAATTGTTAATGCGATTGAAGTGTAGTCATATGTAATTCGTATGGCGTAAATTTTGATTATTGTCAATTTAGTGTGCTTTATTGCTATTTTGTATTATTATTTCTATATTCTTTTACCAATTGTTTGTTACACCCGCAGTAGTCTTAGATAGTTTTGTATAAATAACTTCGTATTAGTATTCTTTTTATCATCCGTTTTTATCCCAATAAATATATATATAAGTAGTAAAAAAGATTAATTTATTAAAGTATTTTTTTAATAATATATAATGCCGTTTTACTAAGTATTAACGAAAAATACCTTGAGAATGATTATATTGTTAAGATAAAGCACACTTTTTTTAATTAGTATAAATTAGATTAGTTTAAGCGCTCGCAATAATCAAAGCATCATATTTATTATAATAATTGTGAAAATAGTATAAAAAAAATATGTTTTATTTCTACAAAACAATACTTTTCTATAAAAAAAATACAGTTAACTCCTTAAAAGTAATCAATGTATTTAACCCGAAAAGTTATTATGGATTCAATAATCACAGATCATGAATAAATTGTTATTGTTCTTGAAGCATGGTCATTTAAACAACTTATTTTCAAAAAAAATGATTCTATGTTGTCACCCTTTGAAATACAAAACATCTACGACTGAAATACAATAAAATTGGATATAGAGTATCGGGGTAAAATAGAAATATGTGTTTTATTATATATCAAGAGTATGCAGGTTGTTTGGTTTATCTGGAAATTTCTCTTTGTAAAACAAACTAAGGGCAATATCCGGATATTTGTGTCCTTTCTTGTTGCCCTTTTGCCACTTAGGAAGTCGTTACAGGGGAGGACGGACAATGCCATAGAAACCGATATAATGGGAGTGCTTGCCCATATAATAAATAGAACAGGGTAAAGCATATTTGGGGATCTACGGATAAAACAGGGTTGATTGGACAGAACAACTTCAGTATTTGTGGGATTATAGTGTATTCTAGATTAACTCTTTCACTGCGAATCAAAACAGTTTCCGTCCGCTCGAGTGGCTTAAAATAATATTACAAGAATAAAATTAGATATCGATGCTCAATTTTCACGGAAGTATTCAATGTAAATTTGCTGAAAACTATTATTTCTTTGATCGAATTGACAACTTATTTAACTGCATTATGTTTTATACTGTTTTAGATCATTTTTTAATGAATCATGGACATTAATTGTTTGTTCTCCCTATGTGTAGATGCCACTAGAAAGAGCTTTGACAGTATTTAAATATATAGCTTTAGATGTCGACATATTATACATAGACGTGAGTGAGTTCAAACGAATACTTTTTTTGTGTATTAAAGTAGACTTTTTTAGAGCTTACTCAGTTGATTTCTTTGCCAATTTCAAATGCTTAAATTATTTTTCTACTTAATGTTTTTAAAATATTTTTTATGTCTTGTTTTTTACATTGCAAAAGCTAAAAAAAATCCAGGTTTGGAGATAATCCGGGGAAAAAGTATAGCGAATTGAGGATTTCAAATTCTTCGGTGAGCTAATCCCGGGATTGAAAATGAACCAATCTCGAAATACTGAGATTGGAAAAGGGCTCCAGGATTGGATACCCTGGACATGTAAATATAAAAATAAAAAGAAATTCTTTTGTGGAGTCGTGAAAAAACCACAAATCTGATTGTGACTCAGATTTGAAAAAAAAGTAAAATTGTAGAAAATATACAGTCTTTATTATTTACTAAAATGCATAATTTATTGTATTGTTTAATTTTTTTTAAAATGAATGAGTCGAAGTCGCTTGGTTTTTACCAATAAGACTATGCAACCACCTTACTTGTCGCATTAGTAAAAAGTGAGAAAAAAAAACAATTTTGCGATAAAAATAAATTAAGGGTAGAATAATATGGCTGGAAATATATTGATTTAGATTCAAACCCGTGAACACCGCATTCGACTACTGGCTCAGCTAATAAAATTGTTCTTAATCTAAAAGTTGAAATAAAAATATTTTACGTTATTAGGAATTTGTTGTCAAGTTTTTACTGATGGAATCAAACAAAATAAACAGTGGTGGGCGGTGGCGTCTGATGCAATCTGTAAAAAAGTCATATAACCGGAGGGTTGGTCCGCTCCTCGGAGGATTTTATTTCGAGTAAGCTGGCGTTTATCCAGAAAGTGGCGACAAAAATAAATAAAAAAAAACGCGTATTTCCATAGCCGCTATTGCCCCCGCTGCGCCATTTACCCCCGACCCCGCCGCGTATCGTGACTCAGTGAGCTCACCCAAATATACGACGTATTGTCCTTATTGCGGTAACGAAAGTAATGCTTGCTGTTTATACGAGTTTCATTCCCACAAATGGCGGTTGGCAGAAAAAATTACGGAAACATTGTGCCCGTAATAAGTTAATTAACTATTGCTTATTTTTCATATGTATCCCCCCCCCCCATTTCATATATCGCTTCGTTATTGGTTGAGAAACATGCTTCTTAATTTTACATCAACAACCAGTGCCATAAATAGATTCAATGAATCTGGGGAGCTCTGAAACTAAAAAAAACTGTTAAGTTATAAGTTAACTACATATTATCTTGTTAACTTTTCCGGTTCTAAGCTCAAGAAATGCGACCCCAATACCCACATTTTCTTAAATATCTATTTTAATATGGGTGATACAATGTTTATAATTAAGTTTTTTTTATATCATAGTTTTTTGAACCTTTTGTAGTTTATATAAATACGCGATAACGCGATAACCGCCCGTGTTTGTAATATAGCTGGGCTAAACTCGTCAGTTGCAATTTCATATGTGTGCTGGGATGACGTCTTTTTTACGCGCAACTTAAAATATGATTATTTGTTAAAAAAACACAGATTTTTATAATTTAAGATTTCG
The DNA here is from genome assembly GCA_030503985.1 of Himalopsyche tibetana. Lineage (NCBI taxonomy): Eukaryota > Metazoa > Arthropoda > Insecta > Trichoptera > Rhyacophilidae > Himalopsyche > Himalopsyche tibetana. The sequence continues at coordinate 22,759,725 of JAPJYX010000010.1, read as the reverse complement.
ACTGAAGGTGCTTGGTGGAATTTCAATATTAAATTTGAATCGTTCAAACTATGTACATTCTCACAGATTTTGTCACTAACGACCCGGGTTTTGCCTGAAGATGCCGAAAGGCGAAACCCGGGTCGTTAGTGACAAAATCTGTGAGAATGTACATAGTTTGAACGATTCAAATTTTACGGATTTTTATAAAAAAAATGTATGAGGAATGATGCAGAAATATATTTTAAAGCCCTTAGACTATTTTTTTTTTGAAATTGATAAGAATAAAGCCAATAATGAGGAAACCACTGGGGTCCCTAAACGACCCCCATTGGATGATAAGTATTTTTCTAGTCTCCGAGCCGCGAGAGTTAAAGATGTTATGAATTGTCAATTCTCGGTTAAAAAAAAATGCAAGATCAAGTGCTTTAATAAACGAATAAATACTTTCAGCACTACAGAGCTATTTCCAAATATACAATGATCTACGCTTTACTTAAGAGGTATATAATCAGGGCCGGCCCTAAGCGTGTGCGAAGTGAGCGGCGCACAGAAGCGCCGGCTCTAAGAATGATCAGTGGGGCGCCGATTGGTGGACCGCTCCAGAACTCAAATCATAACATTTGACCGCCGAAAGCGCCCTCGCACACAGGTGCAAGAATCCACGGGCCTGCTATGTATATAATACTCAACACGTATTAGGTTTTTGCGGTTAGCATAACTTGAATTTAATAATTGCAGCTATATTCACTGTTGTTATAATATAATCGATGCTTCATGATATTTTTGACATCAAAATAATAATGGTTATTTCTAAACAAACTGTTAAAATTAACTCAAAATCGTCAAGTTATTTGTTGTGTAGCATATTTATTTCATTACAATCACAATAATGAATGGGCATGTTAAAATATTGAAAATTTTTGTCCTGACAGATTGATTGCGCTTGACAGATTGATTATAACAGGGGAGCCCTAACTACGACTCGTGGGCTAAATCTGGCCCGTGCGCAAAAAATCTGGCCCTCATCCCTCAACCTCAAGTTTACCTTTTACCTTTACTCTGTTTTGGATGTTTTTTTTTAGTAATGGAAAAATTAAAGTGAAATAAATATACAATCAAAGCTTTAATATATTTTTTTTAAACATAAAAAAATCACAATTTGAGCACAAAATATATTAATGCGATTTATAAAATTGTTTCTTCTTGCTAAGAATCCAATTAATTTATTTCGCATATATACGTACTTCCAAATACAGAAAATAGCCTTTGAACAAATCTGTGTAAATTTTCAAATTCTATTAGTGGAAGACTTTTATAAAAATCCATTAATGATAATTTTTAAAAAATAAACTGCCCGCCACCTTTTGAAAAAATTTCAATGTGTTCCGACAGTCAAAAAGTTTGGGTACCCCTGGATTATGAAAACAGTGAGCACAGCCGCAATTATTACATTTAGGTCCTACCAACCGTAAAAACTAATACAAAAATCATGCCGAGAATTATAGATCTTACTTTATTAGTTTTTAGGTCCTAATAAATATGAGAATATCCCCATAGAGTTTTATTTTATAATCGATGTAAAGTTTTTCTATATTTTCACCGTGAGGCATAATAAACTGTATATATCTGTGATATCTTGATTTCTTGAGTACGCTTCCTGAAAAATCTCCCATAACGATGCCGATTAACTAATTTTCTTTTCAAATAGTAAATTGTACGTTGAAAAAATATCAAAAACTCTTGTTTATCCAAAAAAATATCACTATATGACCAAATTGTATATAAATCATATAAAATAAATAAGTCTCAAGTCTTGAGTTGTTTTAATACAGAGTGAAATGTATTATGATCAATAGAATAATAAAATAACATTTAAAACGATTGCCGACCACGGGAATATACCAATATTACAACTCAGTTGTTACGCTTGCAATGTTGGTTCTCTCTCTCTCTCTCTCTCTCTCGTGTAATACGAAAATAGTGGAAGAAGATGAGATTACACGCAAGGGAATAATATCCTTCACATCGAATTCTGCCCGCCGAAGAGTAAGCGAGTCTGTCTACGAACTTACTTTAAGTTGGAATTATCGCCAAGAACACGTGTTTTTCTTCTCATATGAAAGTTTTCCAAGTGCGGTAATTGACTGTCACATTTTGTCTGCAGATAGAAGCGTAATCTCTGAAGCACGAATGCGCTGATTTCATATCCGCCATCCATATTACTGCACAAAGCTTATCTTAATAAAAATATAAGATTAAAGAAAACTACTTGAATTGCATAGTATTACTTTTTATTATAATTTTTGTAAACGATTTTGTCGTTTATTTAGTGAAAACACCTAAAATATTCTTTTTAAAGAAATAAATGCAAAGTTGCAAAAAAATGTGTTTTGAGTGTATTGATTTCCACAATGCCGGACGTATGCTGACACGCAGGCGTCGCAGCACAGTCAACGCAGGGCAGTACAGATTTTGTATTACATGAAGAAGCACAGACCTGAGTAACCTGCAACGCAGGCACGTGCGACGAAAACGTGCATCTTTTCCGCTCTGCGCTACGTTCCTTTGTAGTGCCGGCACTGAGTGACGCGTGCATTTTTGTACGTGTTCTTTTCTTTTATTTTTTCCACGAAAATGAAGTCCGATTGTGGACTACTCTTTAAAAACATTAAAAGAGTTTTTGTGGGTCATTATGTGTCATATCATTTACTTGACACAGCTGCCACAGCATACGCTGGTCGCACATGTCTGCTTCGCATTCCTGCACCCATCAATTCTATCTTGCCATGCGCTGCGTCACCTTCGTCTCAATATAGGTCTAGCCTGAATGTCCTGTTATATTTATAGAAAGTTTTCGTTTTATATTACTTCTTGCAATTATAAAAAAACGTATAATGGATAAGATATTTATCAAATTAAGAGAAGGTCCCTTACTCAGATCAATACATTTTTTTGAAGAAGATACGTATCAGACACCCTCTACTGTACACACACACCCTCTAATCTATTTGATTCAGAAAACGCGGCGCAGAAAAATTGATTAGTTGACAACCAATTCGATCCTGGCTTCTTTATTCTGCTCTCCCTGTCTGCCCGAAAAGAAAGGTGAAGACAATTTAATTACTCTTCGATTTAATTTTGAGTAAATTTTTTTCATTTTTTATTAATACTTGATTCTTTATAAAATTTCTATTATATTGCATAATATTTTATTTTAATACTGAAACACTCACAATTTATTATTGTCTAAGGTATGAACACAACTTTAAGCTCCCTATACTATCCTAAACATAGCTAGCTAGATTCAAAATACTCATCAGTAATATAAACATATTATACAAAGCGTGTAACTTTTCCACTGTATAGATTCTGCACGTAAATATCTTTGCTCAATTCTTCAGAGACTTACTCGAAACTTATTCTTTTTGTGTTTTGATATAACTCATAGAAGAGAAGCATAGATGAATATTACCTGAGCGATTTTGAATATTATAATATTTTAAGAGTGCATAGAGTGTTTCTATCTCACTATTTAACCAAGATTAAAAACAAAAAACAATATCTAATTGTTTTTAAAAACATGATTTGAGTATTCTTTGAGATTCTTTTAATATAATTGAGCAGCTTGGCTGGTTAATGATTGATGTCAACCAATATTGCTGTTTTCCCCTTTCATAGATTATATAACATATTTTCATTAAACAGAATTTCTTGTACACATGTATATAACAATTTATGAAAACAATCTGCTTATGACAACCAAAATCTATTAATATTCAATTTGGTTTAAAGTTTGATTAAACAGTCGATGTGGAAAAAAGTATGCTGTTGTACAAAGATTATAAAATACATTTTCAGCCACAACATATGTATGTTGTATAATTCTTCCAGAGTTGAAGAATTTCTCATGAGCACACAAAAGATGTGCATTGCATAATCATAAGTATACTGCTGGTACAGCATTGTAGTCTTTGATTAATTGTATAATATAAATAAAGTTATTATTATTTCATCGAATAAATATAGTTTGAAAAATGATTTATCATTTAAATTAACAACTTTCCTTTTAACAACTTTTATAACCTCAAAAAGATACCGTCAAACAACATGCGTGACAGTTACAATTTTAATATTATATACATATACGATTTTCCGCTATTTTCTTTGGATAACATTTATTTTTAAATACATTGAATAAAGACGATAACTTAGATACAACATTCTCTTTGTTATGTTTCTCAACGTGATAGATTTAGATTTAGTAATACAGCTATTCAGAATTTTCCTATTCATGAGAAACAGTGTATAATATGTAGTATTCTGAACAAACAACGCGTAAAAGTGTTATATAATACAAAATAATATCTGAGTGTTGCTAATCACAAGAAGTTATTTATGAATTCCGTATAACACTGACTATGAATACAATAAATAATAGACAATTTTCCTCAGCCGTTTTCTATACGCAAACACGCCGCCTGTCAACTTTCATACACAGTTAACAATTTATCGCACATCCTTTGTAGCCCATAGAAATATTACAAAATGTATCACTGGAAAAAATAGAGCTAGATTTATGTTAAGTTTATGAAATATTTTTCAAATAGAGCTTATATAACGGTCATTGATTTACTGTATCCGAATATTTCGCTGTTAAATATACGTGTAGCAAGCACCTGATCCATATATTAACATTCAAGAGAAATTCAGAAACTCTATTTCAAACTTTCGCCGTACAATTTTACAGTTGATGCAAAAATAGTTTTTTTTATCAGTCAGATATTATTTAGAAGTAAAGAATAATACGACTAAAATATTAAATTCTTTAAAAACAATAACGGGTTCTTACTTCATGGCTCAAACTATTTGTCGTAGAAAAGTATGTTGAATACCAACTATTATAGTTTTGAAGTAAGTTGATAGGAATTCCGAGTCGAGACAATTCAAGAGATAACTTCGGAGAATTCCGTGCTTTTTGTTAATCTCTATAGCCTGGTCTTTCAATTAAATACATTTAAACTATGGGTTTTAATTAAATACGTAAAAATTCTTATTGTAAAGATGATAAAAATGTTATTGAAAACAGTTAACATTTGTTTTAGTTAATTATTTTAAATATCAAAGTATACACAACACACAATGTGTATTATTTACATAAAAGTTTTTACTTAAAAAAGTGCAATAGATTGATTTGAATCGTTCAAATTACGTACATTCACACAGATTTTGTCACTAACGACCCAGGTTTCGCCTTTCGGCATCTTCAGGCGTCCAAGTGCACGGATGCACTTGAACTGACGCTTAGCAAATGAATGTTTCGTGTTTATATAAGAAATAAATGCATTACTGAGTTTAAAGCCTTGCTGGCGAAAAGGATAAGCCCATGGAAACGCTCACAGATTTGAGTAATGAGTAGTTTTAAGAATTATGTTTATTTATTTTGTTTGTCGGAAAAGGTTTTATGATTTTATTTATATAAAGTGTAAAAGCGGCGACCCAGGCATGTTTAATATTTCATTTAAAATCGGAAGACTGTTCAATTGCGTTCTGTTTATTTATAGAATTTCCTGGAAAAAGAGCTTATAGGCGTCCGTATTTGGGTGCAACATTTTTATCCCCCTGTTCCTGATTGAACGCGTGTCTTTCCGAAATTAAGCAATTATCAAAAGAAGACGTGTTTTTTTTTTCAATCTAAATGCTGTCATGTGTTCTGATACTTTGGTCTTCAATGTCCTTTTGGATAAAGTTTCGTGATGTGTAATCTATTAATGCCGCAGTCAAGAAACTTCAGTTAGATATAATTAAAAATTAATGTAGAAATAAACATATAGTCCAAAAGTTAAGGAAGCACCTATGTACTGTGATTGCGTCTCGTATCCCGGACACTTCGAGAAAAAGTCGAGAATTTAAACATTCAAAGGAAGAGCTTTAAAAGTATTAAACGCTTCTGTTCTTGGACAGCTTTACTGTCTACGGCTACCTTGCTAATTTTTACACAATTCATTTCTTATTTTCATATTTCTATAACACGTTACGAAATTGATAAACCTATTTTGTGATGTTTATTTACATAAAAAAATCGAAATAAAATTATGATATAACTTTAAAGTTAGACCACCTTTTGTATCGTTAAATCCAATACCATGCCAGTATTAAATCTTCTCGAAGATTTAAAGCAAAAATGGGAAATATATTCTTGCCCATCGGTATAGACGGCCTGTCTCGTGGGAGTCTCCAAGCGTACCATTGGTTTTCAACAAAGAGAAGCAAAAATGAAAGCTTCAGGCGCCCGATCTGACAGACTCCATAAAATTTCCGTCCGATACTATTTATTCCAAAGCGAATTCCAGAAAGTCCTATAAAATTCATATTCGAGCAAAATATCTATAATATAAAATAATTATTCAAGACGTATCTTTACAATTTCTTTCCTTTGGCGGTCTATACGTTTTTATCAAACGTATTGAATTAATCTTTCAGATTTTATTTTTAATATTAATATTATTACAATTAAAATACATTTTATCATATAAAAAATAATAAAATGGTTTCTGTCCTTTTGTCTGTCGGTCACAAGACCACCCTCCCAAACGGTGAACAGTAGCGACGTGACATTGGCACATGTCATTCTGGCTGTCATATTTAACGGATGTTACTTGAGGTTCTCTAGCACCAAAATGACGCCAACATCAAAATGGCCCAACGTTAGCGCTACAACAACATTTTCTTTCCATGTCCGCTCCCAATGAAAAGCATTTATTACCTATAAATAAATAAAGTAGCAACAAACTGTCAATAGTTATATTATTCTATATTTTTTTATGGTGACCATTTAAAATAACGCAAAATAAAATATGACGATGTTTTATGAATAATTTCAAATCACGAAAGACTTAAAATAGAGTAGTTCTAAGAGAACTGCTTGTTACTTAGTTTTTCAACATCTCTTTTTCAAAGAGAGTAGAGATAAGATGATAGGACTAATAATTAGCTAATCGATCTCACTACATCCTCTTGCTCAATGATCGGATGGAGGGTAGAAATTCAAGACATTACAAACATCCATGTCTTGGAGTATAATTCCGTTTTTCAATTGTAAAATGAAGCTGCTCTTACTAATAACAAACGAAAATATTTTTTCCAGTGTCTTCGTTTCGCAGTTCAATATAACCAGAGGGAAATCGGACAGTGCACCTACTTATTCTATTAATAAAAAAACAAACGTTCTAGTAATAAAAGTTTCGTAGTCGTGAAGTCGGACTATTCTGATGGGAGTCGTGCTCGAAAAGAAATAACTTTTCTAAAAAAATGTGTATTCAAATTACTAGGGTCAAAAGTTACGCTAATGCATGCTACTGAGCCTAAAAAAAGTTAACGTCGTGTTTTAACCTATGGTGGGAGCTTTTTCACTACTTCAACTCTTGATTCTAACTAAGAGTTCAATGTTTGTGGTTTGGTAGAAAGCGAGTTTAGTGTGTACACAAAATGAATAAAGAATGCGTTTGTATCTATTCCGGGCAAAGCTGGATCGTAAAGCTAGTTTTATATTTTGATGTAGTTTTTGCAATGTTTACTTTTAGTTTAACAAACCTTCTTCTATGAAAAGTTTCTTTTACTTAGAAAGGAATGATATACACGTGGTTATTAGGGCATCTAATCCCGGAATCTTTTCGTAATCCCGGGATTTCGGGATTGAACAATAGAACATTCACAAAAAAATCGTGCTAAAAGATTCGGATTTGCTAAAATGAAATGACGCGAGACCTTTTTTTTAGCTTTTCCCCGAGTTTTAAAAATTAAAAAAAATGCGAGCTTTTTTTAAAAAATGATGTAGCCCACACTTTTTACAAATTTTACAGGAGACACAAAAAACGTTTTTTTGTGATTTTGGGCTAACGGCAAATTATGAAATATACGCAATCTTAAAGTGCGCGAAGATTGATAAATTGGTTTTTGATTGATTTTATATAATATTATTATAATTAAAGAAATTGTAAAAAAAAACCTTTTTAAATTCTTTTTTCCTGTTCTCAATTTTTACAGGCTCTTCTTTTTTCAAACTTTAAATCTAAATTTAGATACTAATTCGGAATTTTCAGCTTACATCCTTTTGATAGAACGTGTATCAAGTTGTATTCATTGTGATAATTGACATAAAGCTGTTTTGAAAAAACTGTAGGTAACGTCATTTTCCTTTTACACAGTCAATATATTACCACATTTTGTAACAGGTAGATATCGGTATTTTAATAATTTTCTCATACTCAAATAAAGCAGAATTTTTACTTGTTATACTTTAGAACTGAGGTATATACAAATCGACTGTGGAAAGGAAAAAGGACGTAACTCACACATCAAATTTTACAGGAGGCGCAAAAAACGTGTTTTGATGATTTTGGGCCATATGCAAATTATGAATTAAACACAACCTTGAAGTGCGCGGAGACTTCTAAACTGGTGTTTAATTGACATGATCTAATATTAATTAAAGAAATTGTCTAGGAAAAACTTTTATTTCAGCCTTTTTTCTTGGTTCTAATTTTTTACCCGGTCATCTTTCTCAAACTTAAAAGCTAAATTTAGATACTAATTCGGCATTTTCTGCTTGTATACTTTTGATAGAGCGTGTATCAAGTTTGATACATTGTGATTATCGAAAAAAATCTGTTTTTAATAACCTGAGGGTAACGTCCTTTTTTCTTTCCACAGTCGATATGTATATATTAAAAAAAGTATTTCTGGCCAACATGCTAAAAGATCTAACGGTGGTAAAGGGATTAATGATACGTATTTTGAACACTGTTTCCACAGAAAAAATCAGACCATTTCTATGAAAGTCAACAAAATGAAGAGATTCCATAAAACTCCATTTTTATTAAAAAATTTATGACAGATGAAATATTTACCAAATCGTGATTTTTTAGTGCCAGGAGCCAGGGATTGATAAAGCAATGCCGGTTTAATGCTGTATTTATTTTACGACAATATGACGATGGAAAAATTTACTCGAGCGAGTGATAAATTTAATTCACTTTACTGTTTGCCATTATTTTTGCTACATTTAGAATGATCACTTTTTATGACAAGCAGATATATTTTTTTTTAGATTTACGACGAGAAAAGAACCAACTTGACGAGTATACACAGCAATAACTAAAAATCAGAACACAGCATTTAAACATAACATCATTTTACACACGTTTTATAGTTCAAACGCTGAAGCATGTATTTCTTTCGGCGTATACGGGGTCAAAATGAAAATTTATACTATGTTTTTAAAATTTGAATTTTAACGTTTATAATGTCATTAAAAATCAAACCATTGGTAAAATTTATCTAGACGGCCATCAATTTGTTCACTAAGTGATTATAAATTATTGTATTATGTATATGTAACACGATACAACTATTTACCAAGCTGTTGACAATTTTTGAATAGATGTCAGTGAATTTAGAATTCTGCATGTATATTTTACAAATATTTGTATTATAAATACTAGGGCTTATACAAAAACCGACTTTTAGGAAAACCGGTTTTCGAAGTTTTACTAAAAATGGATAATACAATTAAAAAGCGAGATTTATGTTGTTTATTTATATACATAATAATACACAACAAGAAATTGTTTGATGTTACTCATTAGAAAATATGATTTAAGAAAACACAAAGCGTCCACTGATCGTTTTGTGACAAAATTTCCCGATATCGAAAATACATGTGGGACATGTGGTCTTAAAGCCATCAAATAAAAGATCAACATTTTCTGTTTTTTTGGTTAAAGACTCGTTCATAGAAAATTCAGCACAACCGGTTGCGAAGTTGAAAAACCGGTTTTCGAATGTCACAAATTTAGCCATAAAACCGAATTTTGAAAACTCTAATAAATACCCCATATAAGTCACATTGCAAAAACAATAAACTTGCCATTTGTAAGTTTTTGTCGTGTGCTTAATAAATATAATATATTGAATATTGTTTGAAGTTGTGTATATAATAACGTTTAATTTGGCTTTTATATAACACCAACAACACGTTTTACAAGGGTACTTTGGTGCAAAACCAACACGTGCTATGGTATCAGGGTTGTCAGACGTCCCTATTTGAGCGGAACTGTCCCGAGTTCAACAGACAAATCTCGAGTCCCGCATTACCTTTGAAAATCCTGACATAATAAGTACGAATATATTTAAAGAGACTAGCTTAATTTGTGACAGCCTGGTGCACCACTTTATATGAACATAATTTTGATAACAACTGTAATGCCTTTAGATTTTTTTTATTGAGCAAAGATGGCAAACATATTTTGAAACAAACTAAAAAAACTTGAATAAACACGTCTAACACTTTAGTACCAAACCGCTTAAAATATAATCGAGGAGCGATGGGGTACAAATTGACTCCAGACAAATTTTCTTGCTATTTTCATTGAAGATTATACATAGTTAGATACTATTGGTATTTAGCGAATAGTTGAAATAAAAATAATTTCGCAATGTGAATTTGAATGTTAATAAAACTGTTATTATTGAATATATTTTTGAATTTAAATCATAATTTAATTTCTGCCTTGTATCTAATCAATTTAATTATAAGAATCTTTTTTTCTATATTTCTTCCTCAATTCTTTAATTACCGTGATTGTTTACCGATCTGTGATTTTGGAAATCTGGCAACCCTGTATAGTATTCAGAAATTTACTGCTACGCTACTGCTTAGCTACTGTTGATTGGCAGGCTTAAATGTTACGTATCTATTGCTAGTGAAATATTGATATATTTATTTAATGCTAAGATGTTTCTCAAAATAGCCTAATACGTGTCACACCTGATTACGCAAACAGTCGTTAATTAATACTATATAATTAGATAATTATCAATTTGATTTTGATTTTTATATACAAAATAATAACGACAAAGTTACTGTAGGATTCTTCGAAGAAAAACAGGCTTATAGATATTTGCGTGAAGTAGATAAAATTACAAGATTTTATATATTTCTTTATACGAGTGAATTTTTTATACTTACTTACTTTGTAAAATTTTTTTATTAGTAGAAATTTTCTATCATACAATTGAAAAAAAATGTGACATCTATAGCTGGTTGAAAATTTTGAATAATTTTTCTATCTATGGTTTATGTATACTTAAAAATAAATTGTATATCCCTAATTTTTGGTATTATATATCAAATAATGACGTCACGCCTTATTTATTTATTTTTTAATAAAGAAACTATCATGTGAGAAAAATAACACATTGAATTTCTATTTATTTGGTATATCAAGATGAATGTAACAAATTATGTTTGTTTCATAATCGTTAAAAAAATCTAGTAGAGAGCTATTTTATAATCACCTGGTCGTCAAAACCATAAAACGCACTATATCTGACGATGACGTGATTCCGAAATAGCTATAAGCTATATTTTAAAATTTACATGCATAAAAACATGCGGAGGGGGTATCTAGATTTTTGCATTTAGAGAAGTAATAGTTTAACTTAAATTTACTTTTTCGGAGAAGTATTATTGAAAATAGCATGCAATTACATATAATTACAAATTATACTTGAAAACATTTGTTTGTCATGGCTTAGAATAGACTTTGTTTGTTTCAAATAAGAAAGGAAGATTTCAATTATTGTTGACTATTCTAATTTTTGAAAAAAACTCTGTCCTTCTGAAAAAAATGTTTACTCAAGACTTTTTTCAACTGAAACATGGACTAATGACAGCATTTCATCTGATGTTGACCGCTTGGTTGAAACAAATCATCCATAAAATCATGGATGGCCGTTTGTTGAATGTGCGACTACGGCGTAGGCAAATATTTCGTCGTGAAAGCACGTCGTAGGCTTTAGCCCGGTGGTTTTTAAACTTTAAATTACTACGCCTCCCTTTAAAAAAAATCTCGCCTCTCGCTTTTTATTTCATAATTTGATAAGATAAACACGTTTTAAATGGTCAGAAAATGAAAAAAAATACACATTAGACGGAGTAATAATAAGGTTTTGTTTGTATTTTTATATTAAATTGTTTTTAATTCGATCAATGTGGTTAGTATTGGTCTCTTGGGGACTATTTGGAAAATGACACTCGTAAATCTGTTTCTACTACTAACCTGGTTTGATTCTTAGTTTCCATTGAAGCCGGGGCCGAAAAGTCCGTTTCGGATAAATTCAAAGTTACGAACGGTTCTTGAATTGTTTTGTAGTATAAAGTTTTATGATGTCCAATGAGATTTCTCCAAAATATTTTTTAAGTTTATCTGTAAAATGTTTCATTTAATAAACCATCGCATGATAATTCTATGTTTCTTTTTCAATAGCGGTCAGCATAAATTAATAGATTCTATATCCACGTAAACTTTGGGAAATCAAAATCTTCACAGAAAAATGCAGCACTAACCACCATCAATATGAGATTTTTGTTTGCTGTTTTATTGGCTTTGGTCCAGAAATCTTTTTAAAATTACAAGATTTCCAACTCATTTTTTTGTAAATTTTATTTCCATATCTTCATTTTTTTAATAAACGTTTTATTCTGTCATATTGAACCAGTGTCCGCTCCTTGGCATATGAATGGAGGTATCTTAACAGAAGTTTTTCAACGAGAACTGTTTGTTACTCAGCCGCTCAACCTTTTCAATATAAATTTTCATTAGTAAAATTGTAATTTGGTTTGTTATCTTTTAAGAGACACTTTTTTACTAAACAAAATATCAAACTGATCTCTAACCTTGCTTCTAGAGACACTGTCATTTGTAATTTGCGATGTTGTCAAAATTGGACACCCCGTCTCTGGGACAACGAAAACGTCTGACCTTTTCTTCGTAAATCCCTACTTCCTCCCTCAACTTTCCCGTTTCGGAATATAACTATTATATTTTATACTTTCATATACAATGGATCCTGGAAACCCTTTTTATCTGTCGACGCACCCTCCTAAAAAAAGATTTGCCAATTATGTTATCTGTTATAACAAATGACTTCAAAATGTGGTTCTTTTGTGATAAAAATGAACAATAGATTTTTTTTATGAATCATACAATCTAACTGTCAACAAATATAACTATTGCTCTAAGAAGTATTTAAATCTTGCACATTTTTAATGAAATGTATCAATTTTTATTCATCAACGAAATCAATAAAATGTAGAAACATTATATTTTATTCCAAATCAAACATTTTTTTCGAAACATATAGAATGACAGCATAATATTATATAGAACAAATAATATCGTTCATATTTAAGATGGTAAAAAATAAATAAAAAGTGATACACAACACTGCGCTTGCGCACGCTTCGCGACAGAAACGTCAGCGTGAGTGTTTCTGTCTGTACGTCTGGAGTGTTGAGCAAATATAGACATGTGGCGCTAGCACCTGGTGTATAATATTACTGACTTCAAAATTAATTTGTTATTTTGGACTGTTGAAGATTTCCAGATCCAATATTTAACATTATAGACTAACCTTAAAGATTGATCTAGAAGAAGAAAAATATAAATATGTTTTTTAAAAATCTACTGATTTCACATGTATTTAATACGATCATATTAAATACATATATGCAGTTGGTACAACAAAGTATTTTATTTTTTTAATTAAAGAATATCAATAAAAATATAATTTATATTGAAAAAAAATGATTTTTTATAATGACCATGGATACAATTACAATTATATACATATATTGCAGGTGTATAAAACTTTAAAAAATACTAAAATAATCGAAGGATAATATTTTTTTAGTCCTTAAGATTGTTAGCCCTTTTTTTTGTTAAATCACAATATTTTTCTGTATTTCTATTGTCTGTAATGCACAGTAAGGCACCGCATAACATCCACACACATACACTATTTTTCCTTAGAAGAAACCTCTTTATGATAATTGGTATGGTAGTTTTTTTTAATTATGCTTATTAGATACTGATTTTAGTAAGTTTTCGTTGTTTAGTCTCGTACCTTAACTTAACATTCTTAGCCTCGCATTTAACACCTTAACATTCTTAGCCTCAGTTATATTTTTTAATGTCATATGGTATTGTTATTTGAATTGTGTGTATAATGATACCTAAAATATATAAAACTTGCAATAAATAATGTCCTCCTCTGGTAGAGCTGCCTCTTCCCTTAGCCACGGGGATGATAGTCTCTTCTTGTTTGCGACGAGATATTTTAACGCGATAAGCCTTCAGCCGGGAAATGCGGGCGGCAAGCAATAAGAAAGGAAAAGCTACAAAATAAAATGCTCCCTTAAATCTAACTAAAACACTGAATTAGGGTTAATATCCAGAGGCGATAGATTCTTCCGATCGGCAAAGATACGTCTTCTAGGAATTGAAATGAAGATTTATTGAAATCATTTAAACGAACGTTTTATTGTGTGTCGTTTGTATCCAGTGAAATAGAAAGTAAAGGTATAAACCAAATTATAATATGTCCAAAATTCACTTTTTACTTCGATAAAAATAGTATCATTTGATTTTTGGCTATGTTGATTGATGTCTTGTTAATTGTAGCAACTCTTTCTAGACAACTCGAAAGGTAGATTGCTTATAAATAATTTTAAACGATGATGAAATAGGTTGGATTCTGGGCCAATTTCTCAAACCATTACATTCCCTATTCACTTGGGAACAAATTGCTCCAGAACATGTCCTGGAACACAAAATTAACGCGTTCATGCCATATCGTGGAAAGTTTTACGTGACCCGAGATAGGTTCCCATGGTCACGGTCTGAGAGCGATCGCAGGCGGAACATAAGATGTAGACAAACTGTCTAAGTCATATTATCTTAATTCATCATTAGGATTCATGTTTCATCATGACATGTCTACGTATATATTGCGAGAATGTGGGCATCAATGATCATCATAAACTTATCGAGAGATCATTTGAGAGATTTATTTTCGACTTTAAAATGCCTCCTTATGGTGACATCTGTCAAAATAAACGTCTTTTCATACGTTATATTACACTATGGCTTATAGTATAGTGTATAATCTGTCATCGTAGATTATTAAATAATTGTATTTTTATTGAAGGAATCTTATAAACATTAACTTAACTAGCATTGCTGCATCCATTAAATCAAATAACGTTCGTTCGGATGCAGGACTGGCCAACATAACCTCAACGGGTGACGTTTCTGCGGCCCTTCGTGTGTTCAAAAAAATATTCTGGGACATTATTCCCGAGGCATAACGTTGATGTTTAGGGTCATGACTTGGGACATTTGTTTCAAGGTGAATAGGCAGCATTATTAAAACATACCTTACAACAAAAAATGCTGTGTATGGTGTTATTCTAAAAGTATAATCTGCGATCAGCTGTAAAAATATTGTAAAATTTTGGCTGCGCTCAAGAACTGTCAATATAAACGAAGCAATAAAAAGATGAATACTTACGTTTGTCCAAATACGTCAGATTTCACATATTTTCACTGATATTGATAATCGGTCAACCTGTTATAAATTATGATTATTACGCGCGTGACTTTAAAACCAATAGCTAATATCATCGATCCTGCCTTATCATTGAAAGAAAAACCTGAATACAATAATCCATAAATAATAAAACAATTTAAGTAAAATTAAGTATTCCGCACTCGTTAAAAGAAACAAAAACCAGTGATCCTTAAGGCTTTGCAACTTTTATCTAAAAACTGTTTGTTTATGTAAATTATCTCAAAGTTTAGCTTAATAAATTTTCTCAAAAGAATGCGGTGAGACACTTTATGGCAGCGCCGTGCAACAAGTGGCTCGCGATCTATTACACAACATATTTGAATGCTTCAAATATAACCAAGAAAATGCCAAAAATAAAAATGCAAATGTTTATTGGTCGCGGTAATATATATATACTTTAAAAACAGACCCGAGATAAAATTAAGATACACAGAAATTAATAAATGTTTCCACCGAAAAATACTTGTATAATTTTCTCGAAACTTCAAATTCAACAAGAAATTGTCAATTAGTAAAACGGAATATTTTCTAAGAGTTTTTAAAATTACTGCTTTGCATATTTCAATTAATTTTCTATTCATTATAAAAAAAGTTAAAATTAAATTATTATAAATAAGATTAATACATTTAATTAAAACAATAAAACACTCTTTTATACTAATTCCACATATATTTAATATGATCAGGACCGGTTCTGCTCGTGAAGAGTCAGTGCTATTTATACTGAACCAAATATAACTATCTACCAAGTTAAGCCAATCAAATTAAATAAATGTGAAATTAGTACAAAGTAACGTTTTATTTTTTGATTATAATGTATTTTCACCAATTGTTGAAATACATGTATTTCTTCATTTGTCTTCAAAAGAAATAATTTCGAATTTAAATGTTGGGTCATATGGCGCAGCGGTTAGCGTTGTTGGTTTTCGTGCCGGATATCACGGGTTCAAGTCCCAGTACAAACAGCATTTTTTTTCGATCGATGTATCGATTTCTGTTCTTTTAGGTATTTTTGGAGTCTAAAAATTCCCTCTCATTCTTTTGATTCTTCAATAACTGGGCGAAGTAAAAGCGATTAGTTAGTCACTATTCCTGTTTGAGCATTATCCTTCTATTCCTACCACTCTCTTTGGAAAATGAGTAATTAAGAAACAAACAGTTCTCGCAGAAAAAGTTATGTTGTGATACCTTAAGAGGCCATATGCTCTACGTTGGGAGCGAACATGGATTAAAAATATATACTAACATCGGGTTAATACATGTTTTCTATTGAACAATCTTCGATGTTTTTTCAAAAATTTCATATACGTATTGTAACTTTTATCATTATTTAAATGACTGCGTTTATGGAAAATTCCCCTTATAAATTTTCATTGCATTTCCCCCGAGAAAAACAGTTGTTCATCCCACAATAACCGAGTGTTTCCCTTGACTTCTGCCCCTTATTACAACTGTGACTTAAGGCTCCAACAACTCTTGGCTACAATGACATAAATTACTGTTTTCATTGTGGACTCAACTCAAGGAAATTTATTAAAATGTAAACATAACTTTTTACTGCTCTTCTGCGATACGCCGCTTAAGCCAAGATATTTACCTTTTTTTTACTTGAACTTGTTGAAGTATATTTTTATTTACAATAAAAACTAATTATTTTTGTTTTTTTAAGAATAATAAAGTCAAACAAATATATTAAAATAAATGATGCATTTTTCAAATTATTTCTGTATAAGAATAAAGTTTTGAAGGAGTAAACATTAGCAATATTACGGATACATTACTTTAGGACACTCTATATGTTGGAAACCTTTTAAAGCTTCTATGAGAAAAACAATTTGAAGTTGATAATTTTCTACCGAACTTTAATGAAAATATAATTAACGCTATAAAAGCACTTGATAATACGCATTACAAGTAAAAGAGTACTTGACAACATTATTATAAGCATATAAAATGATACAACATGCCCAATACACACCTGTAAAACCTATAAAACTTTATATTCGTGTTAAGTAATTATATTTAATTACCTATCGTAGCAGGGTACTTTTTTAATTCAATTTAATTAAGCCGGACACAGGTTATCTATTTAAACCAAATTTGATGTAAAATAACAAGATTTTCCACTCAAAATGAAAATGATTTTTCTTTTTATCGGTTTTTTCTGGAAGCGTATAATCCTTTTTCCAGGAGCAAGCGGCCAAGCTAAGCTAGGAGGTTGTAATTTGCAAAAGTCACGGTGAATCGCATAATTTAACATTCATAATGTGAGCTATAACGTTATATTGTATTTTGATATAATATATAAAAATGATTTCAGCGTGGCTATAAACATTTCAGATAGTTTATAAGTAAGTCGTGATATATTACTAATAAATACAGTGGAAACCCGATCTACCGTTCCCGCATGAATCGTTTATTTTTCATAGTCCCGGCCAAACACCCATAATTACAATGTAAAAGAATCCCGCATTAATCGTTCCCCGATTTACCGTTTTCCTCGATCTATCGTCTACATTTTTTGGTTCTGTCACAAATATTATCTCGATTGACCGTTTTCGTTGAATAATTTTCATAAATATAATAGTTTTGCCTCGCATTTCGTTTCGCGTTTTTTTTTCAGTGGAACCCCGATCTACCGTTGTCGCTATCTTCGATTTTTTGGATGGATCGTTTATTTTTTAACAATAACAATATTTAATAATTCCAAGTTTATCATTCTCCAATTTACTGATTTCCTCGATCTATCATTTAAATATTGTCGTCCCGTCCCAATTATTACCCCGATTGACCGTTTTTGTAAAATATATTTTTTTTCAAATAGTTTTACATCGCATTTAGTTACATAAATAAATATGTTTTTTAAAAATTAAACATTTTTTTGGTATTATTTGAAGATTTCCCGCATTATCGGTTTCCCGCATTATTCTTTCATTTATTACGGTCTCTTTGAAAACCTAGAATCGAGGATACTCTGTATAACGAATTATATGAAAAAGAAAATATTTATTAATGAAAAATACATGCCCGAATAATTTTGATAATTGTTTTTTTATTATCATTAATTATATATCATTGTCATTAAAATATAAGAAAATATCTTATCTACTAAAACGTTGTATCCTGAGATGGAATCCGAACGAGCAGAACTGCTTACTGTGGTCCGTCCCCACTTCCGACCAAGGTTATCTCCACAGTATTTGAAAAGTTTGCTAATTTATTTGGGAATCTTCTTAATATTGATTCCTCGTAAAAGTGAATGAACCTCTTTAAAACGACTGGCTTTCAGTATACGGATTATACACAGGATACTTAAAATCAACTTGATTTAAATGAATGAGCTAGTCTCACTTTTTTTTAAATTGTAATATGTTTTTTCTTTTTTTCAAACACAGTATGGCTCAAAATCAGTTTCATACAGCTCAAATAAGATGTTGCTATTTAAGCACGCCAGTCGCTCTTTGTTTATTATTCAAATTAAATTATTAGTGGAATAGTATAATAATGCCTTTATCAACTGAGATGTTTTTAATATTCTATTCAACAAAATTTTTATCAACTATATTAATGTTTGAAAATAAGTCAGAATTTTTCTTATCAATTGATGTCTACGTAGGCCGTTTTACTCATTTTCTTAGTAGAACTCGGTGTAATCACTTAATAAACTTTTTCATCGAATAAGTTTTTTTAAATCTGTTATTGTGTTTAATTGCAAACAATTGAATATAATTTAAATTTTAAATGATTCAAAAAGCAATTAATTGCCAACCATAAAACACTTACACTTTTGGAATTGAATATTTTTTTTAGATCAACATAGTTCTCTTCTTTGAAAATATACCATGCAAAAAACGGACAGGGCAACGAGAACTCACCATAGCAAAGATAAATAAAACCTAGCAAACAAAGCTACGAAATGGGACCCCGCCGGGATGTTAATCATGCACCGAGCCGTACCATGGATGACGCTCGCCACTTCCTCAAATATATTTTATTCAGCGTCGATGAGTTTCATTATTTTGAAAGGTGCTTTTCACTTCACAAATCGATAAATATTTAAATATTCATATTTGAATTGTTCAAATTTCGTATATTTACATGAGTTTTGTCTTTGCATGCCTTTCGACAATCAAATGACTGTCATATTGACAAGTGTTATTTTTTTATCGTGAATATTCAAGAATAAAATAACTATTACTAAGTGTAAAAGGATTATCATAAAAAGTAATCAAATTCTTTGAAGAGTACGACATCGGATAATACCCACCCTTTTAAAATGACAAATCATTTCTACCATTTGAATTTTTTTTAACGACTATCACTTTTTTTTTCAAAGGCTTATAGAAATTGTAAATGTTTTAGGGATTATTTTTCTAGTTAATTGAACGTCATTTATATCAAACTATTAATAAAATGAATCTAGTTTGCTTGAAAGGCATTATATTAAGAAACACATAATATTCCTTAGTATTTATTTCCACTTTAATTTATTAAGATCATGACTGGTTTCACTAATGGTGAGCATCGAAAGCTGATTAAAAATATAATTTAACAGTGATATTTATACAAAAACCAATTGAAATGAAAATGTGTAATAAGCAATTGGCATTTAACGAATTTACAAATTATAGTCGAAATTATGAATAAGTCACTCTAAATTAGCACAAAATAAAATGTTTACTACGTTCACTTTTTCAATTTTTAGTCAAATAGTTTTGAACATTTTTTTCTGTTTGTTGTCTTTGTTAGAACATTATCAAAAGATGTGTAATAAATCTTTACTTTATTATATTGCCGCTTATGTTATTTAGTACACTTTAATTCCTTACTATTTCTGGTTGTAATATATGATAAATAAGCATAAAATATTTTGCAAAGCAATAAACATAAACTTCTCTTTGAACGATAAATTTGATAAAATCTCAAACAAACTTCGTAACTAAAAATTTAAAAAATCAAAATTTCCGATGAAAATTTCTAATCGGTATTAACGGGAGAATATCTACACTCGGGTCATTATAAGCGTTACCAGGCGAGGAAATCCAGTAAAATAAAATATTGTGCAAACAAAATAAAACTTGAGCACGCCATAAAAGCTACTACGAAAAAGCAATACGCTAGTATTTTTCCTTTTATCTGTAAAAATTCACACCACATCCAAGACAATGATAAAGCCTTTGTAATTTTTATAATAACTATAGTAAAAAATGCCTTCAATCTTGTTTTACTACACAGTTTTTTAAATAGATGCCCGCTCTTTATTTAGAACACGGTTTCTCAACCGAGGGCCACAGAGAAAAAATAATTTCAAGGGAGCCAAAGCACAGTTTTGGGAGGCCATGGGTGAATCCTGGAAAAACTAAAAATCAAAACGTCTATCGTCTTTTCATTTTAGGAAATCTGTAAACTCCTGGGTAAAATCTGTCAGCGAGCAACATTTTTAAGGAATTGAAAACTATTTTGGAATCTTTCAACATCTCACCATGTCTTGAAAAAAATTGCGAAATCCTCTCGTAGCCGCACTCAAAAACCACTGCTTAAGAACGTAGAATCTATAGGAAAGGTGATAAAGAAAATTTCACCTAGCTACCATAACTCTACCGTACACCACATTTAATGTACTTCATATAAAAATGACGTTACTGAAAAAAAACACATATAGGATATATAATATTTTTTTTTTTTATATTTAAAAAAAAAATTGACATTACAGCTTACGCCAATGCGTCAAATATTTTAAAGTTGAAAGATCATACGAGATATACTCGATGAGAATTTTTGAAAGTCACATGAGATTAACTCAAGGAGAATTGACTTCACAAACACCTATGTCTTAGATCACAAATCAAAATTGAAAAAAATCCAATTTGCCATTGACCTTACCGGGAATCGAACCCAGACCCACCTGATCGATAGAGCGAGCTCTAGCCAACTAGACCACAGAGGGCGACAAAATATCATATTTTGAAATAGATGACGTATAACACAATACATTTAGTAACTTATAACAAACATAGAGTCACGTTTAGGGTGTTGACTGTCAAAACATGGTGGAAACGCATTATACAAAAAAAACACAATTTAATTTCTGGCAATTTAGTGTCATTTATTCATATTTTTTACTGTAATTTGTAAATTCTTTTCAATACCAATTCTTTATTACACCTTTTTCATTTCATTTTTTTTTGTATAAATAACCCTGTAAAATCGTATTTTTTACTTCTATCAGTTGATAATGGTAGTCATGAACGAAACCGGTATTGATATTTTTTAAATAGTGGAAGTAGTACAAAGGAATATTGTATTTTAAATACAAACATAAAGCATTACAGTATCATAATGATAGGTTTAACATTTAAAGGAACATTAAAAACATCGTTTGATAAAATGACACAGGTTGTGACATATAAATATATTTGCTTGAGGTATACAATTTAATTTTTGTTTTTAAATTAATATATTTTAACCATTACAAGTTTTTTATTTGATATATAAGCTGCAAACACGTAATTGAGTCAGTTATTATGGCTTAAGTTTATAAACTATCTTGTTTCAAGTTAATTTACATAACACTTGCGTTATGAAGATCTCTCTCTGCTAATTAAGTTGCATAATAGAGTGGGTGCTGAAAACGTTTCCTTTGTCAAGTAGTTGGCGACCTAGCAACATCACACAAATTTACATACTGTTAATTAATAATTATTACACTTCAGTAGAAACTTACTTACACTCACAAACACATACATACATAGGCGGGGGTGCGTTTTAAATTGGCTTCCCAACCATATTAACCCCTAGACCTTTAATGTTTTCACAAGGAACATTTCATCAATGTGTACCAGGGATTCTGTGTCGAGACAACGCTAGCATAAATTCTCGGAAAATCGACGCTTTTTGCCAGTCTCGGTTTCCGTGACATTTGAATAGAACATCCCTTGCATAATGTAGATGTTATTCATTCAAATTAAATATTGTTTGAGAATCTTTATTTTGTAAAAACATCTGCACATTTCAAACAAATGTAAAAATCATTCAATGTCTTCCTTTTGTTTAATTAAATAATATTATATATATGACTACTGTAAGTGTGACGAATAATGACTTGCAATAATAACCGTAACATTACTGACCTAATAAATTATTTTTCGACAAAATGGTTTCATTGGAAAAAATCATAAAAACACCTTATAAATTCAGTAGCGGCCGGTCAATGTGGCATTTGACCAATGCACCCTTGTATATGCAGGGGCGGCTATATTTCATGAAATAATATTTAAAAAATAACATTTATACCATTCCCTCATTTTAAGTTCAATAAAATAAAATATTTTTTTCTAAAATATTTATTAGAGACATGAAGAATTTAAAATGAGTGAATGGTATAAATGTTATGTTTGAATATTATTTCATGAAATATAACCGCCCCTACATATACAAGGGTGCATTGATCGAATGTCACATTGACCGGCCGCCACTGCTTATAATAAAAGGCAATATTTTATTTGTCATATTTTTCAATATTTAACTTTATAAAATAGGTTTGAATGAATGAGTATTGAGCTGCCGACAGTGTATACAAATTATGGTCGAAAGAAAAAATCGAAAAATATATTGTACTTTTTCGGACATTTTA
Organism: Himalopsyche tibetana; assembly: GCA_030503985.1. Taxonomy (NCBI): domain Eukaryota; kingdom Metazoa; phylum Arthropoda; class Insecta; order Trichoptera; family Rhyacophilidae; genus Himalopsyche; species Himalopsyche tibetana. The sequence continues at coordinate 22,736,639 of JAPJYX010000010.1, read as the reverse complement.
TAGAATTGTGAGACTTCCCGAAGCAGAAGTTTATGAGTATATTCATTTTATTGACGCGATGGATTTTGAAAAATCATTTTCTCATGAAACTATAAGTATTATACACCTTTCCATCGATTTACAATACATGGTAGATTAGGTTTTCAAAATCCATCGTATAAATTGATAGAACTATTTACAATGTTATTTGAATAATTGTTTCAAAAAAAAATATTTATTTTAATCTTATATATTGTGTATGTGATACAAAAATAGTGACTAAATTTTATGATATACATCGAAAACAATACTCAATACTTACTTGTTTCTTGTAGGTTGAAAATTGAAGATCTCTACGTGAATGAATTCATGCCGTATATTAAAGAATATATTACATAATTCACTGGATTCTCTTTTTAGCAGTGGAAACGCTCCACGTAATAGCGCGTTAACTCCCGAGTAAAAAAGCATAATAATAAAAATATGCACAGATTTTTTTGCTTAAAAAACAATTCAGGATTTTTAAAAATAAAATTTATCATACTGCATGTTAATTTTAATCTAAAACAACGTAATTCAAAAGATTATTCAATATTAATATCAGAATAGACAGAAACACTTTTAAGCACATTTGGTGTGACATTGCTTTCGTTGCTTGAGACATCTAAACTCTTTCAAAATTGTCTGGCTAACGAGAAAGAACCTCTTTGCGCAAAGTACTTACTAGTAAGTAAATGCACTGAATATAGCACCGTGATATTGTAAAGCCGTGTAAAAAGAGTCCATTGTATACACATTTGGGAGATACCTTTTGAGTAAGATTTTAACTGTCTTGGGTAAAGACGAATTTTATTCTAAGCAATGGTGAAAAGGGGAAGAGCAAAAAAAAATTTTCCTCATCTAAACGGTCTATTCTTTTCATATTTAAATAAAAAAAATCCTTGACTGAAGTCTAAAACCATTATCAATAGTGAAAATAATGGAATTATTTACGTGTACACTAAATCAGGATCCCAATTATGATTTAATATTTAACCGTTTAAAACAGAAACTATGCAACAAATACACTGTGTTAATTGAAATATGTGTATGTACGTGTATTAATTGAAATCATATGTCGTGTACATAATGTATCGTCGGTATTCTGCTATAAAACGTTATGTCAAAAAACATGTTTAAATATCGACTGTGGAAAGGAAAAAGGACGTTACCCACAGTTTTTTAAAAACAGGTTTTTTTCAATAATCACAATATATCAAACTTGATACACGTTTCATCAAAAAGATGCAAGCTGCAAATGCCGAATTAGTATCCAAATTTAGCTTTTAAGTTTGAAAAGTTGACCTTGTAATAAATTGAAACCAAGAAAAAAGACTGAAATAAAGGTTTTTTTATAGAAAATTTCTTTAATTAATATTGGGTTATGTCAATTAAACACTAGTTTAGAAGTGTCCGTGCACTTTAAGGTTGTGTATAATTCATAATTTGCTTATGCAACAAAATCATCAAAACATGTTTTTGCGCCTCCTGTAAAATTTTATATGTGTGGGTTACGTCCTTTTTCCTTTCCACAGTCGATATGATCATCTTTTAAAAATATCATGAAACGAACTGAAATAAAGCGATGCAGTAGACAATAAGACAAATAAATAAACAACAATTGTACAAAAAAAAATACAGCTGAAAAACGTTTAGTAGTCTAATCGTCTTTAAATAGTTGTAGAAAAAAGAAACCTGTACAGCTAAAAATCGTTAAGTTATTTATAGGTTTTTGACAGTAATAACTGCCAACGAAATATACTTTGTTCGTATTACTTCTTTAAATATCGAAAAAAAAATGTTATATGCGTCAGCTAGTTTTTTGAGACTATAAAGCGTGTTCAAATCTATCGATCTGCATTCATAACTCAAAACACCCAATTTTCGATAACCTTTTCTGGAAGTGTAACGACGAACTATTATTACTATTAATATTGACAAAAAAACTGCGTTCCTTAAAACCCGATTTCACTCAGCCATTGAGCATTTATATCAAAAATTTAATAATATGTGCGATCGAAGTCTTTTTCATTATTCTTTATTCATAATGTAAATTCTTAGAAGAGGTAAGTATTATAAATCACTTATGTTACTATACTTTTTTAATGAATAATATCACAAGCCACGTAAATTGTATTACCTTACATATTTCATCAAGTCTACCGAAATATAAACGTCACTTGCTTGAAGTTTAGTGGAATAGAATACTTTTTTTATACTCGAGAGATGATTTAGTAAAGTTTTAACTTATCCCTTTATCTTGTGCAGACACCAAACTTCATAGCGTTGTTTTGAAAAATGAATTTAATTTATATGTTGCCAGCGTGAAAATACTTGCCCTCCCTATCCTTTGCAACGTTTGCATGGAATTATTATTATTTATTTTAGAAAAAATGCAACGATAAATCTCTCAAAATTGTTTCCGAAATATTTACGGACACGTCAAAAAGATTTACCGATAATATTTTCAGGCAAATGCTTCCACTTTTATAATGTTTTTTTCGAACTTTTTTTCCAAAGTTCAAATGCAGTTTTGTTTCGTATCTTTTCTTTTGTTAAGAATTAACAGTAATAAATTTCAGTCTAGCAACACTCACCACTTATAAAACAACAAAAATGGGTTTTAAATCTTACTTTTTGTTTTAATAATATACATAAATACGAATTTAAATTAACTGAACTTATGAAACTTTGAAATCAAATGCCTGCTCAATGTTCTGGGTACAGTTTTTAAAGCTACTTAGTTCAACATATGTAGTTCTACATTTTTTTTATAAAATGAGTTTATAGTTATATCGGCGTGCGCCATCGTTAAAACTATGAATAAACTTACATATACTCAGCTATATATACTACCCTAGAAGAGATACACAATACCTTTTGTTTTATATTGATGATATTGTCTATCTCTACTTCAAGCATGAATTTAATTATATTATGTATAGAGTTACCCTCATGTCTTAGCTGTCTTCCTGTTACACTTAATACACTGTAAATTAAACCACTCATTTTGTACAGTCGTTTTATTTCTAAGCTTTAATCGTTTAAGAAGAATTGCCTTAGTAAACATATCGGCAACTTTCAATTTATTGATTTAATTGGCATGTACTTCTTAGAAATCCATTGTAATGAATATTCACTTATATGGTGTTTTCTGTCAACACTTGGTGGAAAGGCCATTAAATTGAAAAAATAAAATATATATTTGTAAACACGTACTTATGTTTGAAACTGCACTATTACATATTACCCTTGAAAGATTATTTTTTCCAGAATTCTTATAATTATAGTTGCACTTGTAAATGGCTGATTATTTTGTATTTTTTGTCGGTAAAATATCTTCGAACCCGGTCCTGATCTTGATAAATAAAAGCGGGAATCAGAAAAAATGTATATTTTCTTTGCTGAATATTGTTTTAAATAACCAACCCAGTCTTAAAATTTCAATTGTAACAACTCGAGAAGAACTGACATTACTCATATCCGGATTTAAAAACATTTTATTTTTTTCCAAGATACATATTTTATTTTATCTTTAATAAAATAAAAAAAAATGCTTGTAAAGATGGCATATATAATATAATATTAATAGAACATATAGATGTAAAATTGTATCATTGCTGTGTAAGTATATTCATTTTGGTTAAATGCTTTTCTTTGCTGAATTGAAAATCATTTCTTACAATTTAACGCTAAAAACATTTATATTAAATATGTCTTTTGATGTTTTCAATTCCTTCTAGCGTTATAACATTACGTATACACAGGGCTTTTTTTTACCCTGTAACGCGGCGGAACGGCGTTCCAGCACCTTTTTTTCTCGAAATTTTAAAAAATGTTCGTAATTTTATTTTTTCTATTTTAAAACTTTCGTTTCTTTTCTTGGAAGCCATTGAATGTTAACCCCTTTTGAATATATAGGGTATCATAGGACCCATAAATTAATTTCATTCAAAAGATTATTAAGGACCATTTACCTGACGAAAAACTGTGGAAATCATTGTAATTGGAATGTAATTTTGGATAGCGTTTTTAATAAATTACATATTTTTTTAATGTTATGTTACATAATGTATGTAATGTTCTTTGCTTAATTTTCATTTGAAATTTCTAAAATAAATATAAAAATATGTATATTTTGTTTTATTTTCTATGCATTATATGAAAAGCCGCCTTTAATTCTATCAAAATTATATTCGAATACATAATAAATAATATACCTCCTTAGAAAATGCTCGAAAAAAGTGCGTTCCGGCAGCTTTTTTTTTCAAAAAAAAGCACTGCGTATACATAAACTCGTTTTAAACTAAGCATATTACAGTAAGTAAGATAAGCAAATGTTAATGAATTGTAAATTAGTCTGGAAAAGAGAGAAAATTTTCCATGAAGCATTAATAACTATGACAGCTTAGAATTAAGATAATGGGTAATGATCGGGGTTTCGCTTTTCGATATCTTCTGTTGTAACTTGTCTGAAAGCAGAAATTTATCCGTGCAATTCAACGCGATAGAATTTGAATTACCATCCATCAAGCATCATCAGTCACAATCTGTGGAATGCCGAAATAACCATAAACAATATTTGTCATTTTTCTTAAAACAACAACAAATTTAATGATATTTTTACATCTAGTTAATTGGTCAATGTGGAAGTTCATTTTTTTTAATATAAAATAAAACTTGATGACTTTTTTTATTCCATTTGTGTTAGGAAACGTCACACATTTTCGCCATGACGGTTTGCGAATAAACGTAAAATTTCTTCCAATTCTTAAGTTATAAATAACAAAATAAAAGTCGGGGTTTGTCCTTCTCTATTTGACGCAAGGCGGGAAGTGGAAAGATACAAACTTTGATAGTATTGTATTAATTATAAACTAATTAATCACATTAGGTAAGGTAAATCTTAATAGAAATAAAATAAGCACTGGTGACCGTCTTTTTTTATCCATATCTGATCCAAATGTGGAGCATATGGCCTCCTAATAGAAGTATCTCAACATTTTTTTTCTACGAGAACTGTTTGTTAGTCAGTCACTTAACCTCTCTTTTCCAAAGAGAGTAGTAGGGATAGAAGGATAAAACACTAGGATAGGACTAGTGGTTAATTGATCGCTCTCGCTACGTTCAGTTATTAAAGGATGGGAAAGGTGGGATGGAAATAACTGGGACTCGAGCCTGTCAGATCCGGCACCGAAGCCAGCAACACTAACCTCTGTGCCATATTTAAAATGTTAAAAACACAAGTTTACGTTCTATTAAAGGCTTTAATAGTTTCCAAAAATAGTTTGGAGTGTTTTGGAGCTTAATCAGTTTTATTTTTTTCAAAGAAGAAATATGCAGTTGCTTTTATTATATATTCGTGTGTAGTTATATGTTTAATGCGTTGTTTTGATCACGAAATAACAATAGTTTTCTCTTCACAATGGAAAATAAACTTTAATTCAGACAAAACGTGAATAGCCGTGATTATTTAATTGAAGTAATGTCTCCCATTTGGCACCGTAGGCAGAATCAGCGAGCGCTAAGTGAATTGAACGAGGGCAATTCATCTGACAGACAGACGTATGCCATTTATATACATGAAGGCAATTAAGAAACGCGTAAAATTTACCTTCCTCTGTTGTTGCCTGTCTTTACACCTGCCGTGGGTATTTAATGCTCTTACGCGCTTTGTAAATAAACCAGCGCGCGATGGGACTTCCCACAGAGGGAGGGTCACACAACCTACTTCAAAATGCCTGTACGTGTATATTTAAAATGTATATAGCCCTGGAGATGGCATTAATATTTTTTATTAACGCTAAGTGTTATTTTCTGAGTCGTATTCACGTCACGTCACACGGAAAGTGGAAACTTCAAACGAGATAAATTATATCTACAGCAAAAAACATGTCAAAAAAATGCTCCACTATTAACTAATTTTAAAAATCTTATGGCCTAACAGCATCTTAGTTTAATTAAAATTTCATGAACTGTTTTGTGTTTGATGCTATATAATAAAAAATACATATCATTTAAACAATTACTAGCCAAAAAATGGAATTCTGTATTAACTAATCGTAATAATTGTTGAAATGCATGATTCTTATTACTTGCCATGTTTCCTTAGTACCTCCGGTAGAGCTGAATCTTTATTATTATTTTGCCTAGCATTGGTATCTGAATAAAAATATACTTTATGATTTAGACAAGTGGTTCTCGAACATATTATGCTCATGGACCCCTCTAAAATCAAAAATCTGACCATGAACCCCCAAATGAAATTATATATTTATTTTTTATGTCTTGAATGGCGATGGTAATGTTAAAAATGAATGTCTAGAAAAACGACACTTGTGTATTATTTATTCAAATTATAAATTTTGTTTTAAAATACAAATCACATTTTATTTCATTGAAATGGGAGAATCTGATGGGATCGGATGATATAAGATTATCGATTTTTGATTAATTAAATCCATGATCGCCATTACTTGTTTTCTTATGTGCTATAATTATATTTTACTGAGGACATAAAAATCGTTACCATTTTATTTATTTTAACTATCTTAATCATTTTGGGAACCACTGATTTAAACATTCCTTTTCACGTAATCGTATAATAAGAATATTTTTAACTTTTCTGTATTATTCACTCAAAATGTGTTATATCTAATCTAAAACTTAGGATGGGTAGGATGTGATTCTGTAAGCATCTTTAATTTAGTTTACGCATTTGAAAGAAGTGTGTTTATTAAAAATAAATAATTGTAATGTTTTTTTACAATTTTCTAAGTAATTACGATTACCGAAATATGGAGTTTTTATTTTATTTTAAAATTAAACTATGCCACTGTTATACATGCATATTTGGATAAGTTGAAGGATTTTGTATGGTAGACACTGATGAAAATACATCGATTTTAATGTTGACCAATGTCAAAAGAGAAGAGACAAGTGTTCTTTGATAATTTTTAACATTTAAATTTGATGAAAATTACTTCAAGATTAACTGGTTGGCCATTCATGGTCTACCATCCATATTACCGTTTTGTGTAATTCACAAATTCAACGAGACGATTCATCACTGGAAAGATAATGCCATTACGTTGGTTGTGTGTGTAAATTTGTGAGTATGTCTTCCTTGCTTGGTCTCAAAAAGAAAAGTTTATCATATTGAAGGAAATTGGTTTGAACAGTGCGACCCTTCTTTGAAATGCTGGTAGGCACTTTTCAAATACCACTTCAAAACAATCAAATCAGCTTTATTTCTCTTGACAGCAAGGCAGTATAATTATTTAATCATTATGTTTCAAAAATATTATTTTTACGATCGTTGATTCCGAGTTTTTCGTGATGTCATCCTTGTACTCGGTGATTAATGTATATTTTATAAACATCCGTCGATAGGAAATATTTTAACCATTGCATAAAAAACGTCGAAAATAGAAATAAATAAATACAAAATAAGTCATTGATATTTAGTGTACTTTCATATTGATTTTTTTTAACCATGTCCGCTCTCGATTTAGAGCGTAAGGGTTTCTAATAGAGGTATCTCAACATTTATTTTTTCTACAAGAACTGTTTGTTAGTCAGTTACTCAAACTTTCTTTTTCAAACAAAGTGGAAAGGATAGAAATATATGGCTTGAACGAGACTAATGGTTAACAGAAATAAGTAAATCGATTGAAAAAATGCTGTTTGTACTGGGACTCAAACCCATGTGAACCATGTAATTTTAAGATATACATTTATTAACTACATAATAATATAATTCACTTTCAAAAATATTTTTCATCTAGCATGGAATCTTTTTGGGACTATACAGAATATGAAATTTATTTATTTTTCATTCTATGATATAAAAACAAATCAATACGTATCGCATAACACATGAAATAGTTTTTTATGTTTTTTATAATCACAATTTTTTTATTATACTATATCCTATATTGATAATTGTATTTATTGAATAAACGGTAAATTTTTGATAGTATCTGAAAAGTGCTTGATAAACGAATATCATGCTTGTTGACACACATAGCGTAGGTAACCCACATTCTACATACGACAAACATCGTATTGATCTTACGTAAACCCTAATTCCGATTTATTATTTATACTATGTGGTGATTTATATACTCGTAAATTGAAAGGATTATTACCAAAAATAACACAGCGTTACTGTTGAAATCTATAAATTTTAAACGTGTCAACAGTCTTAATATGTTTTGAACGTTAAAGTTGTTGATGCATAAAGTTTCTTCTGTGTGTCCAATAAGAATTGCAATTTAAGCTTAAAGATAAAAACAATACGCTCAAACAATTCGTCAATCGCCAAAATTATTGACCACTATAATTTGATTGTATATTTCCCAGAATTTATTTTTGGTTTTTTATAGATGAAGCGTTAATTATATATTTTTTTCTAGACAGCTTTTTTTGAAAAACATGTATATTCTTAATGTAGAGCAGGGGTTCGAAAATTGTGTCCCACGTGACTTTTTGATTAGTTCCGCTAGTGTTATGTTATTTTTTTCTTTTTATTGAATATTAAAGATTTTAAGCGCATCTTAGATTTTAGGATACATTACATCAATTTTGATTTATTTCAAGATCCCGTTTCTTGTAACCTGGACGTTGTTTCGGTAAATGCAGCAATGCAAGAGAACCTGGAAGTAAAAACATCTTATCACGTTAAGGATTTAATTGACTTCTACATATCATACGAGCTATAAAAATATAATAAGGTACATTTAAAACAAAACACTATAAACATATCTAAGTTATTTCTTTTTTTGTTAATATTTGTCCGTCTGTGCTTTCGTTAATTAAAAATGGTGGATTCACTAAATCATGTGTTTATGTACGTGTCAATTTCATTTAATGAAAAAAACCAATTTGCGAACATACACCAAACTTAACGATCGACAACACAAAATAAAATAACAGCGTACTTAAATGTATCGAGTCGATTTGAAATGGTAGTATGTTTCAGGATCAACTGCTGTAGGCGAAAGGGCTTAGCAGTATACGTAGAACGTGACCTGCTGGATTAGATGACCCAGCCCAGGCCAGCCTGACGGGGAGAAAGAATCACAAAGTTCCATCCTCCACCCCCCATCCAATACGTGAGATGCATTTTTCGCTCACCGACCTGTCTAATACTCCTGTATTATTGGAAAACTTATATCCTTCCTCAGAACTTACATCAGTAGAACCCGATATTAAAGCATGTTTTAGAGGACAGTCAACCGATCGACGAATATCTAAAGTAAGGGTAAAACTAGCTACTGCTAGAGTGGAAAAATCCACAGCGACATATATTAATGAGAAAAAAATGTGTGTAATTGATAAAATCTAGTTGAATAAAATTTAAAAAAACATCCTAGTTGATAAATACAATCTTTATTATAATACTTCCTTAACAGTTTACGGTGTATAATTAACAAGGATCCAGTGACGGGCTTAAGCAGTGACCTTTTATTTTCTTAAAATAAATTGATTCATTTCAATCAATACAACTTATTTTTTTTAAAATTGTATAAAACATTAATAAGGTGAAATATATTAATATATTGATTTCTAAATTTGTATAGTATAGTTTCAAATTCAATCAAATTCACATTCCATTGTCGTTGCTGCTGTACACACAGCCGGGTGGTTTTCTGTGCGGTGCATTGGATATCAAATTTATGGAGCTTTAAGTACCAGGACGCGCTAGCGTCAAGGTTCTTCTAGTATCCTTCATCGATAAAGTTTTTGAAGAATTGTAAATTGTATCCCCTTACCATCGTTTGCAGACGGAAGGGCGTGATCGCTACAGAGATAAGAAGTTCACGGGAACTCCATATGCATTATTTTGCAAATCACATTCTATATGCTTCCCCATACTGCATCCGTACATGTAAACACACATACGCATACATACACACACCATACAGTACACAAAAAAGTTAAACAAAGAGAGTCATTTTCGTGATGCTAATTTCGTTCTAAAAGTGCCAATTTTAGACGACATAAGATCTATGGAGGGTCGTCGAGCAGAACTGCTCTCGGTCTAAAACGATTCTCAGGCAGTGTCTCGTCATAGTTGTGGAGATTAAATATCGTTGGGTTAAAATGTTTTCCTACTTCGTTGTGAAACTTTTGAGATATCTCACCAAAGAACTCGCAGATAGTAGGTATTTTCAAGCCTCTGTGAAGCAGCGTGTTACGCACGTACCACGGGGCGTTACATATCTGTCTCAGTGATTTATTTTGGACAATCTGGAGAGTCTTTATATGTTTACGGTGAGCATACGTCCATATTGGAGCAGCGTACACCATGATTGGTCGAGTAATTGCTGTGTAGAATAGATAACTAAATATTTCGTCAATATATTTTTTTTCACTTATCGATAGTTTTGGCAGTTTTGCACTTTTCGCGAAAAAAACGTAACCCCTAATTTTTGTATAAGATTCACTCCCCCAATTACGTGACTCTTAATCACGCGGTCCCAACTTTTGCGTAAATGAGGGGATTTACTGTACTAGAAACTTCGCTTTTTCTATACGTTTCTCTTGGTGTATCTGTCCATCTGTCACACAAAACACACAGACATAAACATATCCTCTGTCAATGGAAGCATTAGGTGAATAATATCAAGTGTTACTTCCACCTAACATTTATATTCTGTTGTGATAATGCTTTTTAATTTCCAATCAACAAATTCGGTTTGTTATAAAATACATTCTTATTGTTATATTTACGTAATTAAAAGCTTTTCTTAGCACAGTCTTTATTATCATGTAAAATAATTCATCATTCAACACATCAATTTACTAAGAGTTCATCTATAGAAAACCGAAAAGGTCGAAAGTTTTTCTTTCAAAACTTTACCAGCTTTCTTCGCTCAAGTATTTATTGTGTTAGAAATAAACCGAACGTAAGAATTTCTTATGGAAATAGACCCGTTCTATTGTGATAATTTCGGCTGTGGGTGTATTTACATTAAAACATCTGTCAAAAAAATGCTTCAAATTAATAAGATTTGATAAACCGCAAATAACTCGAAAACAAAAGTTATAAATATAACTTTTTGGGAATGTCAAATTTGTTTTCTTCTGTTAATGTATTTTGCTGCTCTGCTATGCGAAACGTTGTTTAGATAAGTTTTGTGATTTGACAAAAGCTCTTGGCTTATAGTTATCTAGTTCTTTTCAAATCGTATGCGTATTTCACAGTTTAATTGTGCAATCTCGGCAATGTATACATTAAATATTAGTTTTAGTTATTGCTTAAGTTACAACAATTCTCATACACTTCGACAATGTATGAATTCACTTGTTTTAAAGCTCATTGGCGGGCGCTACACAGTATAAAAATGACATTACGGCTTAGGTAAGGTTAGGCTATGCTAGATATAGTGAATATAAAGAAATCAAAATAGACAACGAGACTAGATATTTTGAATTCAATCTTACTATTTGTCAGTTCTACTGGTAAGAAATATAGATTGTAATCACTGGAACTCGTGTTTAATGTATTGATAAAACCCTAGCATTTACATTTTTCAGTATTTAAATTGAGCTTCTCACAAAAGCGACAGTTTTTATTATCCCGTATAGCAAACAGAGCAGTTATTAAACGGATACAATGTTATTTATATTAAAACTAGCAAGAATATTTGACCACGTTTGATGTATAAAAGAAGAAAACGTTTTAGTGATTTGTCATGTACAATTTTAGTTGGAATCATCAATAAAGAAAATAACAATACGGAAAATCCATACTTTTTAGTTTAAATAGAATGTAAAAGAAACAGCAAATATGATTTTACAAAAACGTAAAATATTTTAAATACGGATACTCACAAACGTAATTACTAAATGATATGCTTTTTGTAGGACAGGATTATGCAAATCATAAACTGTTCTGCGAGTTAAATCGCATTGCCTCTTTTCCCTCTGCCAGTGTATATTTCTTTTCGGACACTTCGTGTTTTCCCACCAAATCACTTTGGTCTATATCCGCGCTGGCTGGTTTGAAATGCTAACTGCTCTTTTCTCTCGGGAGATGGACACAAAAAAGAGTTAAAAGATAAAATGGAGGGGAAGCGAAGACCGAGCGAAATTTATGGCTTTTTCTTGTGAAATTCAAGAAAAAAACAGAATTATATTCTATTCAACGTGGAGTTGTAAATGTCGTCCAAAGCGCACTAGGTGTTACAAATTCCTTCGAGCACTTTTAAAGTTTGAATAGATATCGTGAAATACTCTTTTAAAATACATTATCTCATAACATTAAATTTTATAAATCATACAACCGTCTGGATTTGGGTAATATTTTTTCGCAGTCTACTGAATCACACTATTTTCGCAGTGTTTCTTAACCGTATCGAAACTATTATCTCCTTTAGTATTTTAATAGATTCGGCAACATCTTTGTCAAAGCTTATTATTAGTAATATAAAATTAAATTTCAACATTACTAAATAACATTGAAAATAAGATATAGATGAATTTATTCCCATTGAAATTTACCCTACCTAATATAAGTAATTAATCAATGTTTGTAACTTACCCCTTCCCTGCATTCAGTCGAAAACGAAAAATCATTTATTTTTTAATTAATAACTAAATTATAATAATCAATTTTTAGTTTATTCGTAAACTTTACGATGCTCTGTATAATGATGTTTTACAAAGAGGTAGTAAAAAGGTTATCAAATCTATTTTTAATTATTATTCTCTTTATCAGAGAAAAAATTGAACGGCTAAAAATTAACAATAATTCTTGTATATGTTCCAATTTTTATGACACTGATTTTAGTACAGAAGAATTCGGATACGCTAACGCAAATAAATGAACGTAGTCGTCTCACAAAGATTGATCAAAGTGACTAATGGCATTATTCTTATATTCACTGATTCAATCGCTCACTTAGACTTCATAGTACCGTCATACCAATCAAACTAGTTTTGTAAAGGTCTTCATCTCTCGTTGATTGAATTACCACATATCCTTGGACCGATCTTGCTATACAATCAACGCCTTAGTCATTGAGCTACTTATAGATGTCGCAAAGTCAAGAAAATCTCCGCATATACACGCTCCGCTTAAAAATACTTAACTGGTGACATGGTGAAACCAGGAAACTCTCACAATTTAAAAATACAGCTGAATCTCAAAATAAATAAAATAGTCGTTGTTACATCAATGCTGGAGAACTTCTTAGTACCGGAAGGCCGTATTCGTTCAATGTTTTCAAAGAAAGTCGTATTCAAGATTATTCTGTCAGATACCCTTGAACGAAACAAAAAAACATGATTAAGTCAAAATACCGCACTAAATAACCAACACGGCCGCAGTTACCTCACCACGCTTTTTAGTTTATTTAATATTTAAAAAGCCATTTATTTATTTTCATTTAAATGTATTTATCGGGGTAAGGCTAGAAACAGAGTTTATCTCAAGAGCTTAGTGGTTTTTTTATCACTCCCTTTACGCCCTGTTTTTTTAATCGGATAGGGTGGATGGCTAGGAATAAAAATATCGAAGATAACTATGCTTTTAAAACGAATCTATAAATCCATTGAAAAAAAAATCCTAGAAAGTCATCTAGGATACTACCCCTTCGAAAGAATGTTGAGAGTATTTAATAAATCCATAAGAAGTTTAAAATATAAATATTTAATGTAAAAACTGTTAGTTTTGAGGGCGACGCGATTTCGAAAAGTAGTTATTAACTTCATTTTTCAACTCTTGTAGAATTGTGGCATAGTGGTTAACATCGCTTGGCGTCTATGACTGATCTCATGGTTTCTAGTCCCAGCTTACACAGATTTTTTCAATCGATTTATCTACTTCTGTTTGAAAACATAGGTGTTAGTGCTACCTTAAAAATTCTTTCCCACCATTCCAACCTCAAAGTAACGGAGCTTAGCAAAAGCGATTAGTTAACCACTAGCCCTATCCTTATAACCCTATAACTATCTTCGAAAAAGAGAGGATTAGAAAATAACTAACAAGCAAGGGATTCCTCCATCGGGAAATCATATACTCCATATTGGTAGCGGACATGAATTAAAAAAGAAAAAAAACATTAAATCCAATTCAATCAATTAATCATTAACGTATAAAAACTGTAATAAATAATATACAGTGCTATTTAAAAAAACAAAATTTTATGAACGTATACATTATTATATTGTTATGAGTAAAGTCACTAATAATTTACTCAAAACAATAAATTTTCCTGAGAAGTAACAAAATAATTCGATATTTCTTGTCAAATAAGATTTTTGGTTACGAAAAACAACACCTCCAAGTGACATCACTATTCTTCATTTAAATTGCTTTTTTACTTTTCTGAGAGGAATTTCAATTATTATCAACTACTCAGTATTGATAAGGGTTGGGCCTCTCACTGAATTGTCGTGTATAAAATACTTCCTTCTACCCCAGTCTTTGTTATTTGAGTACCCTTTTACAATTAAGTGAGATTGTGACACTGATCACGGCGCTTCCGAGAGAATTGTTTTATTTTCCATTTTGAAAAGTTTACATTTTAAAACGCTTTTTCATTAAATAATTAATTGATATTTGATTCTGGGAATGTATAACAGAACACTTTAGCTCGGATGGCTTATATACCAACAGCTTTAATGATACAATTCTAAGACTTTGGGTACTACTCTTTATTTGTTTTATTCGAATAACTTTACTATATTATATTACTAGGCGTGTGATTTTTTGTCCAAATAATTGTATTTATGTAATTTAAATCGAATCAAAAACTTCTGATTATTCATAGTTTTACTTTTTATTTAGCTGTAATACCAATGCACCAAATGTTTTGAAATTGAAAGAAAAATAACACACTAGACTCGACTTTACTAATCTCGAGGTAAACTGACATCACAAACATCCCCATACATTAGATCTCAAATTTCAATTAAAACAAATCTAAATTTAACATTGACTGAATTGGGAATTGAATTTAGACCAGTCTGGTCGGTAGAGCCATTTTTTTTCCAACCAAACCACAGCGGGCGGAATAATATGACACTACGAAAAATGGGAAAACACTTTGAATATGTTAACTGTTAACACACGATGAAAAGGCATTGTAATAAAAAGTTGAAATTCTTTATTTAGATCAGAAATAGTTTCGCTAATTTTTTCATCATCGCTTCGCCGTTCTTACATAATTTCTTTTTATGTGATTAAAAATATTAGCATTTATTTGTAAGAGGTCTGAAACATTTTGACTATGGTCAGTTAAGTGTCACGTATTCGCATTTTGTAATATTTGTTTCATATTTCTTTACCAATTGTTTGTTACACTCTAGCTGAAAAAGTGTTTTTCTAAGAACTGTGATCATTCAATAGTCTCAATGTTAATAAGTTTTAATTTAAATGGTTATGTAAATTACACAAGCTTCTTGTAATGTTGTAAAATTGATGGAGTAATGTTTGTATGTATAATATATACACAGAGTTAGTTTAATACATTTCAAACAGTATTTTTCAATAGAAATAATTTTAATAAAATATATGAGAAGATGTATTGTGTACCAGTGTAATTATTTTGTATATATTATAGATAAGCTAAATTAGGTTTAAAAAATTGTTCTGACGAGTACGTTAAGTCAAAATAGACACCAATTTGATAAAAAAATGTAGAACTAAAATACATTGTTATTTTTGACCTTATTTAAAACTATCGTGCATAAAAATAGTTACCTGAAGAAATATTGAATTTATGATGGAAAGAGTTAATAATTAAAACTTCAGTGAAAAATTTAAATACATAATACACAAGATAAATCGTTGAGAAAAATACTTTGACCCAAGTAAGTTTTTGGCAAAACGAAATGCATCGACAATAAAATATTCACTGAACTTTTCAGCGGTGTTTCTCCTCTTGTGTAATATATGTAAATATGATTTAGTATGCAGTTAGTCGGAAATTCCAAGAAGATTATGCAAATCAAGCCAAGTATAAAGTGATTTATCAGAATTTCAATTTATTACTTGGAATTTAAACCTTTCATATTTATATCTGTCTTTTATAAGCGTTGTATTAATATATTTATAGTATTTTTATTATGTTTGTAATACACCCAACTATTTTTTTACACTATTTTGAATTAACACGGTCCACTATAAAGCAGGAATCTGACATTATCTTTAACCGTAAGTTTAATTATACACAACTTTTTTAGGCTTATTATTCTGACGTGGCGCCACTTTTGACCCTAGCGATTCGAATACACATTTTTTTAAAGCACCCCACAATTCTAACTCCGGTAACACAACTCTACTATGAAGAACCAATGCTATAGTTTTACAAGATTTATTTAATCTAACACTATTCCCAGATAAAAAAAAACACAGGAGCGGATAGTGCATTTCCTAATTACAAGAAATTCAACAACATGATACAGTAATAACAGACAAAAGGTTTTATTTATTCTTTACACACTTCTGGCAGTGAAAGCGATTAATGTTTTGTCCCTCATAAAAGTTCCCGTACATAATTAAGTACCATGTGGTGAATAGTATTATTTTTTCCTAATTAAAATATATATTATGAATTATATGTTGTGTATTTTTCTTATTTGGTCATTATTAACCTTTTTTCGCAGAATTTTCTTTACCACAATGTTGTTTTTTTCACATAACAGAGTTTTAAAATTCAGCGAACCAATCTTCATATTTTTTACACGGTTTTTTGTCAAACGTATTTACCGTGTAAAAAATAGTTGAGTATATGTATGTATATGTAATTCGTTAGATATAATAGTACTATCGAATTCATTTCATGTCCGCTTTCATTATTGTTTAATAATTATTTTCACACGTTATTTTATTACAGGTATCGGTGAAATTGCTCATCTGACAGCCTAACTGATAATTTGCCAAATTATTGGTTTGCTTAATTTTTGTGTATGATTATCAAATTTTTCCTTATTGGTGATTAAGTGCATGCAGATCTGCATTATTATAAAGGGCATTTGGTTAAATTTCTGTTAGATAAATATTTGCAAGTTGTGAAGCATATTTGTTCATAAAAAGTTAGTTTACGTGTTTTAAATTAAAGCAATTCTTAAACCTTCTGATCATTGATCAATTTACAATTTCAAATGTATTCGAGTGCTTAACCTTTTCAGTACCGCGATGTTTTAAGCTAAAAAAACATTCACTCACATACCTGCCGCATATTTTTAATATTTTTTGAATAGTTTTAAAAAATAGGACTGAATTTATGAATATTAAAAGTTTACTTATAAAATGATTTACACAGTTAATTATTTTTAAGTTACATTAGTGGTCTTCAGAGGCATTGAAGTATTCACGCCGTTCGTATGTAGCGGCCACCAGTGGCCTTACGGTACTGAAGCGGTTAACTGAGTAAGCACAAACTATATGGAAGACGTAAAATTTATTTTGAGTACCTACGTAACGTTACCTACGTATTAACGATATTTTCAAACCGCTATGTGAATAAACTTAAAATGTTATCTCTCCAAAATAACGAGATATCGCTTTAGTTTATTTGATTCTTTATTTCTCTGTCAGCTGAAATTTTACCTTGAAAGAGAT
Organism: Himalopsyche tibetana; assembly: GCA_030503985.1. Taxonomy (NCBI): domain Eukaryota; kingdom Metazoa; phylum Arthropoda; class Insecta; order Trichoptera; family Rhyacophilidae; genus Himalopsyche; species Himalopsyche tibetana. Next base: position 22,719,043 of record JAPJYX010000010.1, on the reverse strand, counting down.
TTATTATTTGAGCTACATTTATTTTACATAAAGAAGAACGTTTCACAACTACAATGTATCTACGAAGAGTTAATTAAAAATCTAAGGAACATTAATTCTCAATACATCAAGGGAGTCGTGTCAACACGGCAGTGAAAATAAAATTGTATTCATTTTTTCACTCGTGTTCTTTTTATGCTTTACCCCGTTGGCACGATCTGACGCGGAAAATAATTACCGACCTAAAAAACATCTTCATTTTTTCAATAGACTGTGTCAGCAATAGGGGAAGCAAAATGCATCGTAATTTAATGGTTTTTAAAAACAGGAAGAGAAAATATGTTTAACATGTGATCTAATTTAATAACTTCAATAGTAAATTTGAATCATTATTTTTTTGCAATACCATGCACAAAAAAAATACATTTAAACGGAGGTGAGTATAAATTGTTTAACAAAGAAATTTAAGAAATGAATTTGTTAATTGAAAAGTAGTTTGTTAATTTTAAATGAACAAAGGGATCTTCCGAATTGACCCTTTATAAAATAAATATCGTCAAAATACTACAATTACACAAATCATTACAAATCTTGAAACAAAATTAAAATATATTCATTCTCATTTTCAATGCTGTCTTCTAATATTGTAACCATTATCTTCAAACCTGGTTCCGTGGCGGATCTTACAATCTCAAATCCCATTACGAACAAGATATTTTTGATTTTGTGGTATAGATGCTTGTGATGTCTTGAAACTTCCTACCAGCTTTACAATCCTAAAATAACGGAGCGTAGAAAGAGCAATTAACCAACCACTTGTCGTCTCCTAACCTTATCCATTCTAGGCATATACTAAGCGTGGGGAACCTTCGGCCTTTTGGCTACTCTAGTGCGGCCTTCTGGCCAATTCTGTAGTTCTATAAATTTATGTAAATTCGTGAATTCCTGAAATATTCTGACCGTAAATTTCTGTTTCCGGCCAAAGATTCCCTAGTCAATGTTTACTGCGGCCTTATGTCGAGTCAGAAAAATGAATTCGGCCTTTAGAGAAGAAAAGGTTCCCCATCCCTGGCCTATATTCTCTTATTTATTTTTAAAAACCCTGTTTGCAAATAGGCTTACAATATTTATCACTCGACTAAAAAGGCCCCAAAAATCAAGATAACGTAACGAAGAGGTTTAAAACGGTCTTAATCAAACTGCAAAAAAAGATCCAAAAATTTAAGAATATTTCGGACTAATACAAAAAAAGTAATTTGGTAAATAGTGTATTTTTTTGTGAAGCATATGGTCTCTTAATAAAAGAATCTCAACAGAAGTTGTTCTACGAGAACTGTTTGTTACTCAAACGCTCAACCTCGTCTACCTAAGTCTATCGAAAAAAAATTGTTGTCCGTACTGAGACTCGAGCCCGTGAGATACACGACAACGCTAACCGCTACGCTATAAGACCCGACATTCGTAGTTTTAAGCACTGTTGAATTTTGAATAGAAAAATTTCTTACTTATGTTTCGTATATACTAATGAAAATTTTCAAGGCGCTTTTTATACCACTACCTGGTGCTACTTGTGCGTCTTAAAATTGTAACGTGCACAGCGAGCTCATTAAACTTACGAGCGCATGGGCATGTGGAAGTATATCGTGCAATAAATTGCAAAGTCTATTTTAAACTTTCTTTATTATTCATGAAACTGTTATTTGCTTTCACGGAGGAATGTTTTTGAATGAAGAACGAGTATAAGCTTCACTGCTTCAATGCCGTTTAGTAATAGTTGTTTTGCGAGGAAAATTCATACAACCGATATTACAGCGTTTAATTCAGTGCTTAAAATAGACTGATAACGTGGTACGATATCACGTCAATACTTGATTATTCAACATCTTATTTATAAACCACAAGCACAATTAATGATTTTCTATTAATTCAACAGTTCAATAAATTCATTTGGTTCTGATTCGTTCATCGCAAGCGTTTTCAACTGACTATGTTTTTGACTCCGAATGTGAAGCATATGGCCCGATAATAGAAGTATCTCAACAGAAATTGTTCTACGGGAACTCTGTTACTCAGTCGCTCAACCTTTCTAATTCAAAGAGAGTAGTAGGGATTGGAGGATAATTCTAGGACAAGACTAGTGGTTAGATAATCGCTCTCGATAGAATACCCAATTATTAGTCTGGCACGGAAGCCCACAACACTAACTGCTGCGCCATAGGACCCGACCATGATTGATTATAAGGCATCTTATTTATAAATGTTAAGCACAATTAAGTATTTTGTATTAATTCAATAGTTCAATAAAATTATCTGCTCTGGTTTCATCAATCGCATTATTTAATCCATGTCCGCTCCGAATGCTAAGCATATTATAATGACTAGCTGTAAGCCCGTTGCCCAGCAACGTGAGATTTTTGTTGCATAGTATTTAATTTAATTTAATTTTATGTTATTTTATTTTATGGTATTTTATTTTATTTTATTTCATTTTATTTTATTTTATTTTATTTTATTTTATTTTATTTTATTTTATTTTATTGAATTTAATTTAATTTAATTATATTTTATTTTAATATATTTTATTTTTATAGTTAGCAGATATTTCGTAAATTATTTAATATTTGGAATAATGTTTAAGTTTGCTAACAACAATTTTTCGTATTAGCAGAAACTTCGTAAATTACTTAATTTTTAGAATAATGTTCAAGTTTGCTGACAACTATTTTTCGTAGTAGCAGAAATTTCGTGAATTATTGAATTTTTGGAAAAAAAAAGTTTGATAACAACCATTTTTCGTAGTAGCCGAAATTTCGTAAATGATTTAATATTTGGAATAATGTTCAAGTTTGCTAACAACCATTTTTCGTAGTAGCATAAATTTCGTAAAATATTGATTTTTTGGAATAAAGTTTAAGTTTGCTAACAACCATTTTTCGTAGTAGCAGAAATTTCGTAAATTATTTAATATTTGGAATAATGTTCAAGTTTGCTAACAACCATTTTTCGCAGTAGCATAAATTTCGTGAAATATTTAATTTTTGGAATAAAGTTAAAGTTTGCTAACAACCAATTTTCGTAGTAGCCGAAATTTCGTAAATTATTGAATTTTTGGAATAAAGTTTAAGTTTGCTAACAACCATTTTTCGTAGTAGCAGAAATTTCGTAAATTATTGAATTTTTGGAATAATGTTCAAGTTTGCTAACAGCCATTTTTCGTAGTAGCAGAAATTTCGTAAATTATTTAATATTTGGAATAATGTTTAAGTTTGCTAACAACCATTTTTCGTAGTAGCAGAAATTTCGTAAAATATTTAATTTTTAGAATAATGTTTAAGTTTGCTAACAACCATTTTTCGTAGGAGCAGAAATTTCGTAAATTATTTAATATTTGGAATAATGTCCAAGTTTGCTAACAACCATTTTTCGTAGGAGCAGAAATTTCGTAAATTATTTAATTTTTGGAATAATGTTGAAGTTTGCTAACAACCATTTTTCGTAGTAACAGAAATTTAGTAAATTATTCAATTTTTGGAATAAAGTTTAAGTTTGCTAACAACCATTTTTCGTAGTAGCAGAAATTTCGTAAATTATTGAATTTTTGGAATAATGTTCAAGTTTGCTAACAACCATTTTTCGTTGGAGCAGAAATTTCGTAAATTATTTAATATTTGGAATAATGTCCAAGTTTGCTAACAACCATTTTTCGTAGTAGCAGAAATTTCGTAAATTATTGAATTTTTGGAATAATGTTTAAATTTGCTAACAACCATTTTTCGTAGTAGCAGAAATTTTCTAAATTACTTAATTTTTGGAATAATGTTTAAGTTTGCTAACAACCATTTTTCGTAGAAGCAGAAATTTCGTAAATTATTGAATTTTTGGAATAATGTTTAAATTTGCTAACAACCATTTTTCGTAGTAGCAGAAATTTCCTAAATTACTTAATTTTTGGAATAATGTTTAAGTTTGCTAACAACCATTTTTCGTAGAAGCAGAAATTTCGTAAATTATTGATTTTTTAGAATAATGTTTAAGTTTGCTAACAACCATTTTTCGTAGTAGCAGAAATTTCGTAAATTATTGAAATTATTGAATTTTTGGAATAATGTTTAAGTTTGCTAACAACCATTTTTCGTAGAAGCAGAAATTTCGTAAATTATTGATTTTTTAGAATAATGTTTAAGTTTGCTAACAACCATTTTTCGTAGTAGCAGAAATTTCGTAAATTATTGATTTTTTGGAATAATGTTTAAGTTTGCTAACAACCATTTTTCGTAGTAGCAGAAATTTCGTAAATTATTGAATTTTTGGAATAAAGTTTATGTTTGCTAACAACCATTTTTCGTAGTAGCAGAAATTACGTAAATTATTTAATTGTTGGAATAATGATTAAGTTTGCTAACAACCATTTTTCGTAGTAGCAGAAATTTCGTAAATTATTTAATTTTTGGAATAATGTTAAAGTTTGCTAACAATCATCTTTCGTAGTAGCAGAAATTTTGTAAATTACTTAATTTTTGGAATAATGTTTAAGTTTGCCAACAATTATTTTTCGGATTTTAAATTATTTAACAATTATTTCCAATAAAAATCAAAAGATCAAATCCAATTTTTCAATAAAAAATCAGTTGCACATTTTGTCCAAGTGTATGAAAAAAGCAAAATATTATTCTATCATATATCCATATCATAATTTGAATATTCTTAATGTATTAAAGAATTCTAACAGATTTTCAAGGTCAGACGTGAAAAGATTCATCATTATGATTCAATTGATCAAATCCGCTCCAAAAAATATTAGTCTCACATCGACTCACACGATCAGACGATTCATTTCGATAGCCCTATAATCATAGTTTGCAATAGTCGAATTAAAGTCTTTGATTATTCGAATATTATGATGTATGGTGATACAATACTTTAGCTCTACACCAAGAAATATCAAATTTTCAAACGTGGCGATATCAGAACATTCACGCCCAGTTTAAAATAAGCCGCTCCCATTGGATAGAACAACATTTCAAAAATGTGCTGTTCAGAATAAATCGAAATCATTGGTCTGTACCTTACTGCGGACGTCCTTACAGACAGACCTTATCGGCTATTAATGTTAAGATAATGGAAGTTGTTATAAGTGAACTTTTTGTTACTCAGGCAATCAGCCTATTTTTTGGAAGAGAGTAATAGAGTAGGGCAGAACAAGTATATGGTTAGCTAGTCACTCTCACTACACTCCGTTTTTTAGGATTTGAATAGTAAGGGCATTCATATCTTCGAACAAAAATCGAATAATCCTAATGTCGAGCATATGTCCCCATAATGAAGATCCCTCAACAGAAATTTTTCTATAACTTGTTTTCTTGTAACTAAGTCAGCGATTTCCAACCTGGGAGGCGCGAACAGTTCAAAATATTTAGTTACCCTTTAAAACGTGTCTTTATTATTGTATATGAAATAAAGGATGGGGAGGCGTCGTAACATAAAGTTAACTAAGTTGTTCAACACCTCTTTGTTTTTAATAGAGTGGGGATAGAAAGATTAATTGGAGGGCAAGACTTGTAGTTAGCGAATCGCTCTGTCTACGCCCCGTTGTCATAAAATTGGAATTTTGAGAGAGAATTCACAGACATTACAATCACATGTCGTTGTTGAGCTTTCAAAATCGGCAATGTAAATATTTTCACGAAATCGGATTGTGGGATCAAAAAATAATAATAATTCATCGCACCAGCAAAGAAAGAAAAAAAAATATTATAGAAGGCTTTCTATAATTTCTTTACAAGTATGTCGAGTTTTGAGACTACGGCAATGTTTTAAAAAATATATATAGTGGATTTTGAAAATGCAGCCGACGACATGTCTCGGAACGGATTGTTCAAAAACGATGTTCGTGCTGGTAGATAAACCCATGAGATTAGTATGGAAACTCACGACAATGACCACTGCACCCTGGACCTGATTATTAATTGTTATATTAAAAATTACACTTTACTTTTAAAAAATTAAACGTAGACTGTATTGCTACAATCGTGGCACTTATACTGTTAATATACATAGTTATATTTAAACTCTAGGTTTCGACCCAACGCTGAAATGTTGTAAATCAAATAAGATAAAATGTAAAATCGATTGTTAAAGTAGCTTAACTGTACATAATATATTACAGTTTTTAGTACCTGTTTTTCTAAAGTTTTTACTGGCCTGCTCTCTCTGATCGATACGTTGAAATACTAAGAAAAATAGTACAAATGTTAACAAGTTCCGGGCTACTTGTCTTACAAAGATAGATAAATAATGGGGTCGGTCAGTTTCTTTTCACTTTTCGTTTTTATACAATAGCAAAGGAAATTGGGTCCAAAGGATGGAAGAATGGTAAGTGGCATTTTCAATACGTTAAAAAAATTCTAAGCCTCAAGAAACAACTCAACTTAGGGATTTGGCCACAAAAATAGTCATTTATTTTTCATCACAATACGTAGAAAAGACAACTTTGTCAAAGAATGAATATAACCAGTGCAGAGTTTACGTTTCTTTTCTTATAACTTGTTCATATATTTCCTGGTAAATTTAATTCTGAGGTTGGAACGGTGTTTATATTTTTTTTTCGTGTATTCTATCCAAGTGTTATTCTATCTAGTAATAGATATTTTCAGGTAAATGCTTAAGATGGAGGGAACTTAATCCCTTTAAAATCTCTTACTAACTGATCTTTTGATGAACAGTTTGTTTTTTAAAACAATTATCTGAAATTTTTCATTGGTACTTTTTACTTGTAGTTTACTTATAATGAAATAGTTATTACAAATAGATTTGGATTAATGTGTAAGTATTTTAATCTTTCAGATGCATAATAACTTATTTCTTAACAAAAACGTTAAAAACACACTATATATCAAAGGTTTATTTTCAGCGGAACACAATTTATTTTACCTGTTCATATATAAGATGTTGAGCAACTGAGTAAGGAACAGTTTTCATAGAAAAAAACTTCTGCTTAGATACATCCATGAGCAGTTTACACTTTGAGCAGACGTGGATTTAAAAAATACCATTTGTTTCTCTAGAGCAGTTGATAGAGGCCAAACTAATAACGATTTTATTCTCAAAAAGAAGTATATTTTGAAAAAACTGACGCTGAGTATTGCAGTAAATTGTGTATGTTGATTTTTTGTGTAAAAAATTAATAAGACTTAGTTACTCATTTTGGTGCGTATAAAGTAAGTACTTTTCAGAATTTGTAAAGATGCCATTAGTCATTAAAGTTGTCAAAAGTCAAGTGGCAAAGTTTCCTCGTCAATCAAAGCCCATAAAGACAGCGGATACATTTCTGACAAATTAAAATCAAATTTCAAAGTAAACGCCGGTAATAAATAACCGAAATTCTTTTGCAAAGTCTTATCAGGAAGAAAGGGAAGATAGCGGTGCTGTGCTGTTGCTGGTTAAAGGTCCGAACACAATCAAAAATTATAATTTATTTAGTCTAAGTCTAGTTTAATTAAACACATTGACGAAAATTGTGTTTGAAATATACTTTTACACAATTAATTAGAAATAAACAGTACATATCGCACGATTAATAACATTCTGGCGTATCTATATTTTTGCAGTAGTGATATTTTGTAGTTTTTTCCGAAATGTACAACTTTGGGGACAATTTTTGCCACGTATTAAACACAAACGTTATTATATTAGAAATGGAAATATAATAAACATTTTAAATGTCATTCATAGTTACCCCTGAATTAGCTGACAGCTACTTTGGCATCTTGCTATCGTGTCATTATTAGAAGGTTTAGAAAAACTATATAAATTTAGAAATAACTTGAAGATTTAAGAGTTATTAGGCATGCTTTTTATTGATGTAGAACTAAATAATTCTTATTACTACTGTATCTTATCACATTGTTATTATAACAGGTATTTATTTAGTGACTCTAGATTCCTGATTTTGTTTAGCAATCTTCTTCACTCATATCGGAGTATTCAGCGAATTGCCATGTAAACCTATTGAGTAACTTGGTCACGTATTGCATTCGTGCTTTCTCCTGGACCCATTCACTTGTTTACGTAAGAAATTCTGTTTTTTTTTCTTGTAAGTTAATAATTTTCACTTAGAAACATTGCGTATAAACTAGTGGCGACTCGCAATCAAAGCATTTGGGGATGTTGTGTTCATAATTGACTTTGGTGATCAATAAATAAAGGCAAATATTGTCATTTAATGATTAAATAGAGGAAATAAGAAAATACTTACGAAAATACTTACTTACTTACTTACTGTTGAATTAATAACAACGAGGGATGTAAGAGGAAAGTAAAGATGTAAAGTGATCATATGACCGCGCTGATTCAAAGACAAAATACAAGCGATAACGCTGTACTGAGAGCCAACATAATACTGTGTCGAAAAATGTTGACTCCCCATCCTGCACATCTCGACGGCACTCTATAAGTGGACTTGAGCCTCTGGTATGTATATGGGCGATCGTAAAACGCGCTTTAGTTGTATATAACGTCACTCCTTTCATTTATTAACGTGTAACAGAAAGCATATTAAGTGCAATAAAAAAAAATACAATTATATTTTTATTTAACATAAAAAATCGACTGAAACATCTATGAATGAAAGTTTCTATTCCAGGAATAGAAATCCATGAACCAGAACTATATCTTTCCACAAAAGAAAAGTTGAGCGACTGAAACACATCCAGTTTCGGTACAACAACTTTTATTGAGATCAGCTTCGTACTCATGTCAGAAAGGTGGAGGGAAGGGCCTCGGGCGCCGAATCAGGAGGATCGCCAAAATAGTCATTTTTAATAATTCGATTTTTTTATTTCAATTCGAGGTTTTTGATGTACAGCTCTAACCAACTATACCACGAAGAGCGACTATATTTTGTTATCATTTTCATTTTTATTTATTAAAAATTTACAACCATCAAGTCTCAGGGCCATTGTAAAGGTCGTTAGTTTTTAATTTCGTATAAATGTGTCCCATTTGCTAACAGAGAGCGCACGTATTTCTTGTTTGGAACCGGGTTGAGTGGCACCGTTATGCACATTGCAAAAATATTGTAATACATACTTATATTTGGATTCTCTCACATGTACGTTAAAATATTCTTTTATCCCATCATCAGTAGCATGTTTTCTCTGATACCATGACAAGTATAATTGCTATCATTATTCATTTAAATTTCTCTTTTCTATTGTTTTTCTTTTGTATATTATTTATTGTGCTACAAATTTAAATGCTGGCGTAATAAAAAAATACTTTATTTTTGTTTACAATCTTAAACTAAATTTAATTTATAATAATTAAAAGTCACATTACCATTTGATGAAAGTAATTGAACATTATAGATCATAAAGAAAGCAGCGCTTTCTGAGTAGTTCTTCCCTGGTTACGGAACACCATTGATTGAGTTAACTCGGCACTAGGAACGGAATTGGTTTTAAAAAATGTAATGTTTCACACATCGCAGTATATTTACACGCTTAATTCAATTTCGGGGTGTTCACTGTCAACAACTTGGTGGAAAAGCATTATATTAAGAAAATCATCATAGATTAATAGATTTTTTAATTATAAGTTAGAGGTGTTAAACATTTTAATTTTGTGTAATTATAGAGTCACTTCTACTGTTATTTGTAAATTCTTTTCATTGTCAATTGTTGTTTACACCTCTTATTTTAATTTTTTTTTTGTATAATTAGCACTGTTAAATTATATTTCTTATCAGTTGAAAATACTCACCATGAGCGAAACCGGTCCTGAACTTTATAAATAAAGTGAAAATAAAGTACAAAGGAATATTGTCTTGGTAATAAGCTTAATTATATATTCTTGGTAATTATCAACTTGAAGTAAAAATTTGTTCGTGAGATTATTACAATATTCAAAGTAATTCAATTTTAACATTTTGTTGGGGATTCAATGAATACATCAAATAGTGCAAATCCTTCAGCGAAATCTAATCGTTTTTCCATATTCATTCAATCGCAGCTATATGCGAAATTTTCACTACGAGTCACACTATGGGCTGGAATGTCAATATGTGGGCCATAATTTAGCTACTTTTACTCTACGAAGATAAATTCTGTTTAATAAAAATCCAAAATATATTGAAAAGTATAGATAACTTTCAAAACTACTGATAGATTTGTGAATAATATCTTTTTGTTTCATTTTGTCGTTACTTATAATATACTTTTAAATTTTTTAAATAAACAGTTGATTTACTTCTACTTACATACAGCACACGTTACACAAAATGCCTGGCTTTGGGGTTGGATTCAGAGTCACAAAAAATGAGTCGCTCCGTCTCCTTCTTTTTCATTAAATTTACATACAAAAAGTCATGCATATGTATTTAAAAATATACGCAAATACTACAAATAAAATGTAGTATTTTTTTTATCATATTAGAAGTCGAAGCCACGACTTTTTACGACTTTACTATAATCTGTAAATTCTTTTCAATGACAATTGCTATTTACACCTTTTCATATTTTTGTATAAATGCACTGTTAAATTATTTTTCTCGCCATGAGCGAAAACCGCTCCTGACCTTTTTGAACAAAGTGTAAAGGAATATAGTGTTTTTATTCAGATAATTTATATATTTTTTAAAATACACAAAATGCAGATTGAACAGCTTTATAGATAGAAAATTTAAATTAACTTTGATTATTCCACGTATTGTGTTACTAACTGTGACACGTGTTTCGCCTCTTTCAGAGGCATCATAGCTCATTAGTTTAATAGTTTGTAATGTTTAACGTCATTAGTAGTATGATTTAATTTGTTTGCACTGTTTCGATTTTATAATCCCCTCTTTGCTTCCCTTAAAAAGGAAAAATCCCAATCTGATTGATTAAAACTCATTAGTATCATTAGTATCATTATCTGTTTGTTTTACTTCGATTCTACACCCCCCTCCTTGCTCCTCTTTAAAGGAAAAAAAACCCAAACCTCCATTTTGTAATTTTATAATTTAAAATGTTAGAATCAATCTTGCTTCATTACTTAAGCAAACTTTGCGATAGTAAGTCTGAAGATGCCTCTGAAAGAGGCGAAACACGTGTCACAGTTAGTAACACAATACGTGGAATAATCAAAGTTAATTTAAATTTTCTATTAAAATGAACTTCCACAAAATTACCGCCGAAACCATCGAAAGTATTAGCTTTATAGATAGTTTCAGTTAAATTTACTGCTCTGAGAATGTCTAATTTTCATATAATAATGTTTGAATTTGAAGCTTAATTTCACTTTGTAAAATATTTATTTTATATGAAACATTAATACATATATTATTTACCATTTAAATTTTAACTTTAATCGTATGTTCATGAGAAAAAAAATTGTACGAAAATGGATACTCCAGACCACAGTGCGTCGAGTATTACAAAACGATAATTATTTCTGTTTCAAATACTCGCAGAGTTATTTACACGCTGTAACTCATATTTCCATATGCAAAACTAGAGAATTGAATATGGGCGAATGAAGTAATATGCAATTAAATTATTTTATGCAGCTCCGCATAGCTTTTATGCTATTTGTCGGATCATTTTATGCAAGATTAAATTAATCATTTTACAGTGGTACTTTTAAATGCTCACAATATATTGCTTAATTCATATATTTCAATATTTTTACAATCTCGGAAATCATGCGAAATAATATCTCAATAAGTATTTTTATTAATCAGACCAAAGATCAATTTCAAAGGATAGGATTAGAGACATCACAAACACTTGAATTGTGTCTCACCCATTTTGAATTGTGTCCGCTCCCAATGTCGAGTATATGAACTAGGTATTCTGTGTCAAGACAACCCGAGAATAAATTCTGTTTCGGTTCCCGGAAAATTCATATTAAACAACCCAAGACTTGAGACTCTTCAAATTGCCAATAATATTTTTATAAAGATTAAATAAATATAATAAACAAATAACAATTGAGAACTTTAATACTGTAAAAACCTTAGTGCATTTTCAAAACGGTAAATAGGTTATGATGGATGTTCATAATTTTGTGACAGATGTCTGTTTGCAATAATAACCATAAAATAAATTACTAACAAACACACTATTTTACCAAGTGAATATCGGCAAATAAATTTGAGGGATAATGATGGTATAAATATTTACAAAACAATATCGTTGTATTTTGTAAATTATAGATTAAAACGAAATAAGTTTGCATAAATTTCTACCTAAAAAAGAATTCAGTACTCAACCGTGTCTAGAAATTACTGCAACGTCTATCGTCAAATTCAATTTAAGTATTGATAAACAAACTCTTAATTTGATTTACCTAAATCAAACCATTTCTTTTTCAGAAAACAAACTCAAACTATTATTGACAAATGACACTGTTGCTTGTAATTTAACAGTTTGAATACCGAGCAAATAAATCATTAATATGTCCTAGAGATACTGCGTGTTTTTGAGAAAAATAATTTTGCCTAATATTCACTCAAATTCGATATTTTAAAAACCTATATTGACTCAGTATAGATGGCACTACACATATTCATCAAAATATTGCTGGTATTCTATTATGATACCAAGTATTTGATTTTTTAAATGTCTTGGGCATCCGTATTCGCTTGCATATGTTCCGGACACCTGTGTCCGCTTGGTATTCAAGTGGTTAAATAAAATTAAATAATGACGTGAGATGACGAGCGTCTACAAAATAATATCGTTATTTTTAAATTGATTTGACACTTTTCATTATTTGGCTGATTCCGACATGTATTTAAAAAAAAATATCGCTCTTTTTTAACCAAAAGTTTATTTCATTCCATAAAAAATATTGGTAGTTATGAAATGTTAATTCCTAATATTATTTCGTTAGATTTAATGGCAAAAATGTAACGATAATAGTCAAAGTCATTGTTTAAATTTCACTTTGTATTTATTAAGAGTCTTGGGAATAGATACACAAAGGTAGCTTTATACGTTATAGAAAGCATTGAAAAGCTCGGGTTTATTATTTACCGTAGCAGAGCCTGAGTCATCACGTATTTGACTGGTAGTATTAACCGGGCCAGCCGGGCACCTACCGACTACATCCGGGTCTAAGTAGCACGCTCCAATCCTGATAAATCCATTAGTCGAGTCCACCGGACCAAGTAAACGGCCAAAAGAACTTTCCACAGAGTAAATACGCAACTGCTAACCTTTCTTATTGTACAAAAAAAAACCTTTTTGCACGATCTTGGCTAAATGTATTCTGACTGAGAGGCTTTGCGTTTTCTTAAATTATATGTACAATATAGATACCTACTGCTTCTTTATAAAAACCTATGTTTAAAGGTTTTTTTTTAAATTCGTGTATCGGCTGTCTCCATATTAAAAGTGTATACAACTAAACCGACTAAAACCATAGTGATGTAAGTCCGTTTGCATTATTTGAAGACATGTCCGAAGTTAAAGACACTAGAACTTTGTTTGTTATTATATTGTATCCTTTCAATTGAATACGGTTTGACGCGTTAGAATAATGCTTACGCCCTTGTGTTGTTATAAAGTTTTTTTAAAGATAATTGAAACCACTATATTTTTAACAAAACATAATTACTGTTGTCTGTCCCTAAGTTTTTACTGCCATCTGTTGAAAGTGCTTTGACATAATGATTCACTTCAAGGTTTTATTGTATAGTTTGGCATAATTATGTGAATAAGAATTCAGGACAGGAAAAAATATGACGTCATCTATACCAGTGTTCTTCAATCTTTTAACATCCGCAGATCCGTAAAAAATGGAAAAATATTTCGCGGACCGGCGTCAACCAGATACATATATAATATTTACCACTTTTAAGGTGTTTACTGTCAATATTTATTTATTTATCATATATTTACGTACAGTCAATTTTCGACATACGACTATTCGCGGGCCATAGGTTGAAGAACACTGATCTATACGATTTCGATGACGTAGAGTTAAAATATTGTTTCTTAATAAATAGTGTAGAGAAAACTGAATGGCTGAACTTAAAGACTTGCAAATTAGATATTGTAATTTGAAAATGAGTGTTTAGTT